>BMAV01025053.1:0-15350 GCA_019973955.1 Trichonephila inaurata madagascariensis | reverse complement strand
ATAGTAAAAAAAGAAAATTAGTTTTCCTTTAAGTCATAATTTAATGTAATTTAAAATACCAATTTTATAATAGTCCCTTTTTTAGAAGGAATGACTTACATTTATTTTTTTCTCTTCACACAATACTGATTTAATTTAATAAATTCATCACGCGAAAAATAATTACTCTCTGACGTAGAAATATCGTAATCTATAAAATAAAATGCATAGAGATTAATTTGAAAATTAAGTTTCAACACACATTTTAATGTTGAAAATTTGTTTTAAAAAGTTTAATGTAAAACGAAATTGTTGGAAAATCCAAAGGAAAAGAGTTTAGGTATATACATACAAAAATGATAAATATAATAAGAATATCTTACAGGGAATATATTTTTATTTTAATTTATTTTTTAATTGTTCGAATTATTTATTTGATTATTAATAAAATGCTAAACAACATTTTTTTTTATTATTGAAGTCATAGGGTGTTATTTCTACGTAACAAGATGCATTATTTATAACTAAAAATTTTGTTTCACATAATTTGTATTTCTTTTTTCATGTGGGTTGGAATTTTGTCTCTCAAGCAGGCAAGAATATAGTATGGAGAATGTGTTTTATAATATATAAAACGTTATTTAGTGAAGTTTAAATTTATTATCCTACCTGCCGAAGAGAATATTGTGGCTAAAAGAATGGTTCATAGATAGTAATGGTTGGTGACAAATTTGTTCGGCAAATGTCGCCAAGTTGTCAAATTTTGTGGCAATAATATATGCTCTGAGAAAACTTAGAAAATCTAGAATGATTATTTGATGATTTAATTCTAGAAAATTTTGGATCTTACTTTCCAGCCTATATAAAGGTGGTGTGGGAAAGCCACATCAGAATGTCAGGATTTGACAGAAGCTGCGTTTTATTTGTTTCATGAGCTTTTGTGACTATAAATATGAATTGCTGTAATTAAATTTTGAAATAATGCTTTTGAGGGCTTATTTATGTATGTTGTTACATGTTAGAAAAAAAAATCTATTGCATTTCTAGAATTTTTCTACTATAAGTTTCGATTTATGGAAAAACCTGTTTGTTAAACGCATTGACGTTTCCTACAACTGAAAACAGTTCAACTATTAAATAGTAATAATAATATGCATATACATATATATGTAATCATTCTCAGTAATTTAATCTTTAATAGCTTTTTATTTATCTCTATGGTCTATTCCATCAGGACACGCGTTTAATTTATTGCCTAGACACTCGCCTAACGAGAATGTCTTGAACTACATTCATCCACTCCCAAATCATGTGATTTCCCGTTGGGTATAATTATCGAGATTTCTGGAATTCGCTCTCTCTTATGTGTTTGTCCTTAACCATGTAGTCGACTGCAGCGAATTGTGTGTTAGTTGTTTTTGTTCTGTGTTGTGCCGTCCATGCTTTATGTTTATATGTTTCAAGATATGCAATAAACTGGATTAACTTTCAAGACTGCCTCGTCAATCCCATCAGTGTAGCATCACCCATCATAGAAAATGCGTCTAATATACAGTAATCCTTCACCACCGGCCACGCCCTATCCTTTCGTCGTTACAATAACATCCACTCGCCACATCTCACAGTTATACATATTTACTAATCACCAGCAATATTAAAGAGTTATTTCATATATATATATATGCGTATCTGCACTACAGGGCATTAAAATTGCAACATCAGGAAGTAAAGCATTTCTTAGAAAGCTTACTGCATGTATACAGCTTAATAAGAAGTAGTCCTAAATAATTTTTTAAAAAAAATGTTATTTGGGATATTCAAAGTCCTAAATTAATACACACAACTGCTGCCTATGGCTGCTAAAAACACCATAACCCTGCTAGTCATCGAATCGAATTGACTTTGGAAGACAAATATAGGCAAGTCCTTAAAGGCTGCTGCAACAATGTACCAAACGTCGCCAAGCGTAATGCTGGAGAACGGTAGTGGTACAGTTTCTCATCACCCCATGACCAGATGTTTTCTATAGATGAGAGATCTGGAGAATGTGCTGCTGTCTAAGGACAAGTCTAACACATTCTGTGACGAAGTAGGTCAGGACAAGCGCAACATTTGGTCTTTCACTTTCTTGTTGAAAGAGGACATCTGTGAAGCCTCGAAGATATGGCATATCTAAGATTTAAGAAACGTAACGCTGACTTTTCAAATTACCGACGGCATGAACAAAAGATATTTCTGTCTTTTTCTCAATGCTTTCCCATACCATTACTCCAAGTGCAGGGTTCCACATGACAGTATCAAATGCAATCAGACCACTCGCGTTCTCACCAGTGCCCTGATACATGGATAGGTCCATCATGATGCTGCACTCCAAACAAGATTCTTCTGAAAAAAACAATTGGCTACCACCCTGTACCCAGTTTTGTTGTTGGAGGAGCCTCTGTCACCGTTCTTCTCTATGCTGCAGTGTCAAAGGAAACCATAATAATGGTCACCGGGGGAACACTCCATGCTGCTCCTGACGTGGTAACCTTGTCCGTGGGAATACTTTTGCTGCAAACAAGCACGCTTCCTGACTGAGTCTGTAATGTGACTATACGATCCTGCAGGGCTGACCAGACAACATGTCTACCCTCATGGTTTTAGTGACGGGCAGCATTATAGGTTCTGTATGGCGTCCTGTATGATCTTCCTGAACCTATCGATTCCCTATTCGCAAGGTAGTTGTTGGATTCCAGTTAATGTGAGCAGCCATATTGCGAAATAATAAACCACGTTCTCTATAGGCCACGATTCTTCTGCTGTCGAATTTCGACAGGAGAGCTGGTAGCCATTTCTGCTTCCTATATTAGGCATAACGCTATCTTCTTCACTCAACGATTATCAAATGATATACCCGCTTTTTAAACTTCTTTTTATATAATATTTGAGAAGCCATTCCTCTTTCCTGTCTCATTTGATTGTGCTTAAATATTTTTACCTTATAGGTGAATTCGATGTTTGTATTATTCCTCCATCATGATGTTGAAATTTTTATAGAGAGAGAGAGAATGAGAAAGAGAGATAATGTTTTTCCTCTTAATTTTTCAGGACTATGAAATTAGATCTTATGCACCATCAACGTGGGTCACGACATTTGAAATTAATCGTTTAGCTATAGTTGCTGAGTTGAAAGCAACTAAAACTATTATGGAATACTTTGGTGGAAAAAATAACAGAAGTAAGATAGTTGAATAATATTTTAAAATTGTTTTTTTTTCAGCTGGAAATTCCAAAATTATTGGTTCACAGTTCTGGAATTGTGCTTGAATGTCTATAATTATAATTCCCAATAATCTATGAAAAATGCGTTTTCCTCTTGAGAAAATTATTTCCAAATTCTTGTTCTTAGCTAATTTAAAGGTTATGCTTTTATAAAACAATCTAACGTCTTATATGGCTTTTATTTTTCCTTTGCTTTGCATTTTGTTGTAATTAATCAAATTTTTTTAAATTTTAAAACAGTTTTCAGAACGTTTTATTAGTCTTATTTCATATTTCAATGTATTAAAACTATCTTTTCTTAAAATTTTTTTCCACACAAGTTATATCTATTTTTTAAGTTGTTGTTATCTTGTCCAAGTAGTGCAGAGAAATCAAAATGGCTCTTGCTATGTCAGAGACCTTTGACGAATAAAACAGTTGATGGTCCGTGTAGTTTAGGGCAATGTTGTGAAGTTTAGCCAAAATGAAAGGGCAATTAAAAATATGATTAGAAGAAAATTGAATGTCAGGATAGTGAGGACAAGCATTGTAACTTTAGCTGTCAGGAGATATTTGCATCCTTTTGAAGTGTCTTGTATACGTAGTTTGGCTATGATGGTTGAAATTACGTGGTTACAGGAAAATTCTGGAATGAAGTGCTCCTTTAATGTATGGGAGGTGAGTTTACGTCTGGCTATTGCATCAGCATTGGTAAAGGTAAGGCTATTGGAATTCCGGGCCTCTTTGACAAGGTTATGAGCCTGCTCATTGTCGAAGATATCTACGTGGGCCAGTATCCATTAAAAAGTGCAAGTTCTTTGGGCGGCAACGATTTACGAATTTTTTTAGCTCTAACTATTAAATGAATATTAGCAAATATCGTTATTCATAGCAAAATGTGAAATTCCTGATGTCAGTTTTTAATATTCAAATACCAATAAATATGAAATATCTTATTTATGACTCCTTTGGTTTTTAAAAAATGCGCAATCACTTTGTACAGATACGTGCGAAAGGTAGAATCTTTCAAATTTGATTTCCTGTCTGTATAGATCGCCTTTGTAAATAACCTATATGTCTCCTTCTCAATATACATTATATTGTATTCAGTAGAAGAATTATATCTATATATTGAGAGTTCTTTTCTTATTAATTTGAATGTGCTGACCACTTGAGCAGAATTTGAAATTTTAATTTATCATTAATTTAAGTTGTATTTGTTTATGTACACTGACCAGTCAAATTTGTCCAATATCTAGAAAATTAAGATTTGGATATTGAATCTTTTCTTTGTATTATTTTATTCTTATATTATTAATTATCTTCTCATATTTCATTCTTGTTTATATATTGCATTAAGTCCAACATATCCGATTGTGTAACCCAACTGAAGATTTATTTCAAAGAGAAGGACTAGTTTTAGTTATTGACATTTGATCTACAATAGCTGAATATAATCATAATACTAAGTAAACATTGATATAGCATAAAATTATCTTATTCTGCATCTCAAAAATACAAATCAGATTAAAATTACTTTCAACTGATTATATTATTAAAACTATATTTGCTTTGAAAAATCTTTTGTATACATTTGATGTATTAGCCAGAAAATTGAAGCTTTTTCCACCCATCAAGATACAAATCGAAATGAATATTTCTCTTTCTTCAAAACAAAAGAGTATGATCCGGGAGAAATTGTCAAATAAATTAAATGAATCTTGTATTTTGCACATGTGCTATGCGAGGAACTGAGATAGTTCGATGATTGCTGACCATCTCCAGTATGTTACCTATACTGATGGAGAAAAACTCCAACTCCAATAAAGACTTACGTTAGATAAATGAAATTAGGTAGGTGTGTTTATACATCTGAAAGATGACATCGATTAAAATTTCGCACATTTAAACAATGTGGTGCTAGTAGCGCCACTCAGAGCCTGCAAATCACGGTTGCTTTAAATGCGCACTGTAAAGTTCGCGAACGTTATGTGTCTGTGAGATTTGACGTATAGAGTTGATTTTAGCCGAGAATGCTCTTAAGGATACGAAGAAACCATTATCAATAGCTCACCGAGTTTGAACGAGGTCGTGAAATAGGGCTACGAGAAGATGGATTTTCTTTCCGC
Organism: Trichonephila inaurata madagascariensis; assembly: GCA_019973955.1. Lineage (NCBI taxonomy): Eukaryota > Metazoa > Arthropoda > Arachnida > Araneae > Nephilidae > Trichonephila > Trichonephila inaurata. Next base: position 9,999 of record BMAV01025053.1, on the reverse strand, counting down.
TATATTGCAGGAAGACTTATCCGGAATGTATCCACTATGCGGGATTGTTGGAAGCAGTGGTGAAGGGAAAGTACTAACTCAAGAAGACCGGGTTCCGGGTGGTTACGTGGCACTACTGAGAGGGAAGACAGCCGTATTCTGCGTACGATTGTGGCGCATCGCACTGGGTCTGCAGCAGAAATTAGAGCTGCAGTTGGTACCACAGTGACACAACAAACTGCTACAAATCGGTTATTTCAAGGACAGCTACGAGCCAGGAGCCCTATAGCGTGTATTCCACTGACTCCAAGCCATTGCCGTTTGCGAATCCATTGGTGACAAGCCAAGGCTCATTGGAGGACGGAGTGGAGATCTGCTGTTTTTTTGTTGATGAAACCAGATTCTGCCTTGGTGCCAGTGATGGCCGTGCATTGGTCAGAAGGAGGCTAGGGGAACGCCTGCAACCAAACTGTCTGCGTCCTAGACACACTTGACCTACACCTGGAGTCATGGTCTGAAGAACAATTTCTTATCATAGCAAGAGCACTCTCGTGGTTACTCAAACACACTGATTGTAAATTTATACATCAGTCTGGTAATTCAACCTATAGTACTGTCATTCATGAGCACCATTCAATGAGTTTTCTAACTGGATAACTCTCACCCTCACACCACTGTTGTAACACAACGGGCTCTACAGAGTGTTGACATATTACCTTGGCCTGTGAGATCACCAGATTTCTCTCCAATCGAGAACGTGTGAGACATCATTGGATGACAACTTCATCTTCATCCACAGCAAGTACTAACAGTCCCAGTATTGACACAACAAGCGGGGAACTCCATACCATAAAGTGACATTCGGCACATGTATGACACAATACATGCACTCCTGCAGGCTTGCATTCAAAATTCTGGTGATTACACCGGCTATTAATATAACAGCATTTCATATTTGAAATGCATTTTCTTGAGCTTAAATTAATCTGTGATCTTGAAAATTTAATAAATTAAACATGTTAACTGGACAATTGCACTGTTCAAATTTCACCACTCTACAATAATTTTTTCTTGGTGTCGGGATTTTTTTCCCCGTCAGTGTAATTTGATTAATTTTTTTGAGAAGAACAAATTACAGTAATCCCATTATATTTTGTAATTTCTATAAAAATAATAAGTTATTCAAATAAAATTCAGAAGTATAATGCTATAGAAAATAAAAGTGAAGTGATTCTCTGAAGGAAATACTTTTGTAAGAAAGTTTATTGTATTCCACAGGTACCGAAATTCCTAAAACGCTGCCTATGAGAAACAGAGTCAGCCGCGCGAATCCGCACCATTACGAAGTGAGCTACATGCTTCCAGCAGAATTTGCTGCAGATCCTCCAGGTCCAATTGATTTGAGAGTCACACTTTCTCGCGAAGACGAAACATTATATGCTGTTAAGTAAGCATGTTTGATGTAATATTAATTATATCGTGAAAAGAAAAAAATATAAAGCCAATATTTCTTAGAGTAACTTTTCATAAAATAACAGTTCTATCTACAGACATTATTGTTACGAATTTTGTGTAAATAGTGTAAATAATTTGTATTTGAGTGTTTAATGCATTTATATTACTCTTATGTTATGTTTATTTCATGTTAAAATTGTACCATTCACAAACAATGCCGACCCTTACGTTATAATGGCGATCCAATGAGAACTTGGCGAAATCTTGGCGGTAGAGCCAAGTTGGCATCATTTTTGGCGACCAATTTGGCGATTTTGGTGTCATTAGCGACCATGTTGGCGAGTTCGGAACCCTCGGGAATCTTCTAGAAAGTGGTAGATCTCTCCACTAGTGTCACGTTCAATGACACGAGCTGTTATATTTCTGGAAGTTTCTGTCGCGCCTATAAATGAGATACTCGCCGGGACGGTGAAGAGTCTGGATTAAACCAGCGGGTAGTGAGGATTGGTTTGACTAGCAAATAGCTCGGCTGTGCTTGTGAATAATCTTTACTGACGTGTATTTTTTTAAACACTGTTATTTTGTTTGATTGCTGTTGAAGGTGTGAAGATCTTTGGATATTTACTCTGTGAATATCGCTGCTGAATCCTATATTTAAAGGATTGGATTTTTGATAATAAATTCGCATCGCTCTTAAAGAATTGTTTATTTTCTTTGTAACTGTTTTGCATAAAATCCTCGAACCCTCGGATCTACGTAACATTATTATTAAAAGAAATGCTTTTCATTATGTTTCAAAAAGTGAAGAGGTGTGAAGGAAGGGGTACACAAAATTAATTGTCCGAGGGGGAAAGAACCCAAACTAGCAGTTCTATGTCCTTAATAGATGAGCTCGATCATTCTTTGGGTCACTAAAAGAAAGCCATTTAACCCTATCATTGCGTAGTTATTTTATCAAAGTAGGTTCAAAAATTGCGCATAGTTTTTTTACGTATTTCAAATCTACATTTTAGAGTTAAAATATACAAAAAGTTTTTGTAAAAGAGTTTTTATTTAAAATATAGAATTAGATCATGGTTCGGTCCTAGGAGAGCCCACGCCCTTGGCGCAAATTATTTTGTTTGGTGATAATTGCACCATCTTGGTAACCCTACTTAGATACACTAGATAGGGTAACCCTAACTGCTTCTGGAATTTTCATATTTTGTCGGCGGGCATTTCGAATTTCATTTTGTTGTTGGACTCCGGGCTGGAAGTATGGCTGCGTGTGTGAGGGAATATACTTTAGAATTTTTTACTTTGTTGTATGCGAAAGGTAAGAAAGAATTGATTGAATGGTGTATGAAGGAAGGATTGATTGCTTCGAGTTATGAATGTCCTAAATGTAATGATCGGCATGATGTAACACATGGTCGGTAATAAAACGCTTTCTTCGAAATCGTACAGCCACGCCGAAGGTATGTTCGACCATTACCTCGCAGAATAAATATGGCGGCGCTCACACGATCATTCACTTAGAGATGAGACCTTTAAAGCTTTATTAAAATCTGTTGTTACGCTGTACCCTCCACTCGGAAAAGATCAGCAGTAAGAAAGTAAATGCTGTTTTTATATTTTTTTATCTTAAATATTTAATTTCTGTATTGTTTACATATATTTTCATTACGCATCGTCCTTATCCCGCTATATTCACTTGCCGCCATTGTCGGTTTCGCTTGGCGCCATCTTGTTCTGGCTTGGCGCTTTTTTTTGGTTTGTAGCCAAGGGTTTGGGCTCGCTTAGGGGATTTTACCTTAGATCATCAAAAAATATGAACTTAAAAACATAAATGAAAACATAAACAAGAGTAGCACGGGTTGTACAGCTAAATAGTCCGAAAAATGCATGCCCGTGGAAATCGCGGGTTGCACAAATTTTGCTGCATCTACTTTGCCCTTGGAAATCACGGAATGCGCAGCAAGAGCGTCAAACCATTTCCTACAAAGTTAAAAAAATACACAGATATTGAAACAACAAACATTTATAAACGCACATTCTTTTTAAAAAATCCACGCAAATACTATGAAGAAAGTTTCTTGTTTGTTAAAATTAAGTACGAGCTTTACTCAAACATGCTTAAAAATACAAATTCATAACCGTTGGACTACCTTTGAACAATTACACCATAGTAGCCGTAGAAAATTACAAATCAGTAATTAGTGACTTCCTCTATGACGATGTATGCTTGTTTACGTAGTAGGGAGTGATAAAGATTCCGATTCTCATCTTACATTATGTAAAGATATTCATCAGTTTTGCTCCAAATCTACGCTGTTTTGGGATGCTCAAATCTGACGTTCCAACATATACCTGGTGATCTTGTTCGTAAAAGAAGAGTATCAATAGTTCGGAGGAAGACCGAAAATAAGAGACATGGTACCTGGTTTTATTTTTTATAAAATGTCCCAAGAATCACATGCCATAAAGAGTAGCGCATCCGTGGGACAATAAGTCATAAACATACCGTTGAGCTGATAAAGCTGAACTCAGTATCATAAAATGACTTGTTGTTATAAGATATAGCATTCCACACAATTATACCAAGGCAATGGCTGTGTTTGCTCGTGCAAAACGAAGGTTGAATGAGAGCATTGATTTCAGACTCTCAACCAACAGATCCGATGATCATTAGCTCCAGGACTGAAGATCTTTCATTGAACTCTGAGATAAAAGATATTCTAGTATTCAAGATGACCGTATGCAACACCAAACTAGACGACTCCGCCAAAATTGCTGGGTTTTTAATATAAAAAAAATTTAAGTCAATTCCTACTTTGAATGCATGAATAGAAAGTATTTTATTAGACTGAAAATTTGTATAAGATATGTATATAAATAAATATATATAGGGAGAGAGTGAACTAATAGTAAGAATTGAAGAAAGAGCAGGATTCGTTTGCATTGTTGTAACAATGCACACCCGGTTTAGCTGAAAAACAGGTTTTCGATGCCAATTTGTGTCTTTGTTTTAACAGTTACATTGTTACAACAATAGAGACCAATCTAAGTTGGCGTCAAAACCAATAATTAATTAAATTAAATTTAATTAATTAATTAATATTTGAACAACTGTATTAACATCAAGTGCCATCCACTACAAGTTTAAAAAATTTATTTGAACTTGATTGGATAAATAGAAAGTATTTTATTAACAACTGAAAATTTGAACAAGTTAAATATATAAATAAATATAGAGAGAGAGTGAGCTAATAGTAGAGGAATTGAAAAAAAAGTATACACATCTTATAGATAGATCACTGTTGTCTTAACCTTGATGCAGCCAAAAAGAATTGTAAAATATTGGAATGTTTCACGGGTGGTGTGTAAGAGGCTATAGCAAGTTGGATATACAATAATAATGTCAAGAAGGAAAAGAAAGGACTTATCACACAATCATCCAATTTTGCCACATATTTGTGCATTTTGATCTTTTTTAAGTCTTCAATACGTTCTTTGTAGCAAACTTTTCTTCCAGCACCTTTACACAGCCAACTCCATATGATGATGTTTGCGGCCTATTGCTTGATGTGACCAGCCAGCGTTTTGCATTTCAATTGTGTGACCACATCAGCAACCATCAGTTTGCTATAAGGTCATCGTAATAGCATAATTAGTCGTGTCTCCAGGTTATTACGACGTCGACTACGTGAAAAGATAAACCTCCGCGATCGTTAGGTGTTTCATTCAATACTATTTGAGCAGATTATGTCAGAAATTAATAAAAAGTGGCGTCGAAAATGCTTGGTATGTGGGCTTATTGGTTTTTAAAAACCAGTGTTCGGAAGAAATTTATGCAATAGGTCAGATTCATATGCCACCGTCACACGATAACTATAGTCACGTGTTTCCAGACAATCAGTTCATGAAAGCTTGCGACGTAACAATCACATGATAAAAGTAAACACATGTTTCCTGCCAATTAGTTTATGTGCTTTGTTGTTGCCAACTTTTAAATTTTGCAGATGCTTTCTTGTAAAAAAAATACATATTTATCAACAATAAGAACACGCAGAGGGAAAATGCACCTGATTCAAAAATACAAGTATAGTAATTTTTTTAATTTTGAAAAACTTTTAGAAGAACTTATAGAACTTATATTTGAACATGTTTAATCAATTATCATTTTTTGAAAAATTATCTTAACTTAACGAGTAGAAAACAAGCACAAATCCAGCGTCAGTTTTAAGTTCAATATGGAACACTTGATTGCATTTATCATGACACTTTTATGAATTCAGTCCTTTCGAAAACCAATTTTTCAGTTAAAAAGAGAGAGAGAGAGAGCAGTTTTAAATGTATACATTATACACTACTCATGCCCATAAATAAAAGATAATTGCAGAGTCACGTGGAAATCAAACTCTAATATACATGTATAAATATATCACCCATAAAATGACTACACACATCTTCAAGAATCATATGCAAATTGCTGGAAGCCACTAGATCACACCGGTAGTACGTCGCTATGACGAGAGTGTATGAGGGGGATATATATGGAAAACAGGCAAAGCAGTAAAATTGTTCGCAGGCGCTTTGTAAGTCTTTCAATGCAATAACCACATAGTTATGACACAAAAGACGCATTTGGAGAATTTTTTATGTGGTAGAATTATCGGCCATCTGAAATGTGAGCGTACCCAGTTGGAAGTATCCGAGGAACTTGGAATCGCTCAGATTGTCATCTCCAGACTTTGACAACGATTCCAAGAGGATGGTAATGTGAGTAGACGTTACAGCACAGGTCGCTCCCGAGTTACAACGCCGAATAAGGACTGGTATTTGGCAGTTACTGCCAAAAGAAACAGACGGAGCACAGCATCAGACCTGTCTCTTCAGCCACTGGCATGACAGTTTCGAGGCAGACCGTGTACAGACGCTTAGATTGGTCTATATGCTAGTAGACATGTCAGATGTGTTCCACTTACTGAAACTCACTGTCGCCTGCGGTTAGCCTGGAGTAGAGAGCATACATTGTGGACACCGCAACAGTGAGCTTGTGTGATGTTTTCCGACGCGAGTGCAGGTTTAGCTTGGAGTCTTGATTCTCGCCGGACTTTCATATGGAGATCGCCAGGTACCCGTTACCACCAAGAGAGCATCACTAAACGACACCACGAAATAAATGAATTTGTTAATGTTTAAAGACGATTAAGCCTAGTTTAGTAGAAAGCGAGCCTGGTTTTTTAAAAATAATAATTGAATACAAATACAAATAATACGAATACAATAATACAAATTGCATGTACGTTACAAAGAATTATAAAATCATTAAACTAGAGAAATAATAACATAATACTTTTAAATAAAATTACTGAAGTTAACAAATATTTTATATTTATACAAATTACTATTTTATCCTTTTCTTTGTTTAATAAAATAGGACTTACAAAACCATAGAATGACAAACTATTTATTTAAAGGCTTCCATTTTAATTTGTAATATGTACGTTTTGTAAATATATTTCATGTTTTTTATCTTTAAAATACGAAAGTGGTTTGATAGAGAAGCTAAAATTGGAAAACCGGGTTTTTAAAAAATTACTTTTTGCGTAAGACCCACTTGGTATAAACTAATTTAAAATTAGTGGTCATTAGGGTTGCTTTTTTCCTCCTGATTTACCTTACCTTTTTTTTATGCAAAAGAAGTTAAAAACTCGAAACATTCTATATTCTTTACATTTCTTTTTTCTTTCTTTCTTTCTTTTCTTTTTTTTTTTGTAGTTTAACTGTCAAACATTTTGCTCAGGTCCTCAAAAAAAAAATTACTTACAGATTATATAACATTTTTCATTAAGGTTTAGCATTTTAATATTAACACTATTTATCATAAAATTTCTTTGGGAGTAGCCTAGTGGTTAGAGCACCGGACTCCGGACCGGAAGGCCTGGGTTCGATGCCCGTACCGCCAAATACCCTCCGAGTACTCACGGAGTACGTGCTCGTTAAATCAGTAGGTCCGAAAGTCTTGTGGGCTGAATCACGAGTGCAGGGAACTAGAGAAAATTTCCCTCCAATTCAGTTCCATGCCTAAATTGTGGAGGTGGAGATAGATGGTGGCGCCATCTATCGTAATGTTCTATCGTCCCTTCGGGAATTTCACCGAGCTAAATCATATTGTCACCTGTATGGTGCTCAAGGCTAAGGCCAACGACAGGCGTACATCTAGCCCATTGCCACGATGAATTTCGTGGGCCTCGATCTGACTATGTCAGACAGGTGGCATGAGCAACAACAACATCATCATAAAATAAATGCAACAGAAAAGTAATATTAGCTTATTAAACATACAGATTTAAATTATTTATATTTAGGATTAAATTAAGCATTAATTATGCAAAATTCACAACAGTATGTATATTATAGATCATTCAAAGGATTCTATCCAGAGGATACAGGAGTGAGGGAGAAAGTTTGGGATGAGAAAGCAAAGAGATTGGCCTTCGCTCTGCAAAATGATGAACATGTGGAGAAAGTTTCATATTTTAGGGTCCAGTATGATACTCCTTCTTTGTTCAAAGAAAGTTACCACGAGGTATGGATGATAAAAAGACCTAAAAAGGAAAACAAGTATTAAGAAACTTGATAAACTACTTTAAAAAGTGCAGTATTTCTTTTCCTAATACAAAACTAAATTCAGCTATACTGACTTACTTTCATGTATTTCTACCATTTTATCCTAAAAAATATAAATGGTCGGAAAATAAAAATAAGTAATCATTCTGTATTGTTTCCCGTGAGGAAAAGTTATGTTAAGTTATGAATTTGATTGAATTAATATGTATATAAATACATATATCACATAAAAATTTAGAAGCTCAACAAAATATATGGATTATGAAAGTAAACGTACGTGAGTTAAGATTATAGTAATTTTAATTCTATTGAGGTTATTTATGGTGTGCTTTTTGCATCTCTCTTCCTGATTTTCGATGGAATCATAAAAAGCATTTCGAAATTTAAAGATAATAAAAAATATTGAAATAGTGCTTGAAGTATTTCTTTTATATAGTCGGTATCTAAATAGTTTGTGTTTTTATGGATATAGGAAAAATATTACTCTTGTTTGTTTAATTGTCCTTTTCTAAATTTGTTTCTAAAGAAATTGTCTGTAACTATTGTATTAACTGTTATGTAAAGGCAAAATAAAGAAGTTTATAAGTGCTGTTTTTTTTTCTGCATTTCATCACCACTTTTTTACATCTATTAAAATCTCCACCTCCCAAGTTCTTAACGGCCATTTTTAATTCATCAAAATATTGTGTCCAAATAGCTTCAATCCTTCCACACAAAAAAGTTAAAAAACAAAGAAATATAAATTCTTTCATAAAAGTGATGTCTCAAAATTCCACATTTTCTTTTATTTATTTTGAAATGAACCGGGAGTTTATGTTAACATTTGGGGCAACAGATGCCATTGTTAAACTTAACAACTTTTATTCAATCCCAAAAGTTTTATATACTAATATCTTACTGACCGGGGCATTAAGAAAGTGAAGAAAATATTATAAACCTTAACTAATAATAATCAAGATTATTCATCTTTGATTCGATGGTTTGGAATATAGACGCACTAGCTTTAATTTCGGATATCCACTCCGTAGAACAGCACTGAATCGCAAGTCATAGTCTAACTAGCAAACTAAATAAAATATCTTTCAAGTCCCTTAACAATTACATTCTTAATCTACTCTTACAACATATCCTCCACGTTTAGTATCTCCACTATTCTTTAACAATTCTAATTAAGTAAATTAGAACTGTTAGTTAAAGAATAGTGGAGATACGAAGCAAGGTTATAAAATCTGGTCAGGATAGGATAGCTTTAACTATGACCACAAATGGTGTGGTAGTTCTAGAAATGTATATTGAACAGTTTATGAGCAGACTTTGAGTTATGTATAACTTATTTACTCAAGCAAAGAGAGTGTACTGCACTTTAAAAAGGATTTGTTTATTGAACGACGGTTGGTACGTCGTTCTCCGTGGTACAGGCATACAAAAAAGTAAACAAAGAGCACTACAAGCGCCCTCTGAGGGTCGTAACAAAGTCCCCGCCATTGAAATGAAATTTCTATACAAATACATAATACAATTTATGATACTTAAATACAAAATACACAATATTTACAGTACTTAAAGGCAAAATACACAATATTAACAGTACTTAAATGCAAAATACACAATTTTAAGATACTTAAATACGATCAAAGTTAATTTATATACATATACAATAATTACTAACAGCAAAATATTCATACAGGTAATATACAAAGATTTCTGACGGTTCTTTTTAATATGTTTCCGTTTAGCACACGCAGGGTCAGGACCCGGACCTTATCATTAGTGCCAGGAAATACTTTAGTTATTCTGCCAGTACTCCATTTCATAATGGGAAAATTTTCATCTTTTATTAAAATCAGGGTTCCCACAGAAACACATTATTTTTGTTAAATTTCTAATTGTGACGTTCTTGTAAATTATTTAAATAAAGTTTTCCGCTTATCTTTCCAATTTTTTTTTTTA
>BMAV01025051.1:0-13784 GCA_019973955.1 Trichonephila inaurata madagascariensis | reverse complement strand
GAAAGTTCATGTTTTTTTAGAATCATATTTAAAAAGAAAAATGTAAAAAACTTTTTTTTTTTCAAAATACTCAACATTTTATAAATAGTTAATAACTTCATTTTTAGAAAAATAATCTCACGAGATTTTTATTCCGTGGGGAGCAATATTATCCGTAATCTAAAAATCATTGAAAAAATTAAAATTACCTTTTTTTTTTTTTAAAAATTGTTTTTGTTTTTTTTTAAAACATTTAATCTTATTTTTTACTTTTTTGAAAAAATTACCGCGTTTTAATCGATATATGAAGTTTGAAGGCATTAACTTAAAAATGAAGCTGAAAAAAATTAAAACTTTAACAACTAACGCATTTTTTAAAGGCGAGGGTTTGGTGGCGAAATCCTGTTTGGGGCCGGACTTTTTCTTTTCCGTCCGTTTGATAAAAGGTTCTCTAGATAAAAAGACCCCTTTTAAATTTGAAAATTTCCCCAGATTTGGAAAATTGAATATCTCTTCCTTTTTATTTTAAAATTTTTCAGTTTTTTCCGAATATTTCGCGTGTTCTTTTTAAAAGGGACTTTTTCTCATTTTTGTCCCCGGGTTCGAAAAAAATCACCCTTTAATTTTATGTCTTTTAAAAAAAATTTAAACTTTTTTTTCGCGCATTTAAAAACCCCTTGCCAGCAACTTTAATTTGGGGAAGATAATTTATTTCGTCGATACAAATTTTTTCTTTTCTTTTTTTTTATAAAACAACGATATTTTATTTTTTAAGTTTTTTTTTCTAAAATGAATCAATATCGATGGTTTACTTTAAAAATGATTTTAAGAAACTCATACTTTGTTTTTAAAGTTGGTGATTTAAAAAAAATTGCCGAAAATTTTTTTACAATTTTTTAAAAAATATTTAAATTTTAAATATTTAATAACTACTTTTAAATTAAGATAACTTTTTTCATTTATAAAATAATTGCATGAAACTTTTTTTCCCCATTTCAAAAAAATTTCCTTTTTAAATTTAACTTTTTAAAACAGTTGTGAAATTTTGTATTTATAAAAATTTCTTTTTTTAACTCAACTATTTTAAAAAGATACATTTTTGTTTCCCGTGCCGTTAAATGTGTGAGTGAATATTAAGTTCCACTGTTCACTCAGTCGAGGCTCTGATAGGGAAAAGGGGGGGTAAATTTCCATTATAATATTTATGCATTTAAAATTTCGTACAACGCCAGGAAGGGGAAAAAAAAATTTCACAAAGAAAAGGGGAAAAAAATTTTGAAAAAGGGGGAATTTTAGTTATACACTCGGAAAAAGGTAACTTCGGGCTGAGCGGGGGGGTGGGGGGGGGTGGTAGTTATTTTTAAAAAATGTATTAGAAATGCTGATTTTTTGAAGGAAAGGGAAAATTTATAAAAGTAAAAAACTTTGCATCAAACCCTGCATGAAGCTAGTAAAAAAAAAACAAATTACCAAGGAAAAAATTGTATAACCCCTCAAAATAATAAAAAAAATTGGAGCTCAAGAGAAAATAAAAAAGAAGATAAAAAAAGAGTGTTTTGACTACAAGGGAAAAACCCATTATGATTTTAAAAAGCGGCTAAATTTTTCGATTTGGGGGGGGATTTTTTTTTTATGGACCAATTTTCCCCCACAGCAAAAAATTTTTTCGACATAAGGGGAAAAAAACAGACCCTTTTTTTAAAAAAGGTGGCCTATTTCTAATTTGCGTGGAGATAAACTAGACAGAAAAAGTAAAAGGGGAAATTTATAAAAAAGAGGACAAAAATGTTTCTCTCATAGGGGGGTAAAGAAAAAGTTTATAGAAAAATTAAAAAAAAATTTACATGAAAATATAAAAACCAAAAATAAAATTTTTGGTTTAAACCTTTTAAAAACCCCTTTAAAAAGAATGATGAAAAAATAGGTATAATTATATATATATATATATATATTATAGAGGGGAGTGGGAGAAATAAATTTATATATAAAAAAAAAGGGGCTCACAAAAAATTTTAAAAAAAACTTTTTCCCAAATTTTTAAGGGAGAAATCTAGAGAAAAAGAAAACCCAAACATGAAGTAGTACATATTACTAATATATGTAGGAAGATGTAAATTGCCTATTGTCGGCCGGTTTCCCAGCTTTTGCCAGTTTATTGTTTCTGTATTTGCACGTATTATATTTGGAATATTGACGACGAATACCGTTTTATATTAGACTTTGTGTACTAACAAGAGATATATATTTGGTATTAGTTTTGCTTGCCGAAATTTTTTTAAAATTTTTTGGGAAAAAGTATTAATAAACTGTTACTTTTTTTTAAAAGCATTTTTTAAAATCTTAACAAAATAAAAACTTGTACTGGGGGAAGGGAATTCGTCAGGAATGTGTGTGTGTGCAATGTGTTCTGGAAATAGTCATGACAAGAGAATAGCCGGTATTTGTTTTGCACATAACTTAAACATTAGAAGAATGGACATTTTAACCCCCTTTTCTTTGGGGGTACCTTGTGAACAGAGACAGAAAAATTTATATTCTCCCCCTTGTTTGAAAATTAGAATAAGGAAAAAAGGGAAATAATGTATGGTTTTAATAAAATGAAAGGAATCAGTGGTTTTAGTCAGAAATTGTGTAGGAGGTTTTAGGGGGGTTTTTTTGCCGGGTAAATTGTTGGAAAAGCATTTTTGGAAAAATTTTTTATATTCCTTTTTTAAGGGAAACAAAAAGTAATTACAAGGTCTAATGCTTTAACGCTGGGAATGAAATGATACCAGTGCTTAGAAACAAGGTATTCGTAATCAAGATTTAAAGAAAAATATGTAAATTAATATAAATTAGTATTGTGGAAAGGCTTAAAAAACATACATATTTTTCTTTTAAAACGATAAATTTCAAAAATTTCTTGTTTTGAGGGTATCGACAATTTCTTGGTAAACTTTCTCTTGAATGTCTGGATATAGGGCTAGCATGTATGTGGCAAAAGACAAAGTGGACGCAGTCGTGTCGTATCCAGCAATGAAAAGGTTTTGACCGAGCCACCAGGGTTTTTCAAAGAAAAGGTTTTAAAACGAAATCACACTTGAATTATAAAACATTCCAAACCGACATTTGGGCTTAAGCATTTTAAAAGAAATTTTATATGGAAAAACCAAGATTTTTTAAATTGAATTTTTAAATGTTCCCAAATTTTGAAATGTGTGTATTTTGGGGGCCCCAACCCCTTTTTGTCACGGTCCGGTAAATTCATAATTTAAATACCACGGACTACTAATTGGATTTCTCTTACGTGTTAAATATATTTATAAAAATATATTGTAATCTAAGAACACTTAAGGTATCCGACTACGTTCGATACAGTGATTTAACTGGAAGCGCATAAATGGATAATTTTCATATTTAGTGTCACTTAGATTAGAAAACATGTATAAAATGGTTTTAAGGACATTTTGACAAAAACTATTATTTAAATACAATATTTCGGCAAAAAATTAACTCAGAATAACCTTTTTTCAAAATGTTCTCCTTTTGTGAAAAATGCTTCTATTTTAATAATATTTTGCCTGTATATAGCTCAGATCTCTGTACAGAGGTTCAACTAGAATTTTTGAAATATATAACTTATAAGTGGGTTTATCCATGTTTTACGACAACAGAGGGGAGAAATTTTAAGAAAAAAACGCCGATAATTATTTTAATGGGTTGTAACTCTGAAAATAATGTGAATTTTTCAACAAATCATAGTTGAGCCTCTGTACAGAAGTCTGAGCTATATACAGGCAAAATATTACTATAATAGAAGCAATTTTCACAAAAGGAGAACATTTTGAATAAAGGTTATTCTAAGTTGATTTTTTGCCGAAGTATTGTATTTAAGTAATTTTTTGTCAAAATATATCCTTAAATAAATTTTATATATGTATTTTAATCTAAGTGACACTAGATATCATGAAAATTATCCATTTATGTGCTTTTTTGAAATCACGGTTCCGAACGTAGTTGAATACCTTAAAGAGTGTACCTAGTTAATAAAATGAAATTATTAATTTGAATCAACTTATGAAAGCTTTATTAATAAAACATAATAAAATAAACAAAAAATAGAAAGAACTGTAAAAACAAAACAATTAAAAATGGTTTAAGTCTATCAAAATTTTAGCATTATACATTCCTAGTGTGTGATGGTTGTTCTTACTTAAAATAAGATTGTGGATATTTGGATTCAATGTTGTTACTGCAAGACGGAGAACTGACTTTATTTCAAGGCGAGATCGGTACTGTATTGTGATGGCTGTGACAAATGAAAAGGCCTTTTCACATAAATAAGTTGTGGAAATTGAATCATAATTTTCATATCCTGTTCACTTAGAAAAAGGTATTCACTTTTTATAGAAAGCCAAAACTGAGACTTTGAGAAGAATGAATGAAATTTAAATTTGAGAGTTTCGTCGGACCATAAGTCGATGAGGCTTTCTTTTAGACACATGCTTAAATTATTATCTTGAATTTTCACTGTGAATGTTCGTGATAAATGAATATATTCCCCATTTTTCTGGGGACTAGTGAAATTTGCTCGCGGACCACTAGTGGTCCACGGACCACCAATTCGACCACTTTGGTTTTATAACATTAATTCTATGAAAATTCTACAAGTCATTTTTGTAGATTCATATTTTTAAAAATTATTTTCTGGATTCACTTTTTCTGAAAAGATAATTTAAAAGCCAAAACCTAAATTCAGCTAATTTATGCTATTAAATTGTATTCTCCCGTTTTTTTTAAAATTCAAACTTTAATTACAGAACACGTTTTGTTTTGTTTTACTATATGCAAACCGTGAAATTTCGCTTTAACACATTCTTTTTTATTCATTCATATGTATTCTGATTTTAATTTAATTAAATACAATGTGCGATATTTCATATTATTGATTCTAGTATTAGTAAAAGTTTTTGTGTTGAGTGTTACTTATACTGTAATATTTTTTGTATTGCCTTTTCTTAATTAGGAATACTATTGGCCTTTGTAAATAATACTATTAACTGGAAATATTTCTGTTATTGTTAAAAATGAAGTTCATATTATTCTATTATGAAGTCGATGATGAAATTGATTCGGAATTAATTAACTTAATTGGTACCTATTTCAAGTACTATAAATCAATTCATAAAAATAAAAAAAAATATCTTTCAAAAGCAGCATGTTCTCATAAATACGATTTCCATTTATTTTCCTATATTGCTTCTAAATTGTTTTAATTTTTAATGTTGAGACTCCTAAAGATAACGGTTTTCTCATAAATTAGAAGGTCCATACAATTTGATCATTCAACAACAAATGTGGAAACTAAACATAGATAATAAAGGTATCCGACTACGTTCGGAACCGTGATTTAAAAAAAACGCATAAATGGATACTTTTCGTGATATTTAGTGTCACATAGATTAGAATACATGTGTAAAATTGTTTTAAGGACATTTTGACAAAAAAATTTTTAAATACAATATTTCAGCAAAAAATTAACTTAGTATACAGAGGCAAAATATTTTTTTAATAGAAGTATTTTTAACAAAAGGAGAATATTTGGAAAATGGGTCATTCTATGTTCAATTTTTGTCAAAATATTGTACTTAAATAGTTTTTTATTGTAGTACTATTCTTAAAACAATTTTATGTACATTTTCTAATCTAAGTGTCACTAAATATCATAGAACGTAGTCGGATACCTTAAAAGTATCATCATATTTCGAATTCTTCTAAAGCTTGAATGCTATTACTTTTCTGAGTAACTGTTTTGAAGATGTGATGGTTGATGTCGACGTCACCGTATACGGCTGCCGTGTCATCTCTTTCTTTTTCGCTTGACTCAGACTTCCGATCCTCCGATACTTCTTTCGCGGTGTCCATCAATAGCTGCAGGAAGTCATTCCTGGTCTGAAAAGAAAAGGAAAAATTTTAATACATAAAAATTAGTAATTATTTTATAAAATTATTTATTTTGACCTTAAATAAGGTTTGCTTTTTATTTGCAATCATTAAGATTTTATTACAAATGTAATATAGGGTGCAGCAAAAAATTTGGACAAATTCCTTGCCTCCTAGAATAGTTAACGAATTTCCTTTTAATTGGTGTTTTCATGGTTCTTTATCTAACACTTTAATAATAAAATACTTTTAAATATATTCCTTAGTCTTACTTTGATTTATGTGTTTTTGATAATGTCGAGCAAAAGGTCTGCTATTTTAGAGTTGTTTCAGCGAGGAAAACGACAGTTCGTTTACTTAATGTACCTCGGCAAACAGTGTCTGATGCAATCTACCGTTTCAAAGATCTTGGCAATGAGGATCGAAGTCCAGGAATTGGGCTAAAACGCACTGTAAACACTTCAAGGAATCATAAGGCAATTGAAAAGCGAGTCCAGAGAAATCCGAGGGTTTCCATCAGACAGATCGCTCGTGACATGGAAATAAATGACAGATCGGTGAGGTGAATTGCAAAACCGGAGCTTGGAGCCTTACAAGTTGCGAAAAGTTCAGCTTCTCACTGAAAAAAACAAATTCCCGAAACTTTTGGGACGGGCCGCAAGTCAGCGCTGGGAGAGATTCCTTTTCACTGAATAGAAGTTCTTTACGGTTCAACAAGTTCATAACTCTCAAATCGATAGGATCTGTTGTGGGATGCTCCAAGCACCTGGTAATTTGAACATCGCCAATATACAAAGTCGGTCAGGTCTGGGGGGGGAATTTGTGCAAAGGGAAAACACCTTTGGCGTTTTTGGAAGAGGGCGTTAAAATCAACCAAAAAGTGTACCAGAGGGACATTATTGAAGATGTGGTACTTCCGTGGGACCAAAGACATTTGGGAAATGCAAATTGGATGCTTCAGATAGACTCTGCACCAGTTTGCAAAGCCAAAAAACACAAGAGTGCTTACCTTCTGCATATATCACTGGAAGAATGACCACCTACTCGCCGGCTCTCAATCCCATGGATTACAGTGTATGGTCTATTTTGGAGTCCAGGGCCTGTGTACTCAGCGGCACAGAACTTTGGACCCTCTAAAACAATCACTTCTACGGGAATGGGGTTTATTAAAGGTAAAAGACTTGAGGTCCATCATTGAAATTTTCTGCAAGCATTTGCGTCTCTGCATTGCTGCAAACGGTGGTCACTTTGGAACCAATTAAATTTGTTTATTAGTACGAATGTACTCTTATTATTATTTATTATATTTTGTTAATTTCTTAATTTTTTATACAGTTATATAAAAAATTGTTTTTCCAGGGTTTTGCCTCACCCTGTATAAGAGTAACTATGTAAGAATAAGATAAATATACTCTTTCAGAAATTCTAATGTACACTAAATTTGTTTTAATAAAACTATTATATTTCTCTTTAAACATTAATCTGAACAGGACGGAAAATAGCAGCCCTCAAGTGTTTTGCAAAGATTAAAAACATCAATCATCACATCTTTCGCATGCTTACCACGAAGTGCTTTTTTGTGGTCCGAAAGACAGAAAATATTCACTATATTTAGGTCAACATATATTTGTGAGCACAGCTTTTCTCGCATGAAGATTAACAAAACTAAATATGTATGTTAGTTGACAGACACTAACTTGGAGGCTCTTATAAGAATTTCAAAAACTATCTCACCACCGATTTCATAAAAAATTATTCCAAAATTGTGATTGGGAATATTTGTCTCATTTAACTGTTTCTAAAATTATTATGCTCACAGCTATGTATTATATGAAACTAGCACAGTAAATAATTTGAATAATACAGCCATTATTTTATTTAACTCGTATTTATTGATTTTTGTGGTGCAATTTATACTTTTTCTGTGATGCATAGTTAACTAATGAATGCAATTATTTTGTAAACGTGCTGTCCTTCAGCATCTTTCGCTACCACAATGTGAACCTCGAGCCACAATAATTGCTCACTCTTGAGTTAAAACACGAAATTAAATGAAAAACGTTGAATAGTATGGAAAGCATTAATAAAATTCTATAAATATAATTCAAATGTAATTATATTTAAAATGTAAAAAGAGTTTGGTTGGCTTTGTTGGAGCATATGTACATTTGATAAAATTGGGCCTAGAACTTGCTAATCATTCCCTCATATTTTGAGTTTAGCAGCCTAATAATAGATTATTTATGTTTGTGATTCTTTTTCATGTATTGTGTTTTATCTAATACTTCTACTTTCATGTCAGATTTAAGGTTATGACCTTATAAGTGTGGAGCTTTCCGAGTTGGCTAGTCAGGATTCGAGGGGACCGTTACAAAAGAATCAAAGATAGAAAGATTGCTATGGTATTAGTAGCTCGTCGCTCCTACTTACAAACGACACTAAACTCCACGAGCAGAAGAACAGATAACTTAAATACATCAAGATAGTGTATTACTAGTTTCCATAAAATAGGTGAATCTCTGAGGGAGATTAAAAAAAAACGGGGTCACAGAAACGAAAAATAAATAGGAGGATGAAACTATTCAAAGAGGCTCTCTCTTTCTCATCAAATATTAATAGTTTTTCCCTATATTAGCTATTCATGGAATTAAGGTTCCTATTTTATTGCATTTTTAATTGTATTTATAATCGCAATTATAACTTAAACATTATTGGTGCCTATTGTTGATAGTTTTTTAAAATTTATTTTGTTTTACGACTGTGCTACATAATATACAACGACATTTTCTCATTGAACGTAATAAAAGTTTTAAAATTTAATAAACTTTCAGATGTATCAGATATATTTGATTTCAAGAAAATTTAACTAAGTCAAAGAGAAAACCAGCTGAATTTAAGCAAACATTCAAACACCTATACAATAATTAGAATAAACTTACCTGTCCTGTTTTCTTTCTCTCCTCAATTATCTGTAAAGTCACATCTCGAAAAAAGGCAAGAGATTTTGGGGAAAAGTGATATTCTCAGCCACTTCAGCAATTTTGGAAACAAAACTGAAAGTACAATTTGTCCATGAAAAAATAATAAAACTAAAATTCTGTCATTTTACAGTATCATATAAGTTGTGTTCTAGTGTCGTGTCTCTCTGAATTCAATTGGTCAAGTCAATGCAGACACAGATTGAGAAAATCAATCACTTTGGCACCCCGCATGGTAAGGGAAGTTCTCTGAATACAGTGGGTGATCGGTTAACGAACATAATCCGTTCCAAGACTATGTTCGCTATCCGAATTGTTCGTTAACCCATCACCGATTCACCATAGACTTCTATGTGAAATCGATTAATCTGTTCTGAGATCCTAAAAAATGAAATCAAAACCGAAAACTGATGATCTAATGTAAAGCAATGCCTCTATTGAATTTTTTTCAATATAACTTTGAAGTTTAATAGGTAAGCAACATAATTCAGGAGAGATGAAAAACGATTTTTAATCCGTTTCTCATATTTCACGTATTTTTCCGGTGGTAGCGAGTCATCGGCACCTTTATATCTTATAGTCTGCACTGTTTGAAAAAATTAAGAATTCGCTTAATTTATCTGCCATGTCAGCAAATCCACTCGCCCATAACTTATCAGCTGTCAGAAAATATTGATATTCATATTGAAATTCAAGTATTCAAGTGTGTATTGATTTTAGTCATAATAATAATTATTGAATGAACTTTAAATTCATTGTTAATTCAAATTTTTCATTTAGTAATTATCAGTACTAAGCATGCTTTAAACATTTCTCCTTTCAGTGATCTTATTTTGTATGCAAAATGATAACAAATTTTTAATATTAATTTTTTTTTCAGAGCCGAAAAGTGTTCGCCAGAATTCGTTTTGTTCATTATCCGAATATGTGTTCGTTGTCCAAACACAAAAATTCTTTCTTGAAAGTGTTCGTTATTCGAATTTGTGTTCGCGTTATCCGAACACCAAAATTTTCCGTGAAAGTATTCGTTAACCGATCACCCACTGTATATTGTATGTCTAATTACGCTTCAAAGAATAGTGTACTCAAAAATTCTGATATAATTATGGCGAAAGTCTGTTTTACAAAAATAAAACAGATTTTCCAAATGGCAGGATTTCCACTGGAATCAATTCAATTTGGTTCGAAATGGATTTCAGTTAAAAGAAATAGCGGGGGACAGTCTCAATCTGAAATTATTAACTATTTTTATCGTAGTACATCTGGTTCTATTGCTGCTACCCCCATGATTAAAATTATTAATAAGTCATACTATGTTGAAATATATGTATGATTGATCACATCTATCTAATAAAAAAAGCCACATGAAATAAAACCAGGAGGTTTACACAGTCAATCTGTCAAAATGTAAACAATAAACAAGCCTGTAATTCTGCCCTTTATGTGTGCTACATAAACAAGACAAAAGGTAGCTTTTTGCTATACACTTTTTATGATAAATTAAAGATACACAATTTTAGATAAACTACACAGCTACAGAATAGCTGTACACTCAGAAGCCGTCACATTACACTTCAAAATGTTTACCTCTATTATTCTTATTAGAATCTAAGGGGTGTTAACTTTGTCTCGAGGGCAGAAAATATAAACAATTTTCAAATAGATATAATTCTTTGAAATTAAAATTAAATAATTCGAATCTTTTAAACATTATTTATAAAGGAATAGGGTTTCAGGAAAGTACAAAATATTTTATATATAAACGTAGTTTAAAAATTATAAGTATTTGAAATTAAGAAACATTTCTGTAAGAAATATCAATTAAAATTTACGTTGAGCTTGATATTTTCTAAAACAGTTAATCTAATTGCTAGCAATAAGTTTATTTATAAATTTAAATGTAACCTTCTTGAAATGCAGCTATTTTTTTATATAAATAGAATAATAAATTACAGTTTTTAAAAAACAAAAAAATTACATTTTTAAACAATTTTTTTTAAAAATTTCGACATTTTTCAAATATTTTGAAATACGAAAGATATACAATACTAAAACTAGATAGGGGTTAAAAGGTATTTATTGCAGATAATAAAGTTTTTTATTATCTTAAAGGTAATATTTAATAAAATTTTATACAATACATCAAAGACTACTATTTCAGAAAATAGCATGCGCAACGTAACAATTACTTAATATTTATTACAGAAATGTTTCTTATTTTCAAATGTTTTTTATTTTTAAAATAATGATTATATTTTAAACATTATATAGTTTCCTGAAACCTCATTCCTTTATGAATAATCTTTAAAAGATTTGAATAAATTAATTTTAATTTCAAAGAATTATATCAATTTGAAAATAGTTTATATTTTCAGCCGTCGAGACAAAATTAACATTTCTTAGACATTTCCAAAATCTTAGTAATTTTTAAACTTTCGGTTTACAAATAGTTGTTTGGGTACAGCTATACTTGACTATGTTGGATCAAACCCTATGTCACGATCTATATCAAGAGTGTCAAACTCACAGGCCGCGGCCCTCAATCATTTTTGCTGCCCAGCCAGTATATCGGCACACAATAATATATAATAAAACATCAAAAGTTCTCCCGGAATAGGAAGGATTGCAGATGAAAAGAGATGTCAAGTGTCAGGACGTAAGCATTAAATTTTTCTTGTTATTTTTCATATGTTAACTATAATGCATTATTTAAAATAAACCTACGTTTCTATGAAAACTGATTTCTTTTAAAGCCCAACTGAAGTAAAATTTTATTTGTTTGGCCAAGCTAGCCTTTGAGACTAATAACCTTGATCTACACGAACATTTTCGATTAATTTATTTGTCCACGCACTTGTTTATAGTAATACTAGTGGTCATAAGAAAACTTTCCCGATGTATGAGCCCCTAGAGGAATAACTTTTCAGCCAATTGAAATAAAATTTCAGGTATTTTTAATGTGGATATGTGTCAGAGATTGTGATAATTTAAAATAAAAAGGCTCTCTCATGGTTATGATTGTAATTAAAATGTTTTAAAACTTTCGAATGGTGATACCTATTTTACTCAGGATCAAATTGATCAATGCATTGAAAAACTATAAAGGCCATTAGTGATAATTGTCAGCGTAAAATATTTGAAAACTAAAGGTTTTTAAAGGGTCAATGACGACAAAGAAGACAGAAAAATCCCTTTATTGTAATTACAAGTTTTAATCCTTTAAGGTATCCGACTACGTTCGGAACCATGATTTTGCAAAAGCATATAAATGGATAATATTTATGATACTTAGTATCACTTAGATTAGAAAATTTATATAAAATTGTTTTAAGAATAGTATTACAATAAAAAATTAGTTAAGTACAATATTTTGACAATGCTTTTTGTTGCTACAACTACTGTATACTTGTGTTGTGGACATTTAATGTTTAACTAACTTCTAAATCGCTGTTATTTAACAAAATTATCAATCGATGGAAAAGAACTTAAGGTCGCGTGACCTAGAAATTCCAACTGTAAAATAGAGAATACAAAATAGAGCACATATCAATAAAAAAAACTTACACATAAGAATTAATCTCCAGTTGAAAGATATTCTAAAGACATCTCTGGCCGTTAGCACAAACTTGTTTTCTGGATCATTGTGGGAATCGATTTTGGTTGAGAAAGCAGAGCTGGCGATAACATCCATGGTGTAGCCTCCAAATATTCTAAAAATCAAATTGTTGAATATTTCTATTTTTTTTCTTTGTTTGTTAATTCTTGTTATAAAAAATAAATTATTTCACGCTAAGAGGAAATAAAAATTAGGGGGAACTAAATGATGTAATATTCCGTTTAAAATAAAACAAACATAATAGTGTTACATTAAAATATATCCGGTCTTTTACTGTTTATACAACTTATATAATGCAGTATACTACGAAAGGCTATGAAAACTTATGATCTGAGAGTCTATTACTTATTTTAAAATTTTCTTTGCAAACAAAAGGAGAAGGTGTGTACGCAAGGTTGCCAGATCATGCGATTTTTCGCAAATTTTGCAACTTTTAAAAAGTCTTCACTACTTTTTTTTATCTTATTGCTACTTTGAGAATTTAACGCTACTTCACTTGATGGCACCGCTACATTTTGCTACTTTCAACCACACATAAAAGTTTTGGAAAGAGTTCGAAAAAATGACTTATGTGGGAAATATCACCGAAAAAAAAATTGGTGACTTTAGTTGCCAATGAATGCATGGAGAAACTCCAAAACGACACGGGATGCTGTAGGAATGTGATTTTAAAGGTGTATTTTGAATAAACTTACAAGCAAAAGTAAAATAATTTCTCCAGAATCTACAAAAGAAGTCTATCAAAGATGTCATAATTTTCTCAAGACTTCGCATGTGAGCAACTTTTAGACCGAATCCTTTTTAATTATGGAACTTTAAAAAAAGATAAATAATTTTTACCCTGATATTTTTTTAATTTTCAAATCACCCTTCTTTTTATGATCTGCCTTTAGAATTGGCAGACCAGTCTAAATAGGATGTACTGGAGAATCAATGGAGACAAATTTTTAACATACAGTTGAAAGATGTTTTTCATTCCAAATCTGAGCATTTAAATGAAGGAGCATTAATTTGCCGTCACATTTTTAATATAAAATACGCAATTGGAAGTCCTTTTTAAAGAGATTTAGCTACATTTGCTTTAAAGCTTTACAGTCTACTCATAAGTAATGTCACTGTGGAAAGATATTTTCGAAAACGACGTCAACAAAGACAAAACTATGGTATCGAATGTGCCTTGAACTGTTGGATTCAATTCAGAGAATCAAAATGACTTTGAAGAACGAAGGACTTGCTGCGTTGATTTTATTTCATCGCCACAAATGCTTCAATATAATTGAAACTTGAAA
>BMAV01025050.1:105879-141229 GCA_019973955.1 Trichonephila inaurata madagascariensis | reverse complement strand
TCTTTTTTTTTATTGGGTATCCCTCTAGTTTAAAAAAAAATAACTATCTCTAAATATGTTACTAATAATCTGGTACTACCATCTGGCGAGAAATAAACATGATTCCGGGCGTAAGAAATGTATAATTTTGATCTTTTTAGTTCATTACTTTTGAGCACTCCATCCTGGCGCGAGAAAAAGAGGGGGAAATTTCATCCTGTGATATTGACGGGGACGAGAAAGAGGAGGTTAATTGCATAAATAAAAAAATTTTTTTAGTATTATACCGTCCACTAATTACGCCTAACGAGAAAATGTCACCAATTCCAAAATTGTAACCTAAGGCTGCCATTGTTATTATTACTGTGTGCGAACGTGCGGTGGAATGGTTTCCTTTGTTGCTTTATTTCACGGCATTTGGCAACTTCTTTTGATTTGACGAAATTGGTCGGCGGTATGTGATACTCTTAAGAACCTTTTAAAGTTGTTCTTTTGGATTATTATTGGCTAGTCTATTTTTGTGTAAAAGCTCTCTCTTCTCTATTTTAGATCCACAATACAAAATACTGGAAATTGTGTGCGTGTGTTTTAAAACTTATTGCCCTTGGCGGCGGGGAAAATGCGCTAAACTTCGCCAACAGCGCAGTTTTCTGAAAAATGTCTAGATTTCTATCACATTAAGAGCATTAACAAGGAAAATTTCTTTCAAATATTATAACAAAAATTTAATTCATCCAGTTGGCGATAAGTAAGAGGGTGAGGGAGGACTAAAATACGATCCAACAGAAATTTCTTTTATAGCTGACAGCCATTTTCCCCGTCATCCTAAAAACTACACCCTCCGTAGAGTCGTCGAAAGATCAAATTTTCTCCACTCCCCGCGAACATATTTGAAACAATTTCAGAAAACCCGAGGGAAGAAACGCAGCAGCATCCCACTTTAATCGAGGGTAGAGGTAGAGGGGTGGCCCCTGTGACAGGTTCAAAATCAACATGCCTCACCGAAGTGATTGGCAGTGCTGATTTCAATCTTTCTGCATCTGCAATATATGCCTTTCCTCGGCTAAGAGAAGTGATTAAATATTGAACTTGGATAGCCCTATTTCCTTTTCCTTCAAGCACTTTTCTTATTGCTTCGGAGGAAGGGTTGGTTAATAATACAACGAATTGGGTGGAAAGACTCTAGAAGAAAAATTTAGGGTATCATTGATACTATAGTCTTAGATGCTGGGATTACATGTATGTTTAGAGGTACATAAAATGTTTCAGAATTTTTTTAAAAATAGTATTGACATTTTTTTTTAAAATTTAAAGTAGAAATTTTAAAATAATTTCGACTCCTGGTACCACCGAAATCCACGGACATTTTAATGTATAATCCAACTGGGCAATTTCAAGGAGACTTCGCCTCGGTTTTGACTCTCAACCTCAATATAAGATCATGATCCAAAAAAATTTAAGTATCAGATGTTATTCCTGGACATCGCGGAAGGCAGCATTCCCATGACCTGGGAATTTCGAACTATATGCTAACTGGCACAGTGAAAAGACTGCATTATTATGTTATGACCATTATTTGTGTCTAGGCTCAGGCCTATCCCTATACACCAACATTATTAATGTGATTACTATGAGTGTCTTGGCAGAATTATAACATGCATCAGTCTTTCTTACAACCAAGTACATTTTAATGCAAGGGTCAACTGGGGCCTTGTTTTGTTCTCATCACCTTCTAAATAAGATCACAATCGTCGAATGTTATTTCCGGACATATTCTCCGAATTTCGAACTGTGTACCAATTGGTAACAGTGGAAGACTGTCTTATTATACTGAAGGGCCACTGAATTATGGATAGCAAGGGATATGCAAATTGTGTAGCGCTGTGCATCATTTATGCTCAAGTGAGGGCGCTGTGGTAACTGAATATATAGAGCGTACTGGGGTTGTTCTGAATTAGTTGTCAGAATTGCCAGTATGGTTAAACTGAGTTATTTAAACGTCTTCGATCGCGGACAAATAGTAGGTGCATGACGCATGGGAATTCCGAAATCGTCAGACAGCTAGGATTTTCAAGGTCAACAGTGTCTAGAGTGTACCAAAGAATACATGGATGGTGGACAAAAAATAGTGATCAGGCAAGCTACAAAGGACAATTAGCCTTGGCGTGGTGAGAGACGGCTCAGGCGTATTGTGCGTAGCCAGTGAAGCCAAACGTTAGCTCAAATTACCACCCAGTTTAATGACGGTGACAGTCGTACAGTCAGTAAACGGACTGTGCAATGCTCGCTTCACCACATGGGTTTCGGAAGCCGTCGACCTACGAGAGTACTATTACTCAATGCTTGCCACCGGGCTAAACGTCTTGCATGGGCAACAGAGCACAGAGACTGGAGTGTAGAGGACTGGGAACGATTAGCATGGAGTGATGAGTTTCGATTCCGACTGCTAACGCCGACGGGAGACTAAGAATATGGCATCAGGCCTCAAGAAGTCATGGATTTTGCCAGGTTGGAACTGTACAAGGGGAGGGCTTAATCATGGTTTGGAACGTTTTTTCGTCGTACTGTTTGAGATCTTTGGTGCGTGTACCAACCTCCCACAATGCAATTCGGTACGTAGAGATTCTGGGGGATCACCTCCCTCCGTTTGTGCTGTTCTATTATCTGCACAGTAATGTGGAGTTTTCCAGCAAGACAACTGTACCTCTCACAAGTCACGGTTAGCTATTGGATGGTTGGATGAGCATTCCTCTGGCTTTTCTGCCATAAATTGTCCACCTAAAAGCCCAGACTTAAATCCTATTGAGCTTCTTTGGGATGTTTTGGAACAAGGCGTGAAAGGCCATCACATAGCACCAAAGAACCTCCCTGAATTATGGACAGCTTTAGCCAATATTTGGCAAACCATTCCCGTGGAATGTTCCCATATACTCGTTGAATCTATTCCTCGTCATGTGGCAGACATGATCAAGGCCAGAAAAGGCCCAACTTGTTATTAGGTAGGTATCCCTAATTTAGTGGCACTTCAGTGTATTTCATTTACGTCGTCTAGGCTTACATCTAACCATCATACACCTTTATTATGCATTTTGTCGAAAAGTGTCTGTCGGCCGAATCGATTTGTGCTTAGGTCTGTGAGATTGTGAGTCCTGGACATTTATTTGTTAAGGATTACCTTATTTTTTATTATTTAAAACAATTATAAAATCCTCTCAACACAAATTATCCCCGGGGCTCACAGAAAATAAGTATTAATCAAACATTACAAATGAATAAAGGGAAAAAAATCCTTTGAGGTTATGAAGGATTACAAATATTTACAACAAATTCACCATTACAACTAAGGGTTACCGTTTGTACGAGTATCTGATAACGTATGTTGTAAACGTCTACGTAAAAAGGTCGCAGATGGGGCATAGTTTTAAAAAGAGGCCCGCGGTCTCTAGATGTATTAAGATTAATTGCCAAAGGTGCAGAAGGGAGGGTGGAAATTAAATTTGTCAAAAATCCATTTGATTCTATTTTTGGACCTCGTGTTTTTGAGCCTCGTGACGATGGTGACACCTGAGTGATACCCTCACTAAAAACTTCTACATCCCACCAACTTGAAGACTTTCAGCCTCAAAAAATTTAACGCGTATAAGTCAAGATGATTGTCAAGTTTAAGAAATAAAATTCAAAATCTCAAGAAGAAATTTCAGAAATATTTAAAAGAAAAGTAACATATTCTTTAGTGTTTAGTATTCTTTAGAACTTTTTTTGTATTTTCGAGCAAATATAGGGGTACTTTTTTTTATATGATAATGGTAAATGTTAATTTAGACGTAGAATCTCGAGATATGTTTTCAGTAGATCGTTTATCTGTACCTCCCTTTTGGTATAAAGCAAACCATTACTAGGTCTTAATCTTCAAGAGATGTTGTGTAGAACTAATTGATTTGAACTAGCATAATTTTACACAAACACAAGTAATATTAACAACGGACTTAATTACTACAGTCAAGTGGTTAAGAATGAAACTGTGTATCTCAATCTCTAAACCTCTGCTCTAAATCAAGTGAAGACTTAAAATACAAGTTGAATTTAATGTGTCCCAGTCCTCATTTCTTTATTAGATAGTTCGTTTGGTGAAATGTAAGCCTGAACTTTTCTGTTGACTCAAGATTTATGTGTTTGCTTGCTTGATTGGGGAAAAGAGTGACACCTCAGTTGGCATCTCATTGTTCAAGCTTCTACACCACGCTAACATGAGGACTTTGAGCATTGAAAGATGTCTCAAAGACTCTCAGCTTCTATAAACGGTGGGTAGAAGATAAACGATTAAAGACTTTTGCGATGAGCAATAATACAACAAGATGTCTTTTGAACAGTTATTATATAACGTTAATACAGCGGTATCAGAAGTGAATGTTTAATGCATTGGTATGTTTGTAAATGTGCTTTATGTTATTGTTATGCTCCTAATATCTCAATGGGCCCATTATCGTCAGCAATACATCTTGATATGTTACGGGGAAAGGTTTTCTGAATACAGTTATTGTTTATTTGTATTCGAAAGACAGTATGTTAAAAGTTCCTAAATATTCAAACGTTTCAAGCGAGGAATACAAGTATGTATAAAATAACATAATTTCCAACATAGTTTCTGTTCCAAGAAATTACAGGGAGAAGTCTGAATACAATGTTTCTAATTTTTTTTTCTGTAAATACTTTTATTTTTATTTTCAAATCTGAAATAGTTACTTGCGATAGATTTAGTATTTTAAAATCTTTGATGAAAAAGATGCCAAACGGCTTCAGGTTGAGTAAATATAAACTAGTCATATAGTATATTTCATACCCTGTTTCTTTCTCTTTTTTTTAGTATCCAACCCACTTATTTTATCGAAAAAATATTATCAAAAATACGATTCATCTTTCTGAAATTACTTTTGGCATTGCGTTTAAGGGGAAATTTTCATACAGATAATAAATTTACATGCAAAAATTAATAGATTTTGTTGCACGTTTTTACTTTGTACTCCCACTCGATGATTAATTAATTAAATTAATTAATCATCGAATAAAAAACCTGCATTATATACTTATAGTTACATAATTTTATTGTAATTGTGCAATAAGATTATAAATCTGTGTGTTCAAAGATCCCCATAAAATACTTCATAATGCTTCATTCAATTGCAACATTTTTCAAAAAGTTGTAGTCTTTCACGCATGCTACTCTAAATCAGTCAGAATATTAACACAGAAGAATGAATTAATGTCACATAGAAACGTGTAGTAGTTATTCTC
Source organism: Trichonephila inaurata madagascariensis (assembly GCA_019973955.1). Taxonomy (NCBI): domain Eukaryota; kingdom Metazoa; phylum Arthropoda; class Arachnida; order Araneae; family Nephilidae; genus Trichonephila; species Trichonephila inaurata. The sequence continues at coordinate 135,958 of BMAV01025050.1, read as the reverse complement.
TTCTTTTTCAAATAAATAAAAAATAAAAGAATAGTCCATTGGAGATTTTGAAGGTACTTAAATATTTTCACATCAAAATGTTATTCACTTATGGAACAATTAGGGTATTTTCTGAGACCAACAGCACTGCAGACCCTACTAGAAGTGGTTATCCCCCAAAACCCAAATTTCATCAATTGGGCGGGAAATTTTTCGAAATCTTTGTCCTCTTCAAAAGAATACTTTTGATAAACGGATGAACATGTCTTAAAGAAAAATGTACCACATAACAAACGAAGACCTTGGACTAAGAGGGTGTCGAAGAATAATTGTTCATTTTCTTACAAAACAATTTAAGCGCCAGAGGTGCCTTAAAGCACAGGCACTGTTACAGCGGCATGCTCATAACCGATTCTGCTTATTAATGGGAGAATGGTTGAAGAATTTTTTAGTCACCAGAATGACCGTGTTTACTTAAAGTTGTGACGGATCTATACGCATTCCTTCAAAAAATCATCTTGAAAAATACTTGGGTTATCAATTCGCGTTATTCACAACCAACCCTTCGGAAGAAGAGAATCGTGAAAAATTTAAATTAACTTACTATATATAGTCGAGGTTTTCTAGCTGGAAGAGAGAGAGTAGGAGAGGAAACATACTCGAGTCAGGTGAGATTGCTACTGAAGGTATAACATTAAAATATTGTGATATGAGACTTATTAGGAGGAAACTTTGAAGTGACGATTGTTTACTAAGATTGAATTGATATTAGATTAAATCGGATGATAGGTTAGATTCTTTATAAAGGTAAGGATCAAGTTTGATAGTCTCCTAATCATTCGCGTTTTACCGTCGTTGTTCCACATTCGCGGTTAGCATTGAGACATTCTCTTACTATTATTAGTTGAAATTGTGTCTGTTCTTTGTGTGATAAACAAATAGATTAATTGGATCATGTCGAGTGTTTCTTCCCTACCTCCCACACACCTAGGTGCCCGAGAGGGAGGTATGAGCCTCTCACAAAGTGTACTCAAGAGAAGAAAAAATACCTGCAGAGAGCTCATCACCCGGTTCCCGTAATGATTTGGTGTAGTGTCAGCCTTGAAGATGTCTCAGAAAAAGAGATTCATTTTTGCGAAAAAAAGGGACAAAGTTTTGTCGAGACTCTTTCTCTCTCTCACTCACTCACTCACCAATAGGAAAAGCCTTAACTTTAACCTGTTCGATTCAAACGACTGGACTTTTCAACAGGATTCTGCTCCTTTTCGTAAGGTGAGAACAACATAGGTTAGTTGATAGAGAATGTGCAGATTTCTGAGAGCACAAGCATTGATTGGCCTTCCATCTGTTGGGGTGCAAATCTCCCTTGACTCTAAATTGGAGTCGGCATTAGAGGCAAAAGTGTGGCAAACACGGCATCCCAATTAGAGCAGTCTTAAACTTTCAAGGAAGCACCGTTGGAAATCCCCATGTGGGAGGGGGTAGAGGAGAATATTAACGTCCCCACTATAGAGCTGCATGAGGGCTATTAGCAACGGACGTCGTAATTTTAAAGCATGGTCAAGTGACGAAGACGTCACCTGAAATGTTGCAACCCTCTCTTTTAACCCCTTCAGGACCGGTGGAAAGAGAAAGAAGCGTTTCCCCAGGTCCCCACGTTTCAAAAGTATACTCACGCATGGGACCGGATGAATTTTCCCGCTAAGCCTAATTTCATTTGAAAATTCGAATAAAATCTTTAATACAATAAAATATTCTAAAATTTGCAATTAACTATCATTGATAATATCTGAAAATATACAGAAGGAAATTTTTCGCTATGTTTAAAAAAAATTGCGAATTTTAAAGAATGTTTTTATTTTAATAAAAAAAGTATTTTTTTCGCCATGATGATTAAAATAAAATAGACGCAAAACTTACAAAATATTATTTTTCAAATCCCAAACGATAAATTTACTCTCACACAAAATTGTTGTGGCTTCCACTGACACAAATCTTTTAACTAACAGCTAATACATCGTTTTTTATTTTTAATTAATCATTATATTTTGGATCTAATTAAGAAAAAAAACTCGGAGCCGAAAACACATATTAAAGTTCAAAGCTCTGTTAAACATAATTCCAAAAATAGACGAACTTTAACTGCGATCTAGTGTCTGTAAAAAATAGTATAAAAACATTCTAAACTCAGATCACACCGGTGTGATCATGGGCCTCAGAGAAGGGAAAGCGCAATCACATATATGATACTATGCGCCCTGGAGGGTGAAACGCTTGATCACATATGTGTCATCATGGTCCTGAACGGGTTAACTTCCGCACCACACCACACAAAAGGGAGAACGTTAGAGCCACGGCATATTTAAGGGGTCTCAGGGGTGTTAAATTTTTCTAGAGGTCTGAAAATATAAACTATTTTCAAACAGGTATAATTCTTTTAAATATAAATTAAATGATTCGAATCTTTTACACATTATTTATAAAAGAATGGGGCTTCAGAAAAGTATAAAATGATTAAAATATAATCATAATTTTAAAAATCATAAGCATAAAAAAAATTCTATGATAAATATTAAGTATTTTTGCGTTGCGACTCTATTTTTCTAAAACAGTAGCTTTAATTACTCTAGCTAAAAGTTAATAATAAAGTTAAATGTTTTTATCATTACACTGTAGCTATTTTTATATAAATAGAATAATAACTTACATTTTTTTAATAAATAAAAAAATACATTTTTTGAAAATATTTAAAAATTGCAATGTTTTACAAATATTTTGAAATACAAAGATATATAATACTAAAATTAGGTAGGCTTAAAAGAGTATGATGCATTTTATAATTCGATACATTTTTATACATCAGAGGCTACTATTTTAGAAAATAGTGCTTTTAACGCAAAATACTTAATATTTATCATAGAATTTTCATAAGCTTATGATTTTTAAAATTATGATTATATTTTAAACATTTTAGCACTAGAAGCCCATTCTTTTATAAATAATGTGTGTAAAAGGAATTCGGGAATCATTTAATTTAAATTTAAAAAGAATTATATACCTGTTTGAAAATTATTTATATTACAAAATCTCTCTAAACTATACAAACCTACTATACGGTGGGTCTTCAGTCATTACAAGGCTCGAAATTCATGACGCCAGGCACGAATCGGCCTTGACAGTCTACCGTGGCGCACTCTATCGGGGTAGCAGGTGCCTCGATAAATAACACAGCCAGTCTTAAGCAAGAATGAAATCAAAGGTGATCAGAATTGAAGATAAAAGGTGTAATATGTTAATTTTAAGGTAAAAAAATAAAACTTTAGATTTAGTTTATGAATTTGATTAAATTTTTTAAATTTTTAACGATATATAAGAATTTATGGGCATGGGGTTTACTGTAGCTAGGTATATTGAAGCTTTCGAACAACGTTTACGAACTCTCTACAGATTATTGTCAATCTTCTACTGTTAAATTTTATTCTGAACAAATAAAAATGTTGGGAATAATTACTGAATATTGAAATAACTTTGTTTGCACAATATTCCAAAAACCGATTTTTCTTCCCGACAGGATATATTAAAAATCATTATTACTTTTTCAATTTGGTAGAAAATAAGACGGCTTTGCAATTCTAGTACCGGATGTTCCTATTTTAATTTAAAAAGAAGCCCCCACTTCTGTACCCTAATATAAACAGTCCGTATTAAAAAACGTATTGAAGGACAAGGTTTTAGAAAGACACGTCGAAAATAAGGAAAGAAAAAAATGACAAAATGGATCAAGTATTTGGAAAGGGCAGGGAAAAAAATATTCAACTGCATCTGCTTTTCAAGCTTAAAAATACGGTAAATTAAGAAAAATTCCCCTGGTGCATTCTTCTAATAAAATAATTACCTAGGCTTTTGTCTTTCGAAAAGAAAATGATTTTGAACATTAACTGGTTCACATAATCCTCTTTACTTTTTGTTCGTCGAAAGAACAAATAAAAATAATACCTAAAATTGGAAAGTTATTTCTGAAGCCTTCTACTTTTATCGCAAAAAGGATTAAAGTTTGGCTTAAAGTCAAGTTGAGGTTGTGTACCGGTAATTTCAGGACTTTCACTTCATTTCTTCCTCCACCTCCTCCCTGTCTTTTTAATAACGCGAATTTGCCAAATACGTTGGGGGTTTTACTAGTTTCCATTTATTCTTTCATAGTTTTCAGAGATGTTCAATTTGGGGCTATACGGAAGGGAGAGGAAACAATATTTGGTACAGAAGTTAAAAATGAACCATTTTTTTACCTCTTAACTTTATGCCTTTCTATTTTAATATGGATTAAAATTTGCTATCGTTACAGGATGAGTAAGAAGGAATTAAAATAATTTGTTGAAAAGATAAAAAGAGTGAAGTTTTTGTCAATGTTTCGAAATGAAAAATTTGATTTGGTTTGTCTTGACTAGTTTTGAATCAATGGACACACACACAAAAATTATTCATTCACGATCGTGCGCCATTTTTATTAAATTATGAACCTTTAGTAATACTCTACTATGAAATGTTCAGTACCTGCGTGAAAGCAATAGCCGCAACCATACTGGCGACCTTGGCGATACGTACGTATTATTGCACTTATACTGGCGACCTTGGCGGTACTTATGTAGTATAGCAATGATATTGGCGACATTAGAAGGAAAACTGCACTAATTCAAAAAATGGAATACGTTGACGGTAATATGGAGAGCTTAGATGAAAAATATTATGTGAAAAAAAATTTATTAATAAATAATTATCAATAAAAGAAAAAGAGAAACTACTAATTTTTATTATTTAATTTTACTCATTTTTATTTTATTATATAAAATAAAACTATATAGTTTTCTTTAAAAAATTTTATTATATATAAAATTTGGTAAAACCAGATGCCCTTTTATATTCGAACTTGCCATATCAACAATCGGTGAGGCAGTTAGAAAATATGTGTATTTGGGGAAAACAACTTTTCAATTTGCTAACTAATATGTGCACGAGCCAAGTGTGAGTTAACTCAAGAAAAATGTAATAAAATTATGGAACATTATATTTTAAAAATAATTATTTTTAGATGAACTTCATAATTTTGAATTTAGGCATTTGTAATTTGCTATATTTTGTGTATTTTTGCGTAAACTAACTTGTATTTATATTTTATACTTGTAGAATCTGGAAGCAATTTCTTTGTTACCTTTTTCAGTTTACGGATTGGCAACAGTCCGTATTTGGAGAAAATCGAACTAATGGGCTCGATTCATATATGACATCATAGTCACACATGATGATGAGTGAAAGCCGCGTGATTCTAGCCAATCAATTTAAAAACTCATGCGACGTCGTGATCACACGATAAAAACTATCAGCAGCACCAACTAATCAGTTCACTTTCGCTCGGTGTTGCCAAGTTTTGCTTTTGCAGAAACTTTCTCTTAAAAAGTACATATGTATGCAAAATGCATTTTATTTAAAAGTATAAGCATAAAATACGACTTTTTTTAATTTAAAAAATCTTTTTGGATAAATTTTTTTCCCTAACATTTCAACATCTTTAACCAAATATGAAATTTGAAATTTTATCTGAGTTTTACAATTAAAACAAGTACAATTATTATTATGTTTGTTTTGAATTCAAAGGAATACACGTGGTTATTTTTATCATATATGACATGAATAGGGTTAATTCATGTGACGACATAGTCACATGATGGTGAAACTTTCCGGTGATTCTAGCCAATCAATTCAAAAGCTTTCATGCACGTCATAGTCACACGATAAAGCTATCTTGTGTTTCCAACTAATCAGTTCACGCGCTCGGTGTTTGCCAAGTTTTGCTCTTTTGAGAAACTTTCTCTTAAAAGTACATATGTATATAAAATGCATTTTATTTAAAGGATAAGCATAAATACGACTTTTTGATTTAAAAATCTTTTTGAAGAAAATTTTTTCCTTAACATTTAAATCTTTATCGAAATATGAAATTTGAAATTTTATCCGAGTTTTACAAATAGAACAAGTACAATTAGTTTAATGTTTGTTTTGAGATATTGGAAAAACACGTGTTTGGTATCATGTGACACAAAGATCAAGACGATTGAATCCATGCAACGTTTTTAGATGTTAGCGCAGTTAAGCTAACAAAGATAAACGTGTTCTTCGAATTTTTAAGGTATTTTCACACTAAAAGCATTTTCATACGGTGATCAATGCTAAAATTTTTTTAGTAAATTTCGTGAAGTTTTTAGCTAAAAATTAAAATTTCAAAAATAAGATTAAATTAGTAAGAATATTGTTGGAAATTATATAGAAATTTACATTTCAGAGTTATATGCGTGTTGATTTTCATTGGGATCGATTTGAATTTGTACGTTGCCAAACGTTATAAACTGATAAGGAAAAGTGGGTTTTTATGAAATTATGAAAGTGAACTTACTAAATGGAAACTCCTATCGTAATGAAAATAAGTAAATTAGAAGAAAAAATATTCAGATTTTTGAAATCTCTCTTTATATATATTCTTATAAACCCACATAAAATATTCATTTCACTTTCAGTTGGAAAATTTGGGCTTAGGATTGAATTGTATTAGACTCATTTTTTAAAACTCTTCATAAAACCAAAAGAAAAGTAAGAATGTAACGAATAGAAACAAACAAGTAATATAAATTTTTTTTTTTAAGTCAATTCTACTTAGATCAACAAAAAGAAAGAATTTTTTTATTTTTTTAGTTACTTTTAAAAATAGTTACAATTAATATAAATATATGTATATACATAGGACAGAATCACATTATATAAGTGGTCATTAATTTTTATTAATTATCATTATAAAGTATCGTATTGTCATCCAAAACAATCGTGTATATAAAATTACAGTTCAACTGAATTTTTTAAAACGTGAGAAAGGAAACCTTTTCAAGTTTTGACACGTCACCAAAATGGTCGCTAAGCCGCCAATAATGATGATGCCAACGTGTGTATTTTGTAATTTTTGAATAATGGTGGTTTAATCCATTAATTTTTACATTAATTATAGTTAAAATTATTATGTATTGTCATCCAAAATAATCATGTATATAAAATTTCAGCTCAATGGAGCGCTTTTAAAATGTATTTTATGTGAACGATTGAAAAGTATTTCACCAAGATAAATAAATAAATAAATAAATATATAGAGAGTGTGAGCTAATAGTGAAATTGAAAAAATATATAACACACCGAATAAAAGTAATATCACACATAATTATCAGGACAGTAGAAAAACACAGAAATATATTATTGAATTGAAATCTGACCACAAAATGTATTTACTTCAATATGATTGGTCGAAAGTAACAAAAATGTAATAAGTTTGAAATACTACAGCTTGAATGAATATATATAACAGTAGAAGTAAACTTCATACTCTAAAAAGTATTTTAAATTTTGAAAATATTATAGTGGTGCTGAAGAGGAAGTTCGAAGAAAAATTTCGAAGAAATAGTCTTTGGGATATAATTCTAGTAACTTCCGCGTTCCAGATTCTTAAAATTGTGAAAAATTGCACAGTGACCTAACATAAGCAGAAGACTCACAAATGCAATGTTCTTTATGCATTTTGTAGAAGAAAGCTAATAGGAGAATATTAGAAATCAAGCCAAACAACATTCCTTAGGCATTCAATATGTAAGGAATGCTAATATATATTACTAGCATGGGATCATACTTTTTATACATGAAGAATGTAATAATTATGAAGAATGGTGTGAAAACATAATAAAACTGCTATGCATCTAAGACAATTTCATTATACATGGTAGCACACATATTTTTATGAATGTCTTTTAATGCTGAAGAAGTTACGAGGGAAATGATTGATACAAGAAACATGAAAGAAAATAGGTGTACATAAAATAGTAATTAATTAACTTGTTTAAATGAACAACGAACCTTTCAATGACATAATCTAAAGGAACTAATCCCTCAAATAGTTTACATTTAATTTGGTGCATTTCTTTCTCACAATCGTTTAATGAATTACTGAACGATTATTTTCATGATTTGGACACTAATTAATACTAGAAATACAGAAGAAAATAGGTGCCAATAACGATAATAATTAACTCGTTAATGATTAATAGATTATAAATGACTTAAAATCTAAAAAAGTTAATCTCTCAATAGGTTTATTTAATTCAGTGTATTTTCTTTCTTACAATCGTTTAATGAATTATTGGTTGGTCTCTGTTAACCTCTCTTTCGAGAAAACACATCTAATTTGAGACCCGAAATGGGTTGCAATGTAGTGCAAACAAATTTAGGCTCAGGACTGAATAATGGGATTAAATCAGTTTTTTTGGTATGATTGGAAAGAAAGAATTTTATAAAAAAAAGTTATAGTTCAATTTAAATAAAAATTTTTAAAATTTACATAACTTTTCATAACAAACAACTATATTAATTATAAAATCTATTATTTTAATACATATCAATTTCATCAACACTGTTTTTAAGCAACTCGTTCAAAAGTAAACTTGCGCTTCTATTTTTTATGATCTATACTTAAAATTGCCTATTTCGTTTTAAAATAATGTACTACGTGTATCATGTATTGCCTAAAATCCAGATTACACAGACTTTTTCTAATGCAGTGATTGCCAATGGGGTCCAGGTGGTCAGTGAAAGTTCAACAAAAGGTGTATTGTGTATTCCCTATAGGGGGTCGATGGCAATTCTTCTGTTTTAAAGTTTTATTTAATTTTCTAAGGATCGTAATTATTGGATAATAGTATCCATTTTAAAATTCATAAATATAATATACTTTTGCATAGGGAGGTGTGATCTACGGAGCTGCAAGGAATGTTATAATATTAAAATATAAGGTAAACCTAGTTTGTTATCTATACGATTTTGCGCAATTATTATATTGTATCTGTATATTACACACCAATAATTATAATAATAGGGGTGGGAGGAGCTCTCTATATAAATTTTTTTATTATTATTTTTTTTTTGAAAAGAGGTGGATGTTGGAAAATTTCGGCAACCTTACTCTATATTAAAAACTTACTCAGGTGATATTGATGATACCCATATAATAATGAATAACGGTTTCGTGAAACTGAATTGACTCCTTATTCTCTACACATTCACTACCTCATATGAGGTTTCAGAGTCTGAGGATTAGAATTTTATAGTTAAAGATGGCGTTTGATGAAATTCGGGTTTTAATCCATGCAATAAAGTTCACACACAAATGAAAGATATTTTGTCTTATATTTTTGGCAACATAACTTAAGTATTATCCATCGAAAAGTGAAGAGGTCAATTCAAATATATCTTGCCATTTATAATTATGAATCAAAGATGAAAATTCTAAAGAGATACTAATTAAATTTACTTTAAAAAAATTATGTTATTTACACACACTTAACAATTAAATCAACAATAAATTCCGCAATTAGTTTCAAGCTTTATATACTAATGATCCAACACATACAATTAAATATATTTAATTAACTACGTTTATCAAATACATGAAATCTCACAATTTTTGTTGAAACACAATTCTTGTTCTTAGTGTTAATGTATCTAATAACAGAATAATTAAGCGTTTATACATAAGATATTGTTTGTTTAACTACAGATGTGTTAAATTCCGTCAATTTATTTAAGCATATTATTCTCTGGTAAAGCAATCGGTTTGCATATACGTCTCAATCGTCATATAAAATTTAAATTAGCCATTGTCGTTGTTTGCTCATGTACTCTCGTGCGGAACTGTAACATTTTACCAGTTGCAAATAAATCATTTTCAAATTTTAAATAAATGAATTTCACTATTTATCTTTTATTTCTCGCAGCCTTTTATTTAAAATACCAACTGCTCCAGTCTTAAATACATTTCCAAACAGATGAATAAAATAAAATACTAAATCAAGGGTACATAAATCAATAAATAACTGCTTGGTGCGCGAATTCAATGGGAATATTCACATTATCGTAATGCGTTTCAAACTGTGATTAAATATTTGAACTTTGTTATTGAAATTTTATCTTTATTACAGCATTTAAATGTATGATTTTTGTTGTATGGGATATATATATATACTTGGTTAGTTTCTTATATTCAGTTCTCTGTTTTGAATATGTTTTACCCGTCATAATGTTCGGGTCTTTTGGGTATGTGCCAAAATTAAAAGCATATTCGTTGATTAATGTCTTCTTAGAAGTTGCCAAGATATTTAAATCATGTCTTAGAATTTTAAAACTGTAATGGGGACTTCTAATTGATTGATTGTTATTAACGTTGCAGTTCTAGATTTGTGAAATTGACAGATTTTGTAATTTCAAACCACAGTCAAGTAGGGATGGCGTTCTTAACTTTCTGAAAAAGATCGATTTTTAAATCGGTGGTGTAACCTGATGAAGAAAATCGAGATCACAAAGATCAATTTCTAAGAAAATCGATTTTTTCCAGAACTTTTACGATGTAAATATAAATCCATTTTATGAAAAACAAGAAAAATATCGTAATAAGAGCTTGATCTGCATCTGTAGAATCGGGGATTTTTTTAATTCGAAATTCGACAATTACAATTATTTTTATTACCATATCAAGTAGGTATAAAAGAACACATTTATTTTCTAAATGTATTTGTTACATTAAAAGGTTTAGAAAATAGATTATGTAAAAACTATATACCACGGCCTTATGTCTAAACTTTTTAAAAAACAACAGACTCTCAGGTCACTGGGATCCAAGAGGGTTCCTCATCACTTACGCGATGTTGCCGGCAATCGAAAAAGACGCTCACAAGGAACAGATGATCCCGATACTCTATAGATCATGGCTATTGAGTGTGTGCGTGATGATAGGATTTTTTGTTCTTGCCAGTTAAGTATAGGATCATACTTCAGGTGCGCACAACTACTTGCGATAAGTGTGTTTAAATTCTTTTTTATGGTTTTAGCAAGTTTTTGGTTTTTACCAAAATGGGAAAAATCGAATGTCAATTTTCTAGGATGAAAAATCGATTCACTGAATCGATTGAATGCTACATATCGATTAAAAAAATCTATTTTTTTTTACCTGAGAAATCGATTTTTCGATTAATTGATCTCAGACCGCCAGCTCTACAGTCAAGTATCGAGGTCGAATCCTCAGCTGGCATTCTTAATCTCTTAAAATTCCCACCACCCCAACATGAGTACTTTGAGCCGTGATGAATTTAACATTCACCATTCTCTAGATTGCAAGTCTTCAGTGGCATCAAATGTCGAACTCATGACTATGACATTGATCATAGTTTCGTAACCATGACAATAGGCTACAGCAGTCACATGGAATTCGTATGAGTAAAGTGTCAACTTATAGACTGTTTTCACATAAGAATAAAGTTAAGAACAATCTACTATTTTGCAATTATGAGTATTTTTCGTGATGCTAATTTAATCTTGATTTATTCAGAAAAAAGAAAAAAAAGCCGTTTTCGACTGTAATTTTAAAAAAGCGCATAAATGGATAATTTCCATGATATTTAGTGTCACTTAGATTAGAATACCTGTATAAAATTGTTTTAAGGACATTTTGACAAAAAAAATATTTAAATACAATGTTTCCTCAAAAAATTAACTTAGAGAGAGAGAATATCCTTTTTTTTTCAAAATGTTCTCCTTTTGTGAAAAATGCTTCTACTATAATAATATTTTGCCTGTTATTTTATAATGAACCTCTGTACAGAAGCTCAGCACACATTATTTTGAGTTACAACCCGTGAAATAATTATCGGCATTTTTTTCTTAAAATTTCTCTCCTCTGTTGTCGTAAAACATGGATAAACCCACTTCTAAGTTATATATTTCAAAAGTTCTAGTTGAGTCTCTGTACAGAGGTCTGATCTATAGACAGGCGAAACATTATTATAATAGAAGCATTTTTCACAAAAGGAGAATATTTTGAAAATGGGTCATTCTAGGTTCATTTTTTGTCAAAATAGTGTACTTAAATAATTTTTTATTGTAATACTATTCTTAAAACAATTTATATACATTTTCTAATCTAAGTGACACTAAATATCATAAATATTATTCATTTATACGCTTTTGCAAAATCACGGTTCCGAACGTATTCGGATACCTTAAAGCATTTTGCAGAGTTGAAGTAGTAAATAGTTTTCATATTTTTACAATGTACGCCAAAAAAAAAAGAAAAAGAAGAAATTACTATTTAAAAACCAAATTTATGCTTTTAAGACAAACTTTTACTTTCCAAATGTTTTCGAATACTCTGTACACGGTTTTATAAAATTTATTGGATAAGAAATAGTTTTAACATTCACTTGCGGAATAGAGACAATGTTATAAATAATATTTTTTATTTGCGCGATTCTATTCTTATATTGATTGATCCCAACTGTCTTAAACTTGATTCCCTCTTCAAACATTTCTTAACTTCCACATTGTTTCATGAAATAATACTGAGGACACTTACAGTTTAACGATTTACAACGTTTAATATTACAAGAGATCGGTTTTTGGTAGAAAAGAGATTCGAACGTATGACTTACCGTCACTGTTATGAGACAAGAGATTATAATAATTTTTCCTGCTTACCAAATGGTAATTTTTGTATAGATTTTTTATTGATAGTATAATATCAAGACAGAATGCTCATAAAATTATGCAAATTTCAGGGTATTCACAACTCACCCAGTAATCAAAATGATGTAAAATGCGTCCCTTTGCAAAAACGCGACATCATGGCTCGGGAGCCATCACGTACTACGGTAGCACACCTCTGGTTCATATTCAGGCAGTAGCGCACACAGGAATTTTTCAGGGGGGGGGAGGTCCAGGGTTGAAAGTTCACCATTCTTGTATCATGCTATTTTTGATTTTGTCTATTTTCAGGAACAAAACACAGTAAAAACTAATTATTGAATTAATTATCATTAATTAATAAAATTAATCATTAATAACAAATATTTAATTAAATTTATGTATATATATACTTAGAATTATAACCAATCGGAAAAAAGAAGAGGCTTTTGGGGTCCGACCCCAGGACCCCCTTGATGTGCGCCACTGTATTCAGGATACTATGGTTACCCAACGATTTGCAGGTGATGTACTGCGGTCGAAAACTTCCCCATTCCTGAAGGGATGGGAAATTTTTCGAAAAAAGTTCCTTATACCCTTTACTATGGGGTTGCCCGACCAACACTCCTTCAGCCTACGTGTTCAAAATATATGGTGCTTCCCTAAACGCCATTACCCCATGATTTTTAAACCCAATCAACACCCCGGGATGTGACTGGATGTTGTTTTATGTCTTAAAACCTTGGGAAAAACGTGGTTAATAGAAAATGAAGCCCATCGCTCAGGCTGCCTCCTATTCTTATTCATTTTGTCTTAGATGTGTTGCTTCGTGTATAGCTGTTTCTGTGGTCCTAAAATTTTTGTAGTGGGCGTTTTTTTGCTCTGTGTTCAATCTTTTTTCAAAATAAATTTACCTTGTTTTTTGCTCCTTCTCTTTTACTGAGTTTTTTTTTGACCATTCCCCTTGATGGGGCTTTTTTTCAATATCTAGTATGTTTTTTTTTTAAAATATACAAACCCAAAGGGTAAAGTGAACGGTAAATGATATATTTCAAACTTAAGCCTTAGTTTATAAAATTTTTATGTATAAACGTTTTCTTGTTTTAAATTTTTTCCCCTTAGCTCACATCTCTATTTATTTATTTATCTTGGGGGCAATCGTAATAAAATACATTTTAACCCTCAAGGTGAAATTTTATATACATGATTATTTTGGATGACAATACAATAATTTAATTAAAATTAATAAAATTAATGGTTTAAAAATTTAAAAGAATTACAAATACACGCTTTGGGGGACTTGTGCAAAAACTTAAAAATTTTTTTCTGTTTTAAGCATTCATTGAACTGAAATTTTATAGCCGTTGGGGATGACAATACGATACTTTAATGATAATTATAAAAATTTAAATTTACCACTTAATGTTGTGATTCTTCTATGTAAATACATATTTATATTAATTGTAATATTTAATAAAAAGTAGCTAAAATAAAATTTTTCTTTGTTGATCTAAGTAGGAATAGACTGAAATTTTTTTTTATATTACTTGTTAATAGGCATATACTTTTTTTTAAAGCACATAGAACTAAAATATGATAAACTTTTTTTTATAAAAACTATTTTCCTAAGAAGTTTTCTAGTCCATTGATCATTATTACTCTTCCATTGACATCCATTTCCTCATTAAATTTCTAATTCGTTGATTTTTCATTATTTGTATCTTTGTTATGAATAAGAAAATAGAGCATTTGCTCTCTTTCCTCTTAAGTTTGTAAGGAAAAAAAACAGACCTAATTATAATAAAAAAAACCCCCCCTTTTTATTATATATAAAATTTTTTTTTTGCCAAATTTTCCTCTAAAAAAAGGGTTTTCCCCAAAATTTTTAATTAAAATAAATAGCTTTATAAATTAAAACACAGATATTTAAAAAAATTTACAATTTCACCTAACTCTTACCAAAGAATTTCCAAAGATATGAATTTCCCCTCAGACGTTGCCAAATTCTTCGGAAGAAAAGTCTAAGTTAAGAATAGATGGGTGATGAATTGTCTGTTCTATTCCCTCCCCACACCCCCGTTCTTCCTTTTGGATAAGAGGCTCATGAATTGTTATTATTCCACCCTCTTCAGCTATCGCCCTCCCCCTTTCCGGTTAGATACATACTTAAACAGAAACAGCGTTAAAGACCCATAAATCGTAGGGGTTGGCAATGGCGTCAGATATTTCCCAGTACTTAGCAATGGGCGGACTCAAAGACGCTTCAATTTTTCACTTTGGGGAAATCCAAAACCGAAAATTCGAAATTTTTGTTCCTTAGTGTGTGGTGGTAGGAATCATACCAAGCTCGTTTTTATTATTTTTGGATTTATTTGATGCTAGTATCATGAACACGATTTTGAAAATTATTAGAGTGGCTTATGCGCAAATAATTCTGAGTAATATACATTAGTGACCATCATTAAGAATGAAATGAAGATACTTTAATACATACGAAAAATGTTAAAAAATTTTTATTTATAATTATTTGCCTCATACACAAATAAAGTTCGTGAAGCGAGGCTTTACAAGTTATTTTTAACAGTTTTAAAGCACCTGTTAAAATTTTTTTGATTATACAAAGGGGGCATGACCGCCAAGGTAAGTTAAATAAACATTAAATTTCTTTTGGGAAAAATGGCAAAAAATTTGAAAAAAATTACATAAATTTTATTTAAACGGCAAAAATTTTAGGGTCAGAAACCGAAAAAACAAGAAAAAAAGAAAAAAACAATTTTTAAGAAAATTCATTAAAAACAGACGGAAACTCATTTTTCAATTGTGAGAATACCCCAAAACATTTTAAGAATTGTCAATGGCCCATCAATTCGAAAAAAGCTTGAAATTCATTTAGCTTTTAAAATTAAGTTTCAAATTTTTACCCGGAGTGGCCTTTTTTAAAACTCTCCTGAAAACGGTTGGGATCCGAGGGCAATTAACGAAAAACATTTTTTAAATTCCTTTTAATTTTTTTTAAAAAAATAAATTTTTTATAAAAATTTATTAAAAAAAAAAATATTTGGGTTTTTTTTATTTTAACAGTAAAAAAATTTTTGTAAAATTTTTGAATTTTTATAATTTTTAATAAAAAAATTTTTTTAAAATTAATTTTATAATAAAATTTTAATAAAAATTAAATGTATTTTACATAAAAAATTATTTAAAATTTTTTTGTGAAATACAAACATATAAAATGAAAAAATGTAGAAATTTTTTATAAAATTCAAAATTTTGTTATTAAATTAATATTTTTAATTAATGAAAACTTAATAAAAATTGCCCAAAAAAATTTTTTAATTTTAAAAAATTTTTAATAATTTTAGAAGTAAAAAAAATTTTTTTTTATTTTAACAAAATTTTTTTTAATATTAATTAATTATTTTTAAATTTAAAAATATTTAAAACAATTAATAGTAATAATTTAATTAATAATAATTTTTTATTTTTTAAAATTATTTTTTAAATAAAAAAATTTTTTAAATTTTAAAATTTTTAATGAAATTAAATTTTAATTAAAAATATTTTTTAAATAATTTTAATTAATAATTTTAAATAATTTTTTTAAAAAAATATTTTTAAAATTTTTAATTAAAAAAAAAAATTTTAAAAAATTTTTTTAAGTAATTTTAATAACAAAATTGAAGTCATTTTAATTAATAATAATTTTAAAATTAATAATTTTTAAGTTTTAATAATTAATTTTAATAATTTTAACAAAATTCATTTTTTTGAATTTTTAAAATTAATTTTTAAAAAATTTTTTTAAATTAAAGTTTTAAAAAATAAATTTATTTCTTATTTTTTATTTATAAAAAAAATAATTACCCTTACATTAATATTTAATAAACCTTTAATAAATAAATTTATTTAATTTAAAAAAAATTTAAAAAGGAATTGAAAGATAAAGTTTTCGGTTCGAATTGGGACCCAAACCCGCATTGCAGGCAGACGATTTACCAATCGAGTCACGGGACCGTGAAAAAATTGAAACTTAATTGTATAAAAGCTAAGCATAAAATTTCGAACGCTGTTTTCTCCGAATTGACTGACCATTCGATGGAATTACTTTAAGGGTTGAACACCCTAAAGGAGTACTACTGTTACACCAAGTCTCGACCTGAAATGAATTTCCTTAATCGTGCCCTCTCCTTGTTAGATCAACAAAGAATTTTTTTTATTTTAGCTACTTTTTATTAAATAGTTACAATTAATATAAATATGTACATACATAGGACAGAATCACAACATTAAGTGGTAATTAATTTTTATTAATTATCATTAAAGTATCGTATTGTCATCCAAAACAATCGTGTATATAAAATTTCAGTTCGCTGAATGCTTTAAAACGTGAGAAAAAAAAATCTTTTAAATTTTTGACCAAAGTCGCTAAAAAGGAAACCAACATGGCCTGTATCTGTCATTCTTTAAATCATTAGTTTCAGTCAATTAATTTTAACTAATTATAGTTAATTTATCGTATTTTTACCCAAAACAATATAGTGTATAGAAAATTTCAGCACAAGTGAGAGCTTTAAATAGTGAGGAAAAAACCTTTTCAAGTTTTGACACAAGTCGCCAAAAGGGTCGCTAAGTCGCCAATGTGGCTGTATTTGTAATTCTTTAAATAATTAGTTTTAATCAATTAATTTTCATTAGTTATAATTAAATTACTATATTGTGATCCAAAATAATCATGTATATAAAAATTTCAGCTCAATTGAGGGCTTTAAAATGTATTTTATTAATGATTGAAAATTCCACGAGGATAAATAAATAAATATATAGAGAGTGTGAGCTAACAGTAGAAATTGAAAAAAAAAGAAAAAGAGATCAAATTTCGATCAAGAGAAGATATAAAAATGCGACCAGCTCCACACCATCTCAAAAAGTATGCTCTGCATCTAATATTAATAGAGCAAAACTTGGCAACACCGGAGCGCGTGAACTGATTAGTTGGAAACACAAGATAGTTTTTATCGTGTGACTATGACGTCACATGAATTTTTGAATTGATTGCCGAGAATCACGTGGTTAATATCATGTGACGACGTCACATGAATTAACCTCATTGGGTTCATATGCTTTTACTGTTGCCAACTTTTCTGCAAAACTTTTAGAAAAGTCGTATTTCTCAACGATATAATAACGCTCATAGTTAAACAAAATGCATTTAATTTAAAAGTATTCGTATAGTGTAAGTATTTTTTTTTTAATTTTGAAAACTGTTTGAAGAATTTTTTAATACTAGTCTCTTTACCCATTCATTAAATTTTAAATGTTATCTAAACTTTACAAGTTAAGCAACTAGTATGTCAATTTTTAATCAACGGGAAATACGTGATTGCCGTTATCATGTGACCATCATGAATTTAGTCCATTACCTGCACGAATTCATGCACGAAACATAACAGGAAAACATATCGTAATGATTTTTCTTTCCAGAATCATAGTAGTTGATTCAAGAAAACTGAACAATACCTTTACAAAAAATAATCTATGATTATTTATAAATGGTTATTATTATATGAATTTATTGATTGTTTTTTAATGGCGCATTTCGGAGCTACACTCTGACTATTGGCAAAGGACTTTGTAATTTGACCCAAAAAATCATTTTCAGGGGCGCACCTAAATTCATCCCACTTTAAAATTTAAAAAAAAAATTTTTTTTTTTTTAAAAAAAAAAAATTTTTTTTTAAAATTTTTTAAAATTTTTTTCCCCCAAATTTTTTAAATTTTTTAAAATTTTTAAAGAAAGAAAATTTAAAATTTTTAAAAAAAAATTTTTTTAAAAAAAAATTTTTCCTTCCCCCCTTTCATGAAAAAAAAAAATTTTTTTTCCGGGAAAAAAATTTTAAAAAAAAAAAAAAAATTTTTTTAAAAAAATTTAAAAATTTTTTTTTTTTGGGGTTTTTTTTTTTTTGGGGCCCTTTTTAAAAAGGGGTTTTGGGGAAAAAAAAAAAAGGGGGGACCCCAAAAAACCCCCAAAAAAAACCCCCCCCAAAAACCAAACACGCCACCCTGAAGAATTAAACCTTAACAGATTTAAGAAGTATAATCTTTTTCTGACTTTAGAGGAACCAGGATTCGAACCCAAGACTCAAAAAAAAGTCAACTATCATAACCACCCGGTTACCAGCAACATATTAAATGAAAAAAAAGTTTTTTTATAAAAATTTTAAAAAAGACTAAATTGTGCATGATAATATGCGAAATATTTTAAATTGTGATCACTTGGGTGTTCTGCACCCCAGAAAAGAAAAAACCTCCTAATTTTTTAAAAAAAATGCCTTTTACCACGAATTTTTTTTGGGACCTTCACATTTTAGGTCATTGAAACCTTTTGGGGCCCGGGCAATCATTTTCGCTCGGGCGATTGGAAGAACGACCTTTTAAAAAGTTTATCTGGGGTACCGAGAACTCCCCCGGGGGAATTTTACATTCTGCTCTGAATGCTTGGAAAATGATTAAAAAAAATTTTCTTTTCTTTCTACCCTTATCATTAATTTATAAAGATGTTTATTACTGGTATATACGTTTTCTTGTGGTTTTTTGAAAAAAAATAAAATTATTATTTTAAAAAAGAAAAATTTTTTATGTTTAGTTTTTAAAAATTTAATTTTTAGTCTCATTTGTATGCAATGAATTTAATAATTTTATTTGTATAATACAACAAACATTTTGTACTTTATAAATATGTATCATAATTGACAATTTTTTTTCTTATTTTAATACACCTGTTAAAAGTTTGGGTTTGGGGTGTTCCCTACACCCCTCGAGTAACCACGGTAGGAAAAACAGGCGCGAGTGACCCCGGGTTAAAAAGTTAAATGTCAAAGCGTGATGTGGTATTCCTATGTAAAAAGAAACACCTCAAACATCTTTGATAAAAATTTTTAATTAAAATTTAAAAAGAAAATATATAAAATGCATTTTAATTTGGTTAGTAAAATTTGAAGATCATAAAATTTAATTTTGATTATAATGGAATGTTATTGAAGAAAAGATTATGCATTACGAATTAATCATTTTATTACTGAAATTTTAAATGTATCGTGTTCTAACCAAAAATCAATTTTAATTAAAAATTTTTAATATTATTTTATAAATATTGCTTATATAAAAACCACTCATAGTTTGAAAATATAAAATTAATTAAAACTATTTTTTTCCCATTACATGATTTAGTAAACATATTTTTCTTGAATGCGAAAATAATCTAAATCCAATTATTTCATCTCAGATATTAAATGAAATGTCATTTAACGGCAAGGGTTTCGATTTCTCGTGTGTTGCCAAGAAATTCTTCTAAAGAAAAAATTATCTCAGAAAATAAATATAGAAATTTGCTTTACAAATTAAAATTTTAATTATATTTGAAACTGAATAGTTATTTTTGCAGTTTTTCTTAATCGGATTGAATCAAATAACATAGGGAAACTTTTTAAATTGAATTTTGCATTGAAATATCGAATAAACAGAATACCAAATGATATTTTGCGTTGTGTACAATAACAAATTCTTGATAAGTATTAATTCTAAGAGGCAAAAAAATAGAATAGAGCTTTCACACAAGATAGAAAATTATATTCGAATTTTTATAATAGGAAACTTCAAAACCTTAAAGGGAATACTTTGAAATGTAAAATATTTTAATATTGATAGTTATTTTTAAGATCGTGAACAAATTTTCAGGGTTATATTCTACGGAATAAAATAAACTTCTACTTTAACTTTAAGATAACATCTTCAATCTTTTAGAAAGTAATAATGATGATATCAAAGAGAACATTTGTGAAAGAAAGTGATCAACCTGAAATAAAAAGTTAAAGCGTTCTTTAAAATCGTACATTACTATCCATCTCAGCAGCGTAGTATTTTAATATTAATTTAATCTTTTAAAATACATGATCTTAGTAAGATGATTGGTTATGAATCTTTGAAAAATAGTGCATTTGAATTCGTAAGCCTAAAGCGAAAATATACATGTATACATCTATGGAAAATATATTTAATCATAAATACTAGGCAAACCTTTCATTTATGATGGTTTGAAAATCGTGATGATTTTTGAGGGTACAAAAATAGTGTAAAATCTTAAGCCTTATTAAAAAAAAGTGTAATTTTGGCTTTAATAAAATTTTATGCATAAAATTATATTTCTTTTAAACAGTGTACGGCAAATGTAAATCTAAAAATACTGTTGCAAACTTGTGCGGGAAAAAGGGTTACTTATGTATTATCGCAACATATAACCAATGCCTAAGATAACTCGCCAAGTTGGCAACTCCAATTTCGAATTTCTCGAATGCACTGAATTGGCAATCATGTGCTTCGTTTCATATAATGCAGCCAATAGGTTGTGATATTACGTAAGTATCGGAAAAAGCATCCGATATTTAATAATAATGGAAAAGGACGAATAAATAACTACATGGACAAATTGACGTATTACAGACAAATAAACATTAAAACAAATTATTCGCAGTAATGGAAAACACACACTTGTTATAAACAAGCTTTACAGCTTTTCAAAAAAGGCTCTCCATAACGGTTCCACCAGCAAGAACTGTATACAGATAGTCTCTCTTATCTTAGATAACGCACAAGCAAATTCCGATATCGACTGATTGACTCTGTTGAACTCAACCAATCTTTATACAACCTCATGGAAATTTCTGGAATGGTCGATTCCAGTGACTTCTTGAAGGTTTCTTGGCAATATAATTTATCACCAAATCTGTTGCCAAAGGCGATGAAGTCGCCAATCAGATAATCCTGCTCATAACTTCTAGGTTTACCAGAATCTTATTAAGGTTCATACTGGGAAGCGAACTTTCCCTGTAAAACTCAATTTTCACAAAGGGAAGTGTCACTGCAGGGAAAATAACATACGTGATGTGTTTCAATACACATGTTTATTAATATTATTGGGGCATGCGTAATAACGTATTGTTATGATTAGCTTCGTGTTCAAGAGACGAAGACATTTTGATTCGAGGCTAAAAGATGTGGGGGGATAAATTATGAACTGAAGCCCCCACAAACGGACATATTCAATTAACAAAGCATAGTTTTTGCATTGTAGTATGTGTGTGACCTAAATCAAGGGTTTTCAATCCTTTTCTACCAATGATCTCTTTTAAAAGAAAAATTTCTTCGCGTACAGACCTTATTATATTTTCTCTAATGTATAATATGCAATCTAATCATAATACTAATAACTGCACACACAAAAGAATGTTAAGATAACAATCGATATATAATATTGCTTAGCTAGAAATAGAAACAGAAAATTAGGAATGAGTGAGTGAATATTAACGTCACACTGTTCAGCTACACGAGGGTTTTTGGCGATGGACCATGTAATTTTGAACCATGGTCAAGTGACGTGGACGACATCTGAGCTGGCACCCCCTCTCCTAACTACCATACCACACCAACGGGAGGACGTTTGAGCCTCGACAGATTTAACTTGTATCGCTCTCCTACACGGCGGCTCTATAGTGGTTCTGGACTCGAACTCGTGACAAGGCCAGCCACGATCCGATACCTTGATCACTCGGCTACCGCGGCCCCCAGAAAATTAGAAAAAAAGTAGTTATTATTATACTATTTTCACTTTAAGATTTACAAATACAAATAAGATTTCAAATAATGTAGGTAATAGTACAATCATTATGAATAACATATCAAAATATAAATATTTTATCAAACAATTTTTAAATTTTACTGATTTATATGTAACTATTGTATAATTGTTACAGAATTGAATGCGATAGAGTTGTGTTTGATTTTTCTCTATGATTTTTTATTTTAGTTGTAAAAATAGGTAATAATAACGGCAATCATGTGTTTCATAAGCTTCAGTCGATTTCTAGTTTTTCTTAATAAATTATCAAAATCCTGTAACAACCAAGTAAGAACTAGGAAAAGCTAAAGATAATAATTCGATGGCATAGGTTAATTTGACTAATTTTTCTGCGAGTATTTTGACAATTCCAAAAATTGGCGTAACCACTTTGTGAATATTGTGATTTTATCTTCCAAATATTCATTTTTAAAATGTCCACACATATATTTATAATTGATATTTTGAATGGTCTCAAGTGATCTGCGTAGATTTGATTGTAATCAACATTGTTCTTAACTTTTTCAACAACAGAAAGCCGTATCAAATTTTTAAAATGTCGAAAATCATTTCAATTTAAGTTGGGAAGTTCTGACCATTACTAAAATTGTAGAACCCTTATTGTCAGCCAGTTTGTGCGGTAATGATTTAGAATATAAATATGTGAAGGAAAAAAAATGACACATTAAACAGCTAGAATTGTGATACTTGATCGTAATTAATCTAAACGTTTGAAAAAAAAATACAGGTGAAAAATTTTCAAAAGTTTATTGAGCAGACGTGCAGCGCACAGAATATTAATTTAATCTTTCAGCAGGTCCTAAGCTCGAGTATAGATCTTATTAGAGAGGTCAAGTATACTAATGGTAAGTGAAATTGGGTTCTTAAAGCTTTTATTCTAATGCTCTGAATGATTGTTCCTTTACGTCGCACTATAAAGCAACAAAAGGCCTACTGACGATGGACCTCGTAATTATGAATCATGGTCAAACGACTAGGACGACCTTCTGAACAGGCCCTTCCTCTCCTAACTTCTACTTAACGTAAATGGAAGGACTGTGAACCTCTACAGTTTAAACAGGCATCAGCTCCTCTACACGGCGGGTCTTCAGTAACCCTGTGACGGGCTCACGCGTCTTTTCACTAACATATCCTTTGGGTTCTTTGGAGTTAATGGCAACTCTTTTCCAACCAAAACCCAAGAAGTGAAGCGTGAATGAAAGATGCAAATTAGAAAGCTTTTAAATATCAGAAGTTAGAGTAAGCGGTGTGGCAATTGGGGGAATGTGATGATAGTGCGTGATACAATTGTGAAGTGACAGCCAAGAGAAGTTATTCCGGGGATAGAACCACACATTAGGTCAAGGTGCATACCATTGCTTCGAGTAAATACGCAATTTCCATTAAGATTGGATCGGTGATCGAAGTTAAGGTAGGATTGACTATTTAATATTAGGATCTGAGATAGTATTAGAATTGAGTTTAGGCGAGTTAGTAATTGTTTGGTGGCCCGGTTAAGCTAATTCGGTATTATTTATTGTGTTTTTGTCATCGTAGTTTCCCCACATATATTATTATTATCTTCTGTAGGGGTTTAAAATTTTAAAATCTTAAAAAAAGTAAATTAAGATTATGGAATCTTTAGTTCTTTCGTTAATCCTACCCCCTGCCCCCCAAAATTTTTATCTTTAAATAATGATTATAATCAAGGGCACCCTAGGGAGGCGATACCACAACCCTAGGGTTCAAGACGTTGAATCCATGACCATGACCCCAGAAGTTCCTGGAGGGGAGAATTTGCTTAGGATATTAACTATTGAACGGGTTTTATTCACGATTTTTACTGATCCTCTGGGTAAAATGACGTTATATGATTATAAAACCTCTTTTTGTAAAGGAACCGTGATTTATGGTGATGAAAGGGTTTTTTTTTAAAAGTCAAGTGAAGAGTGAAGTTGTAGGATGGTGATTGTTGTCATACGAAAACAAAGAAGTGGGAGAACTAATATTGAAAATTACCGTGTTTCAATTTGAAAGGATCCAATGGTCCATTCTAAGACTAGCATTATTGTTGAGGATCTTCCGCGTTAATAAGTATATTTAGATTCTGTTTAGTTAAATTACTATTTAATTTGACACGCACCATAGCTTAGGTCGAATTTAGATAGTCGTTACATAGTCACAATGGAGTACATATTTTAAGAAAATGTCTCCTCCTTTGATGTACTCTCACACTTAAACGGGTATGAGTTCGCGGTACCTTCATCATCTCTTTATGATTCTAAACAACGAGAAATTCATTACAGGCTAGAGTGCGAACTAATCAACATTAAATTTAATTCGTTCTTATTCACCAATAACTTAAAATATTTTTACAGCCATCAATTGATCTTTATTACAATGCAACAGCTCACATACATTCTTAAGTAAATACCATTATGAATCTCAATATTCTTTTTCTATATATTCTCTCAAATACTCCCTCTACCTTCTTCCAAATAATTTTCTCCGAAATTACGTTCCTTCCTTTTCCTTCGAATAGAAATACAAACTCTTCCATCCTAGGAATAGAACCCTACTGACAAGCCGCCGAAAAATCCACGAAACTTAAACCTTTGCCGACAAACTAAAGAAGAAGACAGCAAAAGGGGGAAAAGAAGAAAGAAAAGGAAGAGAGAGAGACCTATCTCTTATTACCCAATCTACGTGGGAAAAACAACACTCTGCTGTCACGTCTGCGTCCATTAAGGAAAATCCTGACTGCGGCCGGATGTGTATGTAAGATTTTCGGTGTCTATCGACCAGTGTATATGTTTTCTGGAATAGTGCCTCTTCCCAAACCCTGTTAAAAAAGAACCACATTTTACGGCACCCGTAAAAATATCATGCGTTTACGGCACAAATTGATGTCAGAGAGATTTTTGACCCGTTGTAAAGCGTACGTGACTAGAGGTGGGAAGTGGGTTCCCTGAGTTGTTTTCCATTTCGAAAAGTGAATGGAATTCTGTATTTGTATTCAGAGGGATTGGAGTTATGTGCTGGGGGCGACGAATAAAGTGGTTGAAGGGGTGTTTGTTATGCGCGTTTATAAGGGTGCCAAGTGGGTAATGTCATATCTTGTTTTCCACATGATGTCTTTTTGAAAGATATCTTTTTTTTATTTGGGGTTTCAACAATGTTCTCGTTTTTGGAATTTGAGTATGACCTTAAATTTAATTATCGATGGATATGCAGAAACAGTGTTTCGTCAATGGAACGAAACTTTAGATAAAATTGAAGATAACTTAGATGAAGATAATGAGATCTATAAAAGTTAAGAAACATAAAGGAATTTACTGTCGTATTTTGTTTTACAGGCAGCTCATTGGTAGGAATTTGTTTTTGTTTTACCTTTAATTGTGATCTTATTTTATGTTGGTATTCAACCTTAAATAACAGCGTATTTAGTTGACAATGGTATGGAATGAAACTTGACTTCTACCAATGTCAGCACAAATTTTTTTCCCCAACCACCAGCTGTCATTTATTTTCTGTTGTTATTCAAACATAAACAATTTAGCTGACAATAGTATGGATGAAACTTGACTTCTACCAAATATCAGCACAAAATAGTTTTTTTAAAAAATTCGTGTCAAAATTTTAAAATTATTTTTCGTATTCTTTGTAATTTTTCTGAGTTGATTGTTTAAAAAAAATACATATTTTTTGTTTGTTGTGATTTTTTTAATCATGGCTTTAACCCTTAAAGGCAGAGGTGCCAAATAGTAGCCCACAAAGAGTTTTTTTTTTGCTGGCCTGTCAAGAGAGTGAGAAATCCAAATACACAGAAAAATTCAACATATTATAGTGAGCAAAGTTATTTTTACATGAATATCAACACGAATAAATATAGATGTAAGATAGCTGGCATAAACATGAAGGGGGGCTGTGATGAGAAATTCAACAAGCAATCTCACTCTAAATTTAACAAGTAATATAAAAAAAAATTCAGTCAATTCCTACTTATGTCTACAAAGAAAATTTTTATTTTAGCTACTTTTTATTAAATAGTTATAATTAATATAAGTATGTATATACATAGGACAAAATCACAACATTAAGTGGTCATTAATTTTTATAAATTATCATTAAAGTATCATATTGTCATCCAAAACAATCGTGTATATAAAATTTCAGTTCAACTGAATGCCTTAAAACGTGAGAAAAAAATCTTTGAAGTTTTGACCTAAGTCTCTAAAAATGAAGCCAACGTGGCTGTATCTGTAATTCTTTAAATCCTGAGTTTCAGTCAATTAATTTTAATTAATTATAATGAAATTATCGTACTTTTACCCAAAATAATAGTGTATAGAAAATATCAGCTCAAATGAGCGCTTTAAAATGTGAAAAAAAACCTTTTCAAGTTTTGACGCAAGTCGCCAAAAGGGTCGCTAAGTCAACAAAAATTATGGCAACGGGGCTGTATTTGTAATTCTTTGAATAATTAGTTTTAATCAATTAATTTTTATTAATTATAATTAAATTACTGTATTGTCATCCAAAATAATCACGTATACAAAATTTCAGCTCAATTGAGTGCTTTAAAATGTATTTTATTAACGATTGAAAATTCCACCAAGATAAATATATAGAGAGTGTGAGCTAATAGTAGGAATTGAAAAAAAGACGTAGAAAAGTGAGTACATTTGTCTCATTAAACTATTTCTAAAACAAAATGTGCTTGCAGCTATTGATTTGAAATTAATACAACAAGTAAATTGAATGAAACAGTAATTATTTTATTTAACCTGCATATATTGATTTTTTTGGAATAATTTATACCTTTTCTGAGATGCAAACTAAAATGAATGCAATAATTAAAAAAAAGGTGCGGCCCTCTGATATCCGCTTCTAAAATGTAGCCTTCCCCTGCCTTAATATTAGTAAATATTGGAATGCAATTGTTTATTTTAGTTTAGACGTACAATGAATAAAAATCATCAGAAAAATACTAATGTGGGTCAGTGTGGGAATTCAATTTAGATCAATGTGTAGTTTTATAAGCCGTTTGTTTTCAGTTGTTCAAATATACTCTGTTATTGCAGAAACTTATACTGACCGAATAACATAAAATATGTGAAGAAACACACCAATATTTAATAAATGACCCAAAATAAAATGAAATAGAATACTGTCTGGAATGAACTCCTAGAACCAAATGTTGTAACGAAAAACGGTGTGTAGCAATATTAAAACCTCTTACCCACATTTAAGACTTCTTGTGGCCCTGAGCCCTTATGCAAACGTAAGCTTCACCTGTGACTACTAAAAATAGATAGTGTATAACAGTGGTCTTCAAACTGTGTTCCACGGAACCCTGGGATTCCACAAGGCATACCCAGAGGTTCCTGGAGTCACACTAAAAAAGTCGAAAAGAAATAAATAAGCATGCAAAATGGATTCACGTTCTCTGTGAAGTTTGTATAGTTATAAGTATCTAAGGCTCATCCTCCTATTCCTTAAAACTGAAAATTTCATTTATGTGTAATAACTTTATTTTGAAACACTTTTTAAACTTCTATTATAATTTTAATAAAAGAAAATTAAAACATTTTATCTTTATATGCATATTTTTTACTAGATTGGGAATATTGTATTGTTTACTATCTCGGGTACCAAGAGATAATTTAAAACTCATTAGTTAACACAGTCTTGCAAAGCTAAATAGTTTGTGACGGGCTCATGTGTCTTTTCATTAACATGTCCATTGGGTTCTTTAGGGCCAGAATTAATGGCAACGCTTTTCCAACCAAACCCAAGAAGTGAAGCGTGAAGGAAAGATGCAAATTAGGAAGCTTTTAAATATCAGAAGTTAGAGTAAGCGGTGTGGCAATTTGGGGAATATTATGATAATCAATGATTCAAGCGTGAAGAGGTTTGAGAAAGATTAAGTAACAGCTAACAGAAGTTATTCCCGACATAGAGCCATTAGGTCAAGGTGCATACCATTGCACTCCAGTAAAGACGCAACTTCCATTAAGATTGGATCGGGTGATCGAAATTAAGATAGGAGTGACTATTTAATATTAGGATTTGTGATTGTATTGGAATTGAGTTTAGGCGAGTTAGTTATTGAGAGTGGTCCGGGTTAAACTAATTCGGTATTATACATATTGTGTGTTTTATCATCGTAGATTCTCTCACATATATTATTGTTATCTAATCTGTTAGATGTTTAAGTTTTAAAATCTTAATAAAGTCAAATTAAGATTATGGAATCTTCTAGTTCTTCATTTATTCCAACACCTCTAGCGTCAGCTGATAATCAAGGAGAAGGGCACCCGAGGGGGGCAACTTCACAAGTTTTTTAATGGAAAATGAACCATTTTATACTTGTGGAAAACAACACCTATAATGAAAGAAAGAGAAAAACATACATCAACAGAGTTGATGTTAAAATCTAAATTTAAGTAAGAACAGCTTCTAAATTTTAGGTTGCAAATTCATGCGAAATACACGGGATTTCTCATTCAGCTATGAATATTTTAAATCTATTCAGAACACTGCGTTTAAATGAAATATATTTCTCAATGTAAGTTGCTGCAAAAACAAAATATAAAAACATATTAAACTCAGAATATGTAATACGATTGCATTTATTCTCAATAGACCTAGACTTAACAGTTTGTGTAAAAAAATACTAGCATATATCCCAGTTACTAAATATAAAGCGTGCGTAGGTGATACTTGAAGCACAATTTAATATTATTAATGAGTAAATTATATTTAAAAATCAGATTTGGTTAGTTAATAATAAATGCAATACTTTTTTTAATTGCCTTTACATAAAGTGCCTATAACATGTTGATCTGATTTAAATATTATTGTGAGATATATTCTTCGAAGTTTGTGCATGGAATGGGGTTCTGCGAAAACTCTTTCTTGTTCTAGGGGTTCCACGAAAGCACCTTCAAGTTCTAGGGGTTCCGTGAGCATAAGAAGTTTGAAGACCACTGGTATATAATATACGTTGTAAAATCCTTGTACAAACGGTACTCCGTAACATATACATAAATGTGCGTGACACACAATCTCGAAACCAATTGGACCAGGGATACTCAAACTTTTTTTCTGCCGGGCCGCATAAATATGATGGCTATTTCACGCGGGCCGCAATAAGAGAACTAATGCTTTAAGACCAAAATAGCATGAAAAATTTAAAATGTGGAAAGTTGATCAAAATATTAAAACTCCTTATTGGTTTTTTTTAATATTATTTTTTCTATTTTTTTTATTTCTGTTGCTGAATTTTTCTAAATTGGAAGCATTTAAGAATCACCGTTTCAAAATTTCTGCATCAATATACAGTTTCATATGATTACTAGTAATATAACAAATATCATATGGTACCTTCTCGTTACAGCTGTGACATTAACAATAACAAAGCATTTTTTTTTTTTGCTGTTGTAAAGATTATTCAAGAAATCCATTTATCACTTCTTGAAAGAGATCTTCGAGGAAAAGTGTCATTGAACGATTTCTGTTTATTGGTATTTTTTTAAGATTAACTTTTTCGTGAAAAATCAAACAATTACTGATCCATGCTTGTTTTTCACTACAAAATAGTCAACTTCCCAATCGTCTTGAAATAACTTATTTTCTTCCAATATTTCCGCTGGAAAGATGTGAAAGATAGTTAAAAATGAGTCTCACTCCTAAAATGGTCGCTACACCACTGTTGTCCTATCAGGGGAAACTATCAATTCGACCCATACGACATCCACAGCAAAAAGCAAAATTGAGATATTTGATTTCTTAAGGTATCCGACTACGTTCGGAACCGTGATTTTGCAAAAGCGC
>BMAV01025050.1:87891-98694 GCA_019973955.1 Trichonephila inaurata madagascariensis | reverse complement strand
GTAAAAATAAAATGTAGCTTTTAAATATCTTGAATATAATTTAGATCATAATTATTGTATATTTTTATTCGTATTTATCCTAAGTATAACTGCGCGTGTTTTTTATTATGGCATCAAACACACGAACTTTCTTAATTGATCGTCAAACTGAACCAGTTAATATCTTTTGATCCCCCGAATAAAAGGTTTTTGAAAATTTAATGCTTCAACAATAATTAGAAAGACAAAAGCGACATCGGCCTGGTTTTCATGCAACATTAAATTTCTTCGTCGAAACTCGCCAGAGTTGGAAAATCTTCAGGCTGGAAAATATTAAAAAATTCTTCGTGAAAACTTTCACCTCATAATTTATCCGGTGCGGGGGCATAATCGGTTTAGCCTCGATGATGATGCTGACTTATTTTGAAAGACTTCTGGGAATAATTTTCAGTTTAAGAATGTTTCTGAAATTATATATCAAAACTTCTTATAACTTGTCAGTAATAATTGTCTCTTTTGTGCTTTTAATCGAAGATAACTTACACAAGTCTTTTTTCGGAAAATAAAGCTCAAAAATTTCTGAGGAAGCGATTATCTCTCCAATTTTGACTGAGCATTTTAAGAACTTTCTTCTTTTTAAAGTATGTCATTATCGATACTGTTATTATAGATCTATTTGAAAATTATTAAAAAGGTTTATTATTTAATCCTAAATAAAACTTTATGAAAAATCATTTCTATACTAAAGGGAACTGCATGTAAAATCTAATATCAAGAACAAATCTAACAATGAAGTGAAAAAGTTAAACAAAAGACTTAGTCACAATTGAGTGAGTGAGTGCTAATTAACGTTGCATCACAAGGGCTATTGACGTCAGATCTCGTAAATTTGAGCCACGGTCAAAGTGACGATGACGGCATCTGAACCGGAACTTCCTCTCAAAACTTCCATACCTCTCCAAAATAAGAACTTTGAGCCATGATAGATTTAACGTGTTTTAATTCCTCTACATGGTAGGTCTTCAGTAGCATCATTACTCGACAACTTTGGCCAGAAGTCTGTGACCATGACTACTAGGCTACCGTGGTTACAGTCGTAATCACAGTTTATCAAATAGACTAATTTAATTCCCCTAGTTTCATATTCAAAATACAAAGCTTTGGGCGCATTTGTGGTTCATATTTAATATAAAAAAATTAAATCTAAGACAAAATTCTTTAGGTGTATGAAAGCATTTAAGTTTTTTGGAAATAAAATCATTTCAAAAGTTTAAATAATTTCTTATTTTTCTTGATAGATTGAATTAGAGGCTTTTAATTAAACTATTATTTAAACTCGAGAATAGGGGTTTCAAATAATGACACGGAAAATCAGTTTCCCGCTCAATTCATGACTGTCACATGATAAAAACAAACACCTTGTTCTCCAATGAATTCAAAGCAGACATCAAACTAATTGTACTTGTTGTTTTATTTGTAAAATTTGGGTGAAATTTTAAATTTTGTAATTGGGTAAAAATATTTAAATGTTATAAAAGATAAATTTGTTCAATAGATATTAAATTTTTTAAAAAAAATCTTTTTTTTGCACGTATTTTTAAATAAAATGCATTTGTCTACCTATGTGTATTATTGTTGCTGGGAATTTTGTATTTTTTAAGAGAAAGTTCCTGAAAAGATCAAAAGTTGGCAGCAACGAAACGCATGTACGGATTAGCTGAAACACATAATTGCTTTTATCGTGTGACTATGAAGTCATTTGAGATTTTGAAATGATTAGCTAAAAACAAGTGGTTGTCATTATCATGTGACTATGACGTCGAATGAATTGAGCGCATTGCAAATTTTCTCTAGAATATTTCCTACACCGACAGGGGATTCATTTGAAGTCTGTGCTTTATCAAATTTTATTGCTAGTTTTCAATATTCTACAGAGTATTTGAGATTAATGTAAATGTATCACACTTAATTAAGATGATGTAAAAATGAGCATAATTTAACTCATAAATTCAAATAACACTTCATTCAACAAGGCGGAAATATTGTATTATCAATTATCAAAATGTTAAATGTGATGCATAGTTATGTAACATTGTAGGAAATTTAATATAACGAATTAATATAAATAGCCATTGGAACTAGATAAATACCTCTAAAGATTTAAAACAATGTTAAGAATTCCTATGAAATACAAGAAATAATTAAAGAAATAAATGAAATATATAATGAGAATTTATTGCGATACAAAATCATTGGGAACTTAAGCATACCAGGTAAGAAAAAAAAATTGGAGGGGTTAAGACGAGAAATCGTGAGCTAAAATATTGAATTTTATCTTGTTTTTAGCAATAATTTTTGGGAGGATTTCTGATTATATATAAGTAAATGTAATATATTTAATCACAAAAGAAATAATTCTTCAATTTTATATGAATTTCCCTTTCAACTTATAAGGAAAACCTTTGCATTGTTGTGATATATCTTTGAAAATATTTAAGAATGTAAGCATGAAAAATGGTGAAAATGCGTTTAAAATTTTCACTTTATATATACTAGAGCAGTGATTGCCAAACTGTCGATCGTGAGCTACTTGTAGCTCGCCGAGACACTTTTGGTAGATCATGTTAATGCTCCTGTTGGTCTTTTACAGAGACTTATTCTGAAGAGTTCTCTGCTTGTGTCATGGAAGATTTTGATTTCCAAGATGAATTGATTCTGATTGATTTCCATAATGATTTATCTGTAAAATCGCTTTCTTTAAGCTCTATAAACTTTTGTTACTGACCCCCCTCCCTAACCGAATTTTGGTCCAGGTTTGTCTCAGAGTGTGTGAAGTCAATGTTTAGTTCTACATATCTATGTGAGATTTCTTTTTTTCAGTATGAAATTTATTAAAAATAAATACAGAAATAGATTCACTGATGAACACTTAGACAACTGTATTCGAATGACACAGCCACTATCTATTCTTTTGACACTAAGAAACTTGATGGCAAAAAAAGTTAATAAAAAAAATATCTGTTATTACATTCGTTATTCTCTCATCCCCAACTACACTAAATTTCTTTCTTTTATACAATTCAATTTCAGTTTTTTTAATATATGCAGCTTAATTAAAATTGGTTTCATATTTACTGGAAGTGTAAGTTTATAGGAAATAAACAAATGTAATTTTTTTTTTAAATGTTGATAATTCTTCTGGTTGGTATCCCACAATAGGATTTAAAATCGGTTCGGTACATCAGGAACTTCATAAGTTGGGCGCCCACTGCACTAAAGGATGGATGAAAATTCAATTTCTTTTTAAATTTAAAACGAAAATTTTCTCACATCATTTGAGATGTAACAATCAGAAAGAATTTTTACATACCATAAGCGGTGTCACAAAATTATTTTAATTTTTTACATTTAATATATATATTAACTAAATTACAACAAAAAAATCACTGCTCTTAATTACAGGATTATTTGGTGAACATTTTGAAATGTCCTGTCTATTATGTAGAAATACAGTTAGAATCAATTCAGAAAATAATTTTAATATTCCTTCGCCAAATTCTTTAATTCTCTGAAAGCATTGTAGATTATCACCTGTCTGCATATAAAGCCAGTATCTCTTACAAACTAAATGCCAACATTTCAAAAAGGACTGGATTAAATAATTACTGAATTGCACGCTTAAAAACCCTACTTTCGGCGTAAAGTCATGATCGCGCAGGTGTTAGAAAGAGGGGAAAAAAAAGAAAAATCAAAATAAATAATCCATTTGCACTCCAAAGCATCTGCTGAAACCATTTGGTTAATATTCACCTTCCCGTCATGCTTTACAACTAGCCTCGAACCAAGTGATCGAAATAATGATTTCATTGCCTCGCATTTGTGATCATCAACTGCACTCTCGAACCCATGGGTGTCCTTCCATTTCAGTTTTAAGAGGGGTTGATGTTCTATTAAATAAGTAAGTTATGTCTTTCCATTAAAAATTATCGTATATATTTTTTTTTTGTTTGGTTCTCAAAATGTACCTGATTATGGCAGACGTATTAGTGCTAATAGCATCTCGGCACTTTAAATAATTGCTAATGCAGATGGTCTGCGGAGGTTAATAGTAAATGGGGGGAGATTCCTCGAATACGGAGGAATCAAGTAGTGGTCTTTTGGGGGTGAGGATGACACTTTCTAAGAATGTCAGTACGGATTCGATGAAGGTGGACCTAGTAATTACAGACGGTTTTCAACTACTTTAGTTTTGAAGTCCTTGGAAGACAACATGTGTTAAAAATATCAACACTTAATCTGACTTACAATTATTATTTAGTGCGATTTTTGAAGTGTTTAAGGTACCCAACTACGTTCGAAACCGGGATTTTAAAAAATGCGTATAAATGGATAATTTTCATGATATTTAGTGTCACTTAGATTAGAATACATGTATAGAAATGTTTTAATTACACTTTGACAAAAAAAAAATAAAAAAAAAGAATTTAAATACAATATTTAGGCAAAATATTAACTTAGAATAACCTTTCTTAAAATGTTCTCCTTTTGTGAGAAATGCTTCTATTATAATAATATTTTGCCTGTAAATAGCCCAGACCTTTGTACAGAGGCTCAACTATGTGTTTTGAAAAATTCTCATTATTTTCAGAGTTACCACCCATTGAAATAATTATCGGCGTTTTTTTCTTAAAATTTCTCCCCTCTGTTGTTGTAAAACATGGATAAACCCATTTTTAAGTTATATATTTCAAAAATTGTTGAGCGCCTCTGTACAGAGGTCTGAGCTATATACAGGTAAAATATTATTATAATAGAATCATTTTTCACAAAAGGAGAACATTTTGAAAATGGGTCATTCTATGTTCATTTTTTGTAAAAATATTTTGTACATAAATAGTTTTTTTTTATTATAATACTATTCTTAAAACAATTTTATATACATTTTCTAATCTAAGTGATACTAAATATCATAAATATTATCCATTTATATGCTTTTACAAAATCACGGTTCCGAACATAGTCGGATACCTTAAAAATATCAACACTTAATCTGACTTACAATTATTATTTAGTGCGATTTTTGAAGTGTTTAATGGAAGCTATATTAAATATAGATTGACAGGGAGGAAAGAGCCTTTGGTCTTTTAGTTCGACAATTGTAGCCATTTGAACAGTAGAAACATTATACATGGATTCATATATTTTTTATTACTATATTTTGACCATTTTTAACTTATGAATAAAGGAATATCCTAATTTATGCTATGATATCAAATATTTACTTTGATGCTTTTGAAATTGAAATTGACACAAATAGGTTCTATGTGTTAGTTATAAATATATGGTACTAGAGCTTCGCTTCTACGCTACAGGTCCTGGTTTCAAATCCCGGGCTGGGTAAGGTCGACCCTCAGGTTCACCCTCTTAAGTGGGTGGATAAATCAGTACCAAGCTTTCCTGGGAACTGAACACTAGGGGATTTAGCGTAAGACTGACCACTTCACCGAAACATCTGCACATGTATCTCAGCGCCTAAGGTCACCTAAACTGAGATAGGCACAGTAGGCCTTGGCCCTCATGGGCTGTAGCACCCCTGAGGGCCAAGCTGTCGAACTTCCTGTCAGGTATTAGAAATAAGCAACGACTTTTGGATATTATAGCTAATTTTTAAAAGAATTATTAAATAATCTAAGATCATTAAAACATATTTGTTTGCAGAAATTTTTGAACAAGAAAAATGAAAAGTACTGAAATTCCAAAGGGCTTTTTCCAGCTACAAATTTACGCCAATACTGAAATAGTTCACTTTTGGATTAAAAGAATGAATCTTCATTTGCGGCCAACAGTAAAGCAACAGGACAGCAATTAGGGACGGACCCTTGAATTTTAAACCACGATCAAGTGACGAGGACGGCACCCGAACTCGTTCTTCCATCTCCAAACTACCACACTATGACAACGGGAGGACTTAAGGCCATGTCATATTTAATGTACATCAGACCCCTTACACAGGGGTTTTCAGGGCATAAAGACTTCAACACACGACTCATCAGCTCATTGCTCCAAGGCTATTATAAATTTTTGGGTCAAGTTCCGTAAGGAAAATTTCTATGTGATCATGATTATTTATATCTAGCAGACATTTCCAAAAGAAATGACAAGTTTTGAAAACAAAATGATTTGTAATCGAACTATTATAGCTATCTTTCAAAAACTCAAATAAAAAAAGGAATTAAAAAAATTAAAACTATTTTCTCTTATTCCATACAAAAATGAATTAAGACATAATAATATAAAGAATCCACAGAGCTAATCTAAATGTGAATAATAGAAATAAATGAAAAGAGAACTTCAAAAAATTATGAACTGCGAACTTTTTTTCCTTAAAAAAAAAGAGAAAAGAGAAAAAAAAGCGCTATATATGACGCCCTCTTATCGCTTGAGAAATTTAGTCTTAAATCAAATTCCTTTTTAATTTTCTGTTTAAAAAAAAGCCGAGATACGAATTCACCGTTTCAAATTAACATCTGAAAAGGGAAATGATCAACAGGAGAAGAAAGAAAAAAAAAAAGATAAATTACTCAGTAGGTTCCTTAAAGCAGAACTCTGGTATTTCTAAGATAGCTTTTTAATTCAATTTTCAGATGTCTTTTCTGAAATTTTTTCTCGGTAATTGCTTCAACTTGCAGCCCATTTTTTCCCTCCCGTGTCAGTTACTTAAATTACTGAAGAAGTGGCCGAAGAATCAAGTGATTTTTAACGCATTTAATTTCAAATGTAGCGTTAATTGTGATTCGCACTTTGGATGAAATTCACACTGGTTTCAATTTATTTTATCATTAACACGTACCTGGTATAAAAAAGAAATGAATGTTCTTTTTGAAAGACTTCTGTTCGAATTAACCATTGGAAAATTAGTTCTTTCTTCTGCATAATAAAGGGAACAATTCGACATTGAGAATAAGTGGAAAGAAAAAAAACTTCAGGAGGCACGGTATCTTAATTGATGTGGAATCTTTATTTTTAGAATGTTAAGTTTTGCAGTGATATATATAAAGAACAGACGGTTTCATATGAAGCAGCAAAAATTTAGTAATATTTTAAGCTTACACTTTTTAAAAATTTATCGACAAAAATCAAACGTAAATATCTGAAAAATTAAGGCATAAGAGAATTCTTTTTCAATTCCTACTGTTATTTAGCTCTCTCCCTATATATATTTATATATATCTTGTTCAAATTTTTATAATCGTTAATTAAATACTTTTTATTCATCTATTCAAATTCAAATATATTTTTTTAAACTTGTAATGGATGACACTTGATGTTAACACAGTTTTTTTCAAATATTAATTCCTTTATTAAATTTTATTTTTTAATTTTAAATTTATTCTGCCTTATTTATGACGAAGTTCGAACCAGAACCAACAGATGGCGCCAATAAGTTTTTTAACGAATTTTTTCTTGTCTTCAAACACTTATTTTTTGTTTTATCCACTAAGTTCAAATACATTTTTTTTTAAACTTGTTGGGGATGACACTTGATGTAAAAACCTTTTTTCTCAAATATTAATTTATTAATTAAATTTAATTAACTAAAATAAAACGTTTCTTTATTGACCTAAGTTGGAATTGACTTAATTTTTTTTTATATTTCTCGTTCGTTTGTATTTCAAGATTAAACACACTATAATGAGAAGTTTTGAATCAAAGGGTTCGCTTATGGAAATAACTGGTTTTGTACAGTTTTCATTATAATTTCTATTGACTGTTGCTTTATCTATTATATTTGATTCAATTATATGAACTACTGATTTCTGTACAGATACTTGCCATGTAAGTGACAAAACATTCTACTGAAAATTTACGTGTGAGACAAGCAGCCGACGACTCCATTTATTTGAATTGTCGCAGATTTATTGATGGAGGACTAACGAAGCGAACAACTACACGAAGACAAATCGACGTATACACACAAAAAATATTACAACAAATTTTTCACAACAATCCCAGAACAAAGTTCCAGAAAGGACTTTCTAGAACAAATCCGCTAATATGAAAGACAGGTAAAGACTCTCTTATCGTAGTCAACGCACAAGCATATTTCGATCTTGACTGAGCTCTCATTTGAACTGACTCGACTTTTGTTTCAAAGGTCCTTTATATAGCCGAATGGTAATTTGTAGAAAAATTTATTCCAGAGCCTTCTCAATGATTCCTTGGCGATATCATATTTTTTACCAAATTTGTCACTAAGGACGAAAAAGTCACCAATCTAGTAACCCTGGTTCATCTCGTGCTCTGGACTTAATTTTATTGTTCAAGTCCACGCTGGGGAACGCCTGTAAAATTCAATTTTTACACAAAGAGAGTATTACTGCGAAAAAATAATATACGTAACGTGTTTCAATACGTTTCGATTATGCATCATTTTAAGAATGTTGCCTAAAATTATCTGACTGAAAGAATAATGTGTTGTACAGTTATTTTTGAAAGACGGCATTGTTTACCGTGGCAAAGAAGTCTTACATTGGTTAGTAGATATAACAATTGTAGTTTCTGCTTTGATATGTAATCAGTTTCACATGAACAGAAAAGACATAAACAGAATAATTTTATAGAATTAAGTAAGATAAAAGAGTAATTAATTGTAAGTAATAAATTGCGAAATTTTAAATGC
The DNA here is from genome assembly GCA_019973955.1 of Trichonephila inaurata madagascariensis. Classification (NCBI taxonomy): domain Eukaryota; kingdom Metazoa; phylum Arthropoda; class Arachnida; order Araneae; family Nephilidae; genus Trichonephila; species Trichonephila inaurata. The sequence continues at coordinate 90,035 of BMAV01025050.1, read as the reverse complement.
ACAATTTTTTTGTTATCTGAACTGATATATTTAAAGTTGAATTCTCATTATATGGGTGAAAGAGTAATTCGCAAAACCAAACTTTGCTTTGGTTTGAAGCTATGAAAAGAAAGTGTACTTCATTTCAAATTTTAAAAATGTATGCAAACAACTTTCAGAAATAAACGCTGGTCTAGGTGGAAGAAATAAAATAGATGACAAAATTAAAATCTTTCACGAAATGGAAAAAAAAGGTATAGATCAATTTGTGAGCATTGTGAGGAATGGTTAAAATAAAATCTCAGAAAGAAGAGCATTTTTAATCAGTATAATAGTAGTTAAATTGAATTTGTGATCAAATGGTCGTTGATTTCCAAACCAAAAGGAGATACAATGTTATGTACGGAGTTTTATATATTTCTTGATACCACATTTTTTTAAAAAAAAAATGAATTGATGACGATTATTAATATTATTAAATAATTTGATTTAATACTTTTAATGAAATACTTACAAAGATGTCATATATTAAGAAGAATAGCTTTTCAAATCTGCAAAGTAGTTATTTTTCCATTCTTACTATTAGTTAACAATCTCTCTCTATATATTTATATATACAAATAAAATTGAAGTGTCTACTGGTAATTTCAAATTAACAGCTTCTTACTAAATGCATTCAAAACTATATACGGTACTTTATATCAAAAAATCAATTTTTTAAATTTTTATCTGTCTGTCGGTCTATCTATCTGTTCCGGCTAATCTCTGAAACGGCAGAACCGATTTTGAAAAATTTTTCACCAATAGAAAACTACATTATCGAGTAACATAGGGTATATTTTATTCCCGTATTTCTATGGGAACAAGAACTACGCGGGTGAAACCGTGGGGCGCTGCTTATATCTATGTATATATAAAGGAGAAAAGCTACTCTCTCACTCCCTCATCACGATATATCGCGATTAAACTTAGACTTGAACTTTGATAGACATGTGCCTTTAATGTAGTAGAGATGAGCTAAGAACAGATTTTGCGAAAATCGACCCCCAAGGGGCGTAGAGGGGGTATTGTGGCGGTATAGATAATTACTTCCATTTTTAAACTATTAGATGTACAGCCTTGAAATTAAGTAAGCAGATTCCTTTCATTCAGTAGAGACTCGCTTCAAAAGGGTTTTTATGAAAATCCACCTCCAAGTGGCGTTGCGGGGGATTCAGGGGCGTTAGAGATAATTATTTCCATTTTTACACTATTAGACGTACAGTCTTGAAATTTGGTAAGCGGATTGATCACTTTCTTTGAGTAGATATCTGCTACAAAATGTGTTTCATGTAAATTGATTGGCAAGTGGCGTTACGGGGGCTTGAGGGGCATTAAAGATAATTATTTCCATTTTTATTTTATAAGATGATGATGAGTTTGGTGTTTTATGGCGCAAGAGCCAGTTTTGGCTATACTGCGCCAAACATTCATAGGTCTGTGGTCTGGACGGGAAAAGAAGAAAAGGAGAAATTGGATGACAAGATGGAGGGTCGAAAATAGAGAAGGATCACTGGGGTACCCCGGGGTCGTGTAACACCCGTTTTACCAAAGATAGTAAACCCCTTGGGAAAAGGAAAAGATCACTAGAGGGTACCTCGGGATTGTGACACCCGTACCCACCTAAAGTAGGTGAGCCCCCTGAGGGGTTTATTTTATAAGACGTACAGCCTTGAAATTAAGTAAGCAGATTCCTTTCATTGAGTAGAGACTGGCTTCAAAACGGTTTTTATGAAAGTCCCTCCCCCCTCAAGTGACTTTGCGAGGGATTAAGGGGTGTTACAGATATTTATTTCCATTTTTACACTATTAAACGTGCTGTCATGAAATTAAGTAAGCAGATTCGTTTCATGAAGTAGAGATCAACTACAAAATAATTTTTCCGAAAATCGACTGCCACGTGCCGTTTTATGGGGGTTTAAGGAGCGTTATATAGATAATTATATACATTTTTATATTATTAGACAGACTAAGGGGTAAAACCGGAAATCGACTCGTGAAGGAAGTAACGGAGCATATTAACAAATAAAAATTCCGTTTTCGAAATATTAGGTTTAGACTTTAAATTTGGCAAACATGCTTAGAGTTTCTTTTAGTAGAGATCCATTAAAAATGGGTTTTGCTAG
>BMAV01025050.1:57383-84970 GCA_019973955.1 Trichonephila inaurata madagascariensis | reverse complement strand
AATTTGCGCAGTTAATTGGGGCTTAAAAATTACAGTTATTGAAACACAAAAAGAAAACATAAAATGAAATCTGTCTAATTAAAGCATCTAATTTATATTTCATCTGAACATCATTAAGTATAATTAATAGTTATGTGAAAATTCTTCAATTGAAAAATTTAAGTAAATAAGAATGATACGTAATATTTCTGTATACATTTAACGATAATGCCGTTTCTCTTTTAGGTGAAACTGCATGATTGCTGATATCAAACAACTACTTTTATTTTGCAAAGTTTCAAATATGCTAGCAATTATTTAATTATATACACATTTAAATTAAATTTTCGTGTTTCCAGCTTCTTTTACAATGCCTGCATGTAACAAGCCCACCAAAAGAATAGTTTGATCACATATTTTCTGGACGTTTATATAATTGTTAGTATATTGTAAAATCACAGAAAAGTATAAATTTTTGTATTAATAGCATATTACAAGGCACTTTTTTCAAATATATTACACGATTGAGTAGACATTAATTTAAACAAGTAATATAAAAAAAATTAAGTCAACTCCTACTTAGGTCAACAAAGAAATTTTTTATTTTAGTTACTTTTTATTAAATAGTTAAAATTAACATAAATATGTATATACATATGACAGAATAATAATATTAAGTGGCAAAACAGAAAACAATTTTCCATTTTCCTTTCTATATATGGTGTTGGATAATTTTGTTTGTTACTATTTATTCATTAATTAAATTTAATTATTCTAATAAAATAGAATAGCGAAAAAGAAATTACATTCTCAGAAATTAGGCCATCCTAGGGGGATTCAAACTCACGACCTTTGGATTAGAAGTTCAACGCACTATCCATTGCAATACAGGAATACAACGAAAAATTTTCCTTTCTATATATGTTGTTGGACTATTATTTTTGTTTGTTACTATTTATTAATTTTTTAATTTAATTAAGAAATTAATATTTAAAAAAACTGAATAAACGTCACGTGTTAGCCACTACAAGTTTAAAAAACGTATTTGAAGAATGGATGGATAGAAAGTATTTTATTAACGATTGAAAATGTGAACAATATATATAAATAAAAATATATATATAAAAGGAGAGAATAAACTAATAGTAGAAATTGAAAAAGAACATTTAAAAAATAGAAGTAAACGTAGATATGATATTTTATGAAATATAATGATTTTTGTAAAAAACTAGCCAATTGTGAGAGAAAGAAAAAATACTATGTATGAAAATATCTTAGTAAGAAATTGAAAATGTGAGGTAACAATCAAAGTAATTTTTTTTTTGGTGTGTGGAGTTTATATTTTTCTAATACAAAATAGGTAAAAAAATTTAAGTAGAAGATAATAAAAAGTAAAACCATAAAAGAAAGGAAAAATTAGTAAGTAAAAAGAAATTAGTGTATAAATAATGGGATAAAATATAAGTTATAAGATCTACTCCCTATGTATCATATGAAAGACGTTTTTTAATAACGAAATAAATATAAAATCGATAAGAAATATCCCACATAAAAGTGAAAGGAGAAATTCTGAAACCGAGAACAACAAACTAATACATATATAAAGAAAACTTAATTGACCAAAATGGAATACTATTAGGTTTTCTAAAGTTGGGAATGACTTAGAGCACAATGAAGTTGTGTTAAAATCTTTCTTTACAAGATCCTATAACTTTGCCTTATAGCGAAAATTTATAAATGGAGCAAGAAAAAAATTGAAGAAAACAATTTTTTTTATAAATAAATATGTAAGATACGAATCCTTTTTATAACTACAAATATTTCTAGCTTTGAAATAATAAAAATTTCAACAGAAAACTAAATTAAAAATTAATTTGTTATCTAAGAATTTATTCTAATTCTGGTTACCAAAAACAGTATTTTCATGATCAAAAGCAAACAAGAAAAGAAGTGTAAAAAGCGAGCGAAGAACAAACTGATACTTTGTATCAGTTCTACACCATTTAAAAATTTATTCTGTAAAAAAAATCGGAAGCATTTGATCTTTTGTTTATGGATGGAGATAATAAATTTTTAACTCACCCCTTTATAAAAAGCCCTCTTTCCCTCCTCCAAAAAAGAAATAATAAATAATAATAAGAAAAACATCGAAGCAAAATTTCTAGTAAAGGATTCTCAGAGAAGAGAGGCACTTAATATTTTCGTCATTCTCGAAACATTGTTAACAGAAAAGATTTAATTGAATTTCGGATAAAGATGAAAGCATTCCTACTTTTACTTTTACCTGCCATTTACTTTTTTTTTTCCATTTATTATTTTTATTGCTACTTACCTTTTTGGAAACATTTTTACCCAAATACCCTCTTTTTGTTCTTTTTTTTCTTCTCCTGAAATTCTTTTTTGAAGCTTCCTCTTTACTTTTCCGTAAAAGTTCTCTTTATTATAACTCATAATTTTCTTTCTCTCGATTTCAGAAGACTCACAATTAATATGTACCTTTTACACCTCATTTATGTCGAAACAAATCGTTATAAAATTACTGAAGAGCCGGCTTTTCGAGTGTTGCCAGGTTCCGAGATCGAAATAATTATCGAAACTCTTGAAGTGGGGTACAAAATGGCGGCTCCCTTTTTGGCACGAAAAGGAAAAATAGAAAGAATGTATTCTAAATAGATTTTTAAGGGCAGGATGAGGGTTTTTTTTAGTTTCTTTTTTTATATTTTCTTCCTCTCTTGAGTTTAGATGAGATTAATATTGTTCAAGAGAAGGTCGAAGTGATATAATTATCGCTTTACCTTTTTACACAGATAATTGCCACTTGTAAATTTTTGCTTTGGAAGTGAAGGGCGTTGAGAGTGATAGATTCTATAGAAAGGTATGGGAATTAGCTAGCGTATCTTTCTTTATAAAGAGTACTGGAAAGATAATATTATTTTGGTATCGTAGCGGAAGATATATTATATTTATTCGTCCCAGTTTGATGTAGTTGCCAAATGTTTTTCTGTTAAATTCGTACTTGTATATTAAAACAATTGTTTTTTTAAAAATAAAAGCTACTGGTTAATTGGCTTACTTAATATTTTAGAAATTTAAATATTTCTATATTAATGTATTATATATTGCTAATCTAAGGATTATAAAGTGAAATATTAGATTATTTAAGAGAGTATTGATAATGAAATTATATATTTTTAGTTATACAGGTTCTCCGTAGTACTTGCATGTAATGTCAATATTTTCTTTGTGTCTTAAGATTATATTTTAAACTAGCCGTTACCCACCAGCTTTACTGGGTATTTCATAATGTTATATGAATACATTCTGTTTTTATATGCAAATACATATAAATTATTGACATAAGGCACATGAGATTATATTGAAAAACATTGCTATAGCTTTCACCTCTTGAATAATAATTTCTAAAATTGAAGTAAAATTATCTTTTACGCACCCAGTCTCCATATTTGCATTACAGTTTTTGTAATCTGACCAAAACAAGTAGCAATACAGCAGACCAATAAAACTACATTCTTCTTGGACTACACGCAATTCTGCCACTTCGAATTCCGACATGTAGTGTTTTAATCGTTTCTCCTTCTTCTGCGAGGCCTAACACAATCTTCTTACAAACAACTGATATTCAAATGAAATTTTTTCGAATGAGAAACCCGTTACCGTACAATTCAAAAAGTGCATTGGAAAAACTGTTTAAAAATTAAATTCTATTTTAAAATAACTTCGAAACTGCTATTTTCGTAACAAAGAGAAAACTTTCAAGCAATTTGGCTACCTTTTTGGCGAATTTTGAAGGAAAAAAATCGCCAGACACTTTAAGTATTTTGTCATGAGAGAGTTTTTAGGAAAATAACGGCATCACGTAGTAACATATCGATTTAAATAATGTTATTCACTGTATTGGGACAAAACCGAAATATAATAAATACAAAACGCTTTTACCTTAAATATTTTTTGTGCACTAGAATTCAATGTGAGTTTTACAGAATCCTATTTCCAAACCATATGTGCGGTGGTATTGAAACATTTCCAAAATAAGTAATTCCTTTTATCTTCTACAATTTGTGCTACAAATCGTAGCATAAATCCACCGAAAATAACAACGGTCATTCTAATACCCAGATGCAGATATCACACCAGCACCTAGAACCTGCCATTTCGCAGTTTTCCGTTAGATGATTGTTTGAGAAATTGTCAGCTTAAGAGTAAGACCAAAACCGTACCGGTCCAGGAACGCGTTTCTTGCTCCTCTCAGATGATGGAACACCAACTTTGAATTTCAAATTGAGCAGTCTCCATAAGGCTCTTTCAAATATTTTCCCTCTTTCTCGTCCTCGAAGACAGTGAAGGGAAAAAAAGTGTTTTATGTGAATCTCTTTTATAGAAACTTCTTTCTGAATCTCCTAGTATTGAAAGAGGAAAATGATATTCGTCTTATGTTCCCGAAGAAGGATGCTGGAAAAAAGGACACCGTGGAAAGTGTGTAGGGAATTCAAAACCGTTCTGGAATTTTTAACATTCGAATTTTGATAAGTGAATATACATTCGATTATATTATATTGCGTTCGAAGAGTTTGGACACCTCCTTGAGCAGGTTGTAGATCCATGAGATTTTTTTTTTATTTTCATCTCTGTTTATATTTACATGTAAGAGAATGGAAGGGCTCTATATGAAAGAGAAGATAAAGAGATGAATTGAAAATTACAAGGAAAAAATTATTTGCATGTTTTTGAACATGAATTATTTATTATTACAAATATTAGATACGAAATAACAAGTCTTCGTGTTAAACGTAAGAGCGTGAAAATTTTTATCCTAAAATCTTCAGGTACTTCCAAATTTTTATTTATAGGGTTGTGAGGGAATCGTCTTTTTCCCTTAGTCACCTAGAGATGTTGAAGGAAAGGAAGAAACACTAGCCATAATCAAAAACAATCTATTTATTGATCTCACAAATTAGCAACACTGACTCAATTAATTTCAACAAGAAGAGAATGTCTCAATGCAAGCAATATACCGTATTTTCCTGTATATAATCCGCAGAGCCGTATAATACGCGGCAGTTTTTACGGCGAATAATCCAAAATATTACCTGCCAATAATGAGTATCACATAAGATAAAAAATACACAATATATTTAAAAATACAAGTAAGAAATTGTACAGAAAACAAAATTTATTACGAAGCGTCTATTTAAATATGTATGATAATATTTTTTTACAATAATCTCAATAAAAAAAAAAAATCTTTGCTACTGCCATCTATGTTTTGAGTTGTTAAACAAAACTTTGTACACAGAATTTTTTTCTTCTTTTTTTAATTTAGCAAGTTCACAGCAAAAAAATTAAGATCGAGACTGCTTTCCCATTTCCTCTTTCTTTTAAAATCCCTTTATTTATTTCTTCCTCTAATTCTAGCCAGTGAGGTTTTCCACGATGATCGGCTCTTTAACGTCGTTCACAATTTTCGAAGTTGGTCTTGTTTTTTCTCCACAAACGAATATTCGATTCGTCAACATTGAAAAACCTTGCAGCTTCCCAATTTCCGACTTCGGTAGCCTTCTCTATTGCTTTTAACTTGAAGTTTGCAGTGTAACTTACACGCTTTCGCTTCAACCTGATGAAAACTTTCAAAGGACGTAATAGTTCTAGTCAAGAGAAAATTGGAAATGGCGCCAGTGACTAGAAACTGTTTTTTCCTTCCGAGGAACCGACCCCTCAGAGGGCTCACCTTCTTTAGGTGGGTACGGGTGTCACAATCCCGAGGTACCCTAGTGATCTTTTCCTTTTCCCAAGGGGTTTACTATCTTTGGTAAACACGGGTGTCACAACCCCAGTGATCCTTCTCTATTTTCGACCCTCCATCCTGTCATCCAATTTCTCCTTTTCTTCTTTTCCCGTCCAGACCACAGACCTATGAATGTTTGGCGCAGTATAGCCAAAACTGGCTCTTGCGCCATAAAACACCAAACTCATCATCATCCGAGGAACCGAATTTGCTTTTGAATGTAATTGGACAAAAACTAGTTATGGTTGAAATACGTCAGCCGAGTCATCAAAGCACCATCTATTATTTTATTTTAAAAAACATAAACGGCATTTCTTTCAAAACTTTATTGTTAGCTTTTCTGATCCAGAATTTTTTTCTCAGATAATCCGCGGCGGCGTATAATACGTACAACGAAATTTGAAACTTTTTTTAACACATAATCCGCGGATTATACACAGGAAAATACGGTACGTGGAACAACAACGAAATTCACGAATTATAAGAAGACTACAAATATCAACCTCCTTATTTTACGACTAGACTTACTATATCAATTGATTAACTTTAGTGACCAATCGTCACTTTAATTCTTTCACCAATTGAATATTTGAATTAATCTAAAAACTTGAGTGATACCTGATCAGTAGCAATGAATTATATCTTATTACGTTCTCTCTTCTCTCTCTAGCCAGAAGACCTTGACTATATATAAAGACTTAGTTTGAATATTACGGTTTCTTCTTCAAAATGGTTGGTTGTGAATACACGCGAATGATAGCCCAAAGATTTCCCAAGAGGATTAGAAGATACGTGAATAGATCCGTCACAGGGTGAAATACCTGCACTGTCTGTTGCTAAACAATGCCTCAAAATGTGATATTTTCAAAAATCTAATAGTCTTGCCTCAATATGTCGGTACTTACCTATTATACTAATTATTACGCCGACCAATTTTGCCAAATCAAAAGATGTCGCCAATTGGTGGCATCATTATTATTTTGCCTGAACTGTTGGTTGCATATCGCGATATTTGGCGATGTTGTTTGATTTGACGAGATGTTTGTTCATATGGTATAATACATAAGTACTAACATATGAAACTGAATGAGTGACTTTACAGCAAATTATACAACACAGACGTAAGACTGTAAAGCAAATACACAGGATATGAAGTTGTTAATTAAATAATATAATAAGGAGTTAAAAGATATGGTAACTATTAAAAACTAAAGGTTATAATTATATTTTAGACAGATTAACTGAAGTCACACATACAACGTTAGATCCAGATCAAGCAAACTCAGAAGAAGATTAATGTGTAGTTTATTATTCTTGATAAAAGTATCAAAAATACTTATGCTCGTGGACCGGTTGTCCTGGGCCGAATCTTAACGAAATTTTTACTTTTCTTAAGGTATCCGACTACGTTCGGAACCGTGATTTTAAAAAAGCGCATCAATGGATAATTTTCATGATATTTAGTGTCACTTTGATTAGAATACATGTATAAAATTGTTTTAAGGATATATATTTTGACAAAAAAATTACTTAAATACAGTATTTTAACAAAAATTAACTTATAACTTTTTTCAAAATGTTCTCCTTTTGTGAAAAATGCTTCTATTATAATAATATTTTGTCTGTATATAGCTCAACCTCTTTACAAAGGCTCAACTATGATTTTTAAAAAATTCACATTATTTTCAGAGTTACAACCCATTGAAACAATTATTGCGACGTTTTTTTCTTAAAATTTCTCCCCTCTGTTGTCGTAAACCATGGATAAACCCACTTCTAAGTTATATATTTCAAAAATTCTTGTTGAGTCTCTGTACAGAGGTCTGAGCTATATACAGGCGAAATATTATTATAGTAGAAGCATTTTTCACAAAAGGAGAATATTTTGAAAATGGGTCATACTATGTTCATTTCCTGTCAAAATTTTATACATAAATAATTTTTTATTGTAATACTGTTCTGAAAACAATTTTATATACAATTTCTAATCTAAGTGACACTAAATATCATAAATATTATCCATTTATACGCTTTTGTAAAATCACGGTTCCGAACGTAGTCGAAAATCTTAAAATGAAGTCTCATCGTAGTTAAGCTGGAATATATGCAATGTTATCTTCTAGTAAGTTTGTTCAAGACGTTTTTAGCTAATCTCGCTATCAGACTATTAATAACTTCAAAACCTCCATCTTCCTCAAATACTCTCAAAGCTATTCATTACGGTTGCATTCAAATAGTTGCCTATTTTCATATATCACGGTTCCTTCAGAAAGCAAGGTTCTCAAATCAAATAAAGTCTTAAAGTAGCCCTAGAAGTCAATTACGAGAAACGTGATGAGAACCCTCAACAAACATTTATATTAACTATTTCACAAAGCAATATAACATAAATAACAAATTGAACATCTATGATTAAATTGCATAAGACACGAGGAACCATTGTTCGAAATAAAACTGTTACAAAAATATGTCTAAAAAAAAATTCAGAAAAATTTGATTAATTTCGCTTTTATATTGTTTACAAAACACGACAGATTGTGTATCAAGTACTGGAATTATAAAATACGATCATTGACACTAGATTACCATGCTTAAAGATGTATAATGAATTTTTTTGAAAATAATTTGGAGTATACTTCTTATATAAATAAGATCCAGGTCATAGTATAGACACCCATAGAATTATATATCTCTAAAAAATTGATTGAACGTCTTAGTTGATCATAGGAAAGTTATATGTTTTAAAGTTATTAAAAATAATATTAATGAGTTCGGTAGCAGCTTCGTTCTAAATATAGAAGTTTGAAAGTGAATTAAAGTTACTCCGTGAAAAAAAATCGTGAGTAAACTTTAATATCCAAGATTAATATTATTTCTTCCCTACGTATTCACAGACTATAAAAGAAGGAATTACAATATGGAGCACTTCTCGAAATTAATTCTTCCAGTACAAAAAAGGAAAAAAAAATGTTATTAAAAGTTTATAACATCAAATAAGTAATCCAGTATGTGTTATCTTCTTCAGACTAGGTTTAATGTACAACAATTAAGCAATGTTTATGAAAAGCATAGGAAATATATTTAAGTATAAAAGTACGGTTTTCAAGATAAATTCATATATATATTAAATAAAAAATTGAAATTAATCAAATAAATAACTACAATAAACAAAAATAGAAAGCAAAAATAAAGTAAATGTAAGCCAATCGTACTGTATTTTTTTTTAAAAAAGCTTAAATAAGTACTGAAATGCCTCTTGAAATTATTAACCCTTTTATATGCTGACATACCTATGTGTTGTTGATATATTGAGATATATGATACATATATTAAGCCTTTAACTGTCCGTACGTCTATTTTTAACTGCCCCTGGCGTATATATACGTCTTTGCGAAATGCGATCCTTTTCTTTGCGTTGCTATCGACGACGCTGGACATCATTGGGAGCTGGAACGCGAAGCGTTCTTCCGTCCCATACTGGTGTATTTGGGCTCTGATGTTGAGGAGCGTTTATTGAAACGGCGTTTCCTGATTGGTGGACGTGGAAGGAGATAGTGGGAGGAGCTAAACTGGTGGGTTTCGGCGGTATCTGAAAATCAAGTCCAAATTCATGCTAGCAGACGAGAGGCTCGTCTGCTATTGGTCGACTGGGATCAGTGAGCAAACACTCTATTGGCTGTCCTGGTGTCAGTTAGAAAATACAACATAGAAAAAATTATTTATGTAACAAGAGCTAGAATGCCTGTGTGGGTAGCGAGAATTAAAAATTAAACAATATGAAAAATAGATAAAAATTTAAAAATATATACCAAGAAAAAATAATTTAGTATTTAGAAGGTGTCATTCTCCACCGGAGAATGACTAGGAATTAATGTTAAGGGGGATTATATGAATCCAGTAATATTCTTCTGGGTCTCTTTTTATTATTTGCGTTGCTATCAGTAAAACTATTCCGAAAGCTTTGGAATGCAATAAAATGACCTTGACAGTGTTTGGGAAGAATTTACTTATTTCAGAGAAAGATGTGCCTATTTATGATTTCTCTCCCCCCCCCTCCGTCAATACACCGCATACGCGTATCTATGGGAAAAATGGCAGTATTGTAAGTGTGTGGTTAAAGGTTTCTTAAATAGTACATGTAGCTTGGAAACTCAAACATCGTAATTAAAATAAAGCTCAAATGCAGTAGGTCAAATTTAGAATCAAAATATTCTACTTCAACCGTTATCTAAAACATGAATGTAATTTTTTAAAAAAAAGTAGAGAATCCGCTGGTCCCTGTAATGTAGGGTAGTCTATCGAATTAATGGTTATGGAGAGGGATTGAATAAAAAAAATTCAAGGAATTGAAACAATATTCTGACTTACCAACAGAATATGTTTTATTCATTAAAAAGAAATTGATACTCTCTCGACACTTGTTGAAGCAAAGTTGATCACTTCTAAATTACGAAAACATACAAGCATTCCAAAATCTTGTGTGCTGCTCTCTGACCAAACGAAATTCAAGTCCATACTAGATAGTTTTAATGACTCTACTTTTGGGCTTGAATTTCGTCTGGTCTACTTGTCACGCAAGTCTCATCTTATCATTTTCGGGTCACCACTTGTTTCAAGTCTTGGCAATGAGAGATGTTTTTTGATGTTTTTTTTGCGGCTCGGTGGGCCGCAGGTTGATAATCGCTTGGCTATATAGAAAAAAATAGTCATGTGTTTTAGTATCTAGAGAAGTAAGTGATTCCCAAAGTGGTCTACATCGACCCCCCAGAGGTGTATGGCGGCTTGCGAGGGGTCCACATAAGCGAAAAAAGTAATTTAGGGGTCCATGAGGGTCTATGATAATGGTTCTCACTAAACCAGATCATGACATTAATTTTAAAATTAAATCAAGTGGAAATCTCTCCTCTCTCTCTCACACACACAGAGAGAGAGAAAGAGAGAGATTTTTTCCCCTATTTAACAGATTTATTTATTAAATTTAATGAGACTAATTTTCAGTTATAAGGCGACAACATATTTCTTATTAAATCAAGGACCAATTCAGTGTTTCTTTCCAAAATTAAGTCAAAGATATATAACATTGGAGGTTGCGAATTTTCTCAATTTGTCACACACAATCTGTCAGGACGTTTTAAACTGTGTTCAACATTTAAATGCCCTTTATTCAGATTTTGAAACTAGGTTTGAGAATGTTTTGATTATGGTAATACCACAGTGAACAATCACTTCATAGGGTCACATTGAAAATTAAAATTTCATATTACAAGAGGAACTGATCGTAATAGGCAGTAACGAAGATCTTAAAGTAAAGTTTAGAAAGTGTTATAAGCAAAATTTATCTTTAAATAGATATACCTGTTACTTATCCCAAATTATGAAATATAGTGAGAAAATTTTTAATTGCTTTTCCCAGTGAGAAATTTCAGTGCGGTTACCAATCTCCAAAGTAGAAGAAAGAAAGAATGGGGAAAAAATGGTCACTACTAACAAAGGAGATTTAGGGTTAAACTCGGCAAGACTGATACCAAATGTTGAAAATTTGTTGTTGAAATACCAGATTCATCCCTCCCATTAAAAATCATTTGTTTGTTGTTCGGTTATTTTATGTATTAATTAGAATGTGCTTTTTAAAATTTAAAAACACTACACTTCACTAAAGTTATAAATTTAATTTTAGAGAAAGTAATTCCATACTAGGTGTCAAAAAGACACTAAAGATGATAAATTTGTAAAAATTCAACATTAGGTTAGCAGGGGTCTACCCCAAACCGAAAAACAAGGTAAGGGTCTATGAGACAAAAATGTCTGGGAATCTCTGAATTAGACCTACAGACTTGAAATTTGGGTAGCATGTTTCTTTTATTGATTTGAGATCTAATTACAAATGGGAGTTTGTGGAAAACTGACTCCAAAAGGGGGTTACGAAAGCGTAAAAGATAAATATGTTTTCATTTTAGATTTTCAAGCCCTGTCCTTTTTAAAACAGGAGTCGAAATCTACAGAAATATTTTTAAATATATAAAACGCATTATGGTAGGAATACTTATATAAAAATAATTCAAAAATAATATATATTCATATAATGTAATAAAAAGCCCAGCGAAAAGACGGCAGTGAATGTATAATCCTTGACATCTGTTTGTTAAATATCAATTATATTAACACCTATATAAATAAAAAAAAATTATACATTGTTAAAAGTGAAAGCGAGTGAGATAAATAATGCCCAAAGAATTCTTTCCATATTTAGAAGGTTTTTTTTTTTTTTTAAAGTGACGATCGTTTTGAATTGAAAGAAATTTGCGAAAATGCTTTCCTTGGAAAAAAGAATACGAATGATAAAGATTTTACTTTTTCCTTGAATATAAATTTTTAAGGCAAAAGATTTAAAATCTAATTATTTAACTTCTTAAGCATTTTTTTTTATATCTTTTACCTTCCTCGTAATTTTTTTTTCTTTTTACATCTTATTTATTAGCTTTTTGTAAAGATCAGTTGTAAATTGCGACGATAAGAGTCAAGTTGTTCATTTATACATTTTAAATTACTTTTATTTCTCAGTATTTCCTTAAATCTTTTCTTATTTTTAATGTTTCTTGCTTGCGTTGGATTAATATTACAACAACGCATTGATGTTTTAGTGATTTATATTTTTAGAAACCTATTAAAAAGAATTTTTTTTTCATGCCACCATTCTGAAGCCGTATAATTTTTGTGTTTTGCATTTAAAAATCCCAATAATTATTGAATATATAATAGCATTTGATTAAAGTATAGTCTTACAAAATGGTCATTCGCTATTAAGTTTGTATTAAAATATTCTTCTGGAAAATGTGAAATTTTTAGATTCAATGTTGGAAAAATATTTGTATTTTTTTCGTATTGCATTTGGGTGGATCGCGATATATGAAGAAAAGAAATCATAATTAATCCCGTAACTACCACTGGCGTATATATCCGTATCTCTCAAACAGTGCGTTGTTACGCCGGATGTATATATACGTCTTTCCGAAATTACGATTCCTTTCCTTGCGCTGCTAAAGAAAAAAATCATAATTAACCCCTTAACTGCCACCGGCGTATATATTCGTCTCACTTAACCAATGCATTGAGTGCCGTGGACGTATATATACGTCTTTCCGAAATTACGATTCCTTTCCTTGCGCTGCTAAAGAAAAAAATCATAATTAACCTCTTAACTTCCACCGGCGTATATATCCGTCTCGCTTAACCAATGCATTGAGTGCCCCGGACGTATATATACGTCTTTCCGAAATACGCGATTTTTTTTATTTGCGCTTCTTTCAGCAAAACTATTCCGAAGGGTTTAAAAAATACTAAAATGACCCTGACAGAGAGTATTTGAGAAGGACTTAATTCTCCAGTATTTTTATTACATCTTTAAATCATTTAATCTTAACAAAGGGCAAAAGTCAATCAATTTCAGTCACTCAAATACCTACTGATATCAGGTTGTAGCTCGAAAGAGCTGGGTTCTCAAGTCATCCACGCAACCCAACGATATTTGAGAAGGGTTTACTTATTTCAGAGAATAATTTGTTTTACACCGCATACACATGTTTATATGAAAAACTGTGGCATTGGGGAGCAAATCGAGTAAAACATAATCGGCAGTTACCGGGTTAACCGGAACATACTTATGAGGAAATGATGTTTTATGGCATGGGGATTAGGAGAAAAATGATTTAAAAATTTAAAATTGGCACAAAGGTGTTGAAGTTTTATACAAAGGAAAGGTCTTAATTTTGGCTAGCTAATTAGACTCAAAATAAGATAATTTTTCTACGATATAAATAACCAAAAGTGATGATTATTAATAAGTGAGTAGTATCATGTCGACTGCAACATTTCATAAGCCCAGCAGCTCTTTTTCCCTCCACCGTTCAATTTTTTTACTGTGTTTACCGCTTTATTGTACATTGTAACTTCGATAGTAGGTTTTTTTTTTTTTTAAAAAAAATTAATACTGAAGAAACTGCAAAATGTGCCGGATGTGTTTTCTTGTAATTAAGTAGGTGTTCTCTCATCGCAGTAAATGTTAAAAAGTGCTAAAATACCCCCAATTTTCTTTAATACAAATTTACCGTAAAAAGGCTCAAATACCTAAACTCTATTCCCCTTGTTGCAGTATTTAATTTAAAAATTTGCATTTTTGATTTTATTTTTACTTTTATCAATATACCACAGAACATCTCTTTCGCATAGGTAAGTTATATAAAATTCTGAAAAAAAAATTCGATTCTTCCTAAAGTGAATATATAATATAAAATTGTACTTAAAATTAGTTCTATAAAATTAAAATAAAAGTTTCTAATTGATCTATTAAAAAAAGCTCTTCATAGTTTCGACTAGAATTTTTGGAGATTGATTTGAGTAATATGTGCACATTGTTTATTTTTGTAGTTATGTGCTTTTTATAAATTTTTTATTTTAATGGAACCCATATAGAACAGACTTTTAATGATCGCTTTACATAAAAAGCTGACTTAAGTAGTTCGTTTTTACCTGTTAGAGATTAAAAAATTTTCTTAAGGTATCCGACTACGTTCGGCACCGTGATTTGCAAAAGCGTATAAATGGATAATATGTATAATATTTAGTGTCACTTAGATTAGAAAATGTATATAAAATTGTTTTAAGAATAGTATTACAATAAAAATGATTTAAGTACAATATTTTGACAAAAAAAGAACATAGAATGACCGATTTTCAAAATATTCTCCTTTTGTGAAAAAAGCTTCTATAATAATAATATTTTGCCTGTATATAGCTCAGAACTCTGTACAGAGGCTCAATTAGAATTTTTGAAATATATAACTTAGGAGTGGGTTTATCCATGTTTTACGACAACAGAGGGGAGACATTTTAAGAAAAAAACCGCCGATAATTATTTCAATGGGTTGTAACTCTGGAAATAATCTGAATTTTTCAAAAATCATAGTTAAGCCTCTGTACAGAGATTTGAGCTATATACAGGCAAAATATTATTATAATAGAAGCATGTTTCACAAAAGGAGAACATTTTGAAAAAAGGGTATTCAAAGTTCATTTTTTGCCGAAATATTGTATCTAAACAATTTTTTTTGTCAAAATGTCCTTAAAACAATTTTATACATGTATTCTAATCTAAGTGACACTAAATATCATGAAAATTATCCATTTATGCGCCTTTTTAAAATCCCGGTTCCGAGCGTAGTCGGATACCATAAAAAAATTAGGAACAATGATATTTACATTGAACTTCAAATTGAAAGAAGATGATCAATTATTGAATGGATTCATAAAAATAATTTGGTTTAATAATACAACACTTTGCTAATACATGGTACTTAATTCTGAGTTTTACCAGTAAAATACTGTTTTAGCCCACACATTTGGCAAAGAAAAAATGGCCGCGGTAGCCTAGGTAACAGACCATGGTAACGGACTCGTGGCTGGCGTATCATGAGTTCGAGCCTAGTACCACTGAAGACCCGCCGTGTAGTGGAGCGATGCACGTTAAATTTGTCGAGAGCTCAAACATCCATCTGTTGGTGTGGTGTGGTAGTTAGAAGAGGGGGTGCCAGCTAAGATGTCGTTCTCGCATTTTACGTTTCAAAAGTACGAGGTCCGTCGCCAAAAGCCCTAGAGCAGTTAAACAATGTAACATTAATGTTCAGTTAGTCACTCACTCACTAAGATAAAAAAAATAACAAACTGTGCCAGCAGTACACTTTTCTATATTGAATACAATACGAAGATAAAAATTCGCCAAGTTGGCGGTAATTAAAGGTGTATGCAAAAAAAAAAAAAAAAAAAAAAAAAAGAAAGATCGAACTGTTTTGTCTATATTTCGTAGATGAGAAATGATAGTGAAATAAGGAAAATTCTTGATGCATAGTTTTTTAAAGAAGGATTTTGAAAGTCGTTTTTGCTGATTTTAGTTATGGCTTATGTAGATAAACATATTTCTGAGTTATACACCATGTTCAAAATTTCAGACATAAGTTGATGATGAATATTACGTAAAAAAGATATGTTATTTGTTCAAAATCCATTTTGAAAAAGAGTGCTGGTTTCAAAGGAGTATTCCCGCAAAATTAAAACCAAAACATTGCATTTCATTCGAAAAAAATCGATAACATCAACTTTTTTCAACACGTGCTTTATTCTTCAAATACTACTGCAGATCACAAAACCATTTCCCCAAATTCCAAGAAAGAGGTCAGGTAATGGAATAAACATCATTCAATTTTTTTTTACATTTCACGTTGGAATAATGAGAAAGCTTTTCATCATTAAAACTGTTCTGATCACTTCCCTTCTAGTAAATTTTAAGTGTTTTGACACACAAAGACGGTAAATTTACAGATATTTATTTTACTTCTTATATTCTTGATTTAAGACCGTGTTCTCGACAGTCGATTTCTTTGAAACGAGAAATTAAATAAAGTATTTCCTTAAAATCTTTGACATGGTTTATACCGTCTCTTAGAGAAGTTGATTCATGTTAAATTTGTCGAAATTCTAAGTTTTCATGTTGGTGTGATGTATAAATTTGTAGAGTAAGTGCCAGTTCAGGTATTGCTCTTATTATTTGACCATGGTTTAAAATTACAAGGGCCATGTCAATAGCCTTCGTGTAGCTTCGAAATGAAACATTTAGGAACAATTAATCCCACTAATGAAATTTAAATTCAGTGAAATACGTTTAACTGACAAAAATCAGTCAAAAAATTAAATCTAATTTTTTTTAGCCTAAATTATTTTTTATATACTTTTCTACAAACTCACAAAATTTGAAAGCTCTAAGTTTGAAAAACGCAGAATTGTGATAACTTTTACGTTTATTTTTATTCACATTTTCGAATGTGCCTAATATTTGGAAATTTTTTCACTTGTTGCTAATAGTACATGAAATGAAAGTTGTGGTATGCATTTTTCAATCAAAGCAGTACTTATTTTTAAAAAAAATAATTGAATTTAAATGTACACATTTTTAAGGAATTTCAATAAGCATTCATAAAAAGAAGTATTGCACGAATACCAATCAAGTTATCACAAAATCCATACCAACTTTTATTATACATAGTTTGACGAACTCGTAAATCAAATTTCATATATGTACGTTAATTTTTGTAGGAGGAGTAGCATTTTAAAATCACTTCATAATATTCAAGTTTTTCCCTTAAACAATTAAATGGTTAACTTTTTATGAAATTTTGAGCACAAAATCTGTTTTACATCATACATACACATAGGAGGCAACCAAAAAAAATTATGAAACTCGTTAAATTAAAAATGTTTGTGTAAATCCTACCATGTCCTCTTAACGCGAAAACGTTTAAGATGAAATATTAATAAACATAAAATAATACAAAGGTCGCGAAAAACTGCTATGTACCGAGTGTTTCAAAAGTCACGCACATCAACGAGGTAATCCTTGTTGCTTAAAAACCAAAAGAATTGGTTGAGATTTCTTTCACTATATGGCTGCAGGGACCCCATCATAAGAAGTTTTGAACGTATCAGGCATCAGTTTCAAAATACTTGTCAGTTGTAGTCAGCTGCACACAACGGGAGGTACATGATATTTTCCCAAGAGCAAATAGCCATCGTGGAATTTTATTTCGCTATAAAATCTCATTACCATGTGATAAATGCATTTCAGGTGAATATCCAGGTGAAACAGCACCGAATGCATCAATGATAACACTTTTAGTACAACGCTTACGTGACACAGGATCAGTTGCAGACAGGAAGCGATCGGGTAGAGCGTTCATAATGAAAACGAAAGTGGCAGTTTTGGAGACCGCTTCACAAAGAAATCCATTGAAAAGACCGTCCGTCTACATAAAATCATTACAAAATTCATATCCTTGCTGAAAATGATAAAAGGTACGCTCGGTTGCAGCAAGAGGGCGCAATGTGTCACACATTACGGGACAGTATGGATGTTATAACTGAATTTTTCGATGATCGTGTCATTTCCAAAGGACTTTTACCAACTCATTTACCGGACTTGTCAATTCAGGATTTTTTTCTTTGGGGATATCTGAAAAATGTCACCTTCAGGAATAATTCCTATACGTTTGATGAAGTTAAGAGTAACATCCTTCATGCAATATCAGGTATTAATTCTCACGCTCTTCTTAAAGTATCAATCAATCTGGTAAAAAGAGTTTGATTGTATTGTGACGGGCTCACGCGTCTTTTCATTAACATGTCCTTTGGGTTCTTTTGCGGGCAGGATTAATGGCAACTCTTTTCCAACCAAAACCCAAGAAGTGAAACGTGAATATAAAATGCAAATTAGATAGGTTTTAAATATCAGAAGTTTGAGTAAGTGAGAGGGCATTTTGGAGAATGTTATGATAGAGAGTGATACGATTGTGAAGTGACAGCTAACAGAGGTTATCCCGGAGATAGAACCATTAGGTCAAGGTGCATACCATTGCACTCGAGTAAAGACGCAACTCCCTTATGATTAGATCGGCGATCGGTTCAAGTTAGGGTTGACTATTTAATATTAGGACTTGTGATATTATTGGAATTGAGATTAGGTGGGTTAGATATTGATAGTGGTCCGAGTTACGTTATTTAGGTATTATTTATTTTGTGTGTTTTTTCACATCGTAGATTCTCTCACATATATTATTATCATCTAATCTGCAAAACGTTTGAGTTTAAGTTCTTAATAAAGCCACATTAAGAACATGAATATGTTTAGTTCTTTTGTTATTCTTACACCTCTAGCTCACGCAGATAATCAAGGAAAAGGACACCCTAGGGGGGCAATTTCCCAGTGTGTTCAGGAAAACGGACATCATTTTGAACATTTACTGTTATTTTACTATGTCTGACACCTGACAATAAAGATAACCGTTCAACCTTTGTTTGTACTTTATTCTGTTTGTTAACACAATTCATCTGTCTTTAAAACAAGTCTCTGTCTTTAAACTCTCAACCACAAAGGTTGATGTGCGTGACTTTTGAAACACCCGGTATTTTCATGCATTTTTTTTCTCTTAACACAAAACGAGAACCACTTCATACGAAAAGATTTCCCTTCTGGGAGAAGGAGAATATTGAAACTGAGCTGACATATACCTTTCATCTACACCGCAGACCTTCAGTAACACCAGGACTTGAACGCATGACACGCTGGCCACGAGTTTGTGACCATGACTACTCTGCTAACACGGTCTTTATAGTATTTCACAGTCCAATATTCTAAAGTTTGCATTAAATTGTAGAATTATAATTTTAAAAAAAATAGTTGAGTTGGGTGATTTTTTTTTTTTTTACAAATAAATTAAAATATAACATAAGAGACAACGAAATGCTCAGAAGTAACATGAAAAAAACATTCAGAAAATGAACATTTATCAACCCAAAATAAGAAAACAATTAAAAAACCTGTAGGATTTGCACTTTGATAGAACACTATCAGGGAAAAGCTAACTCAAAAGTAAATACAAAACATGGGAAAAAGAAATACTGGGAAAAAACTTTAGAAAATCAACATTTATCAACAAAAAAAAATAAATAAATAAATAAATAAGCGATCAAAAACCCTATTGGATTTGCTTTGATTGATCATTACGGGGGAAAGACTAACTGTAGAGTAAACGTAATAACTTGTTGTACTGTTACTTGTTTTATGAAATTCTAGATTAAACCCTTGCCTGTGACCGCTGAACTCAGTTCGGGCAACACAAATGCTTCAATTTTGGAATGCCCAACCTGAGTTCGGGCACGAGAAAAATTGGTTTTTCAATTCCGTGAAGTCCGAACTCAATTCGTTCAATGCATAACATGTAAATTACCCTTTTTCTAATAGTTGGAGATATTTTCCCGAGAAATGTTTGGTAGTTTAGCGCGATTTGTCGGATTTTTGTAGTTTTGCACAGTTCGTATGTACCATTCTGTGAAGGACTGAGGGAATTTAAATGAAGTCATAGAATTCATGACAGCTCAAATAAATATTATTATTGTTGTGAATTTGTTTGTTACATTTATCTTGAAAATTATGTTATTTGATTCATTTTGCTATACTTTGAGCAAAAATTACTGTAATCAATTGACACTCCCCATGTTTGTAAAAATATTAAGGTATCCGATTACGTTCGGAACCATGATTTTAAAAAAGCATATAAATGGATAATATTTATGATATTTAGTGTCACTTAGATTAGAATACATGTATACAATTGTTTTCAGGACATTATGACAAAAAAAATTACTTAAATACAATATTTTGGCAAAACATTAACTTAGAATAACCTTGTTTCCAAATGTTCTCCTGTTGTAAAAAATGCTTCTATTTTGTTAATATTTTGCCTGTATATAGCTCAGATCTCTGTACAGAGGCTGAACTATGATTTTAGAAAAATTCAAATTATTTTCAGAGTTACAACCATTTGAAATAATTATGGGCGTATTTTCTTAAAATTTCTCCCTTCTGTTTTCGTAAAACATAGATAAACCGACTTCCGAGTTATGCATTTCAAAAGTTCTAGTTGAGCCTCTGTACAGAGGTCTGAGCTATATACAGGCAAAATATTAATACAATAGAAGCATTTTTTACAAAAGGAGAACATTTGGTGAAAAGGTTATTCTAAGTTAATTTTTTGCCAAAATATTGTATTTAAATAATTTTTTTGTCATTATGTCCTTAAAACAATTGTATACATGTATTCTAATCTAAGTGACACTAAATATCATAAATATTATCCATTTACGTGCTTTTGCAAAATCACGGTTACGAACTTAGTCGGATACCTTAAATATAGTAATTATTTCGTTTAAAAGTCTGTTGTTTTTTTAATAAAATATTCAATTTCTAACATTTCAAGGATATAATGAACAAAATTAAAGAGTTTTCCCCCCCCCCCCCATTTTTGGAATGTTTTTCTTGAATATGTTCCACAGGTAAAGGTTTAACTTTTACGTCTTTAAAATGTAATAGCTACACAAAATATAACATTACTATTTCCAGGGTAAAATATCTCCAAATCGGAAGTTCATAGATTAACTTAAGAAACTTATATTCTAAAAATCTCCTTTTTTTGAAAAAAAAAAAAAAATCACATCTGGATTATGTTATGGTTTCAGTGACAAATCCCACTTGAACTGGCATAATAAAGAAGCTTCAAATGTGTAAGAAAATTGGCAATTCAAAGGAAAATTAAATAAAAAATAAATGAAAAAGAAAAGAGTACGAGTAAAGAGAGAGAGAGCGAAATAAAGATCTTAGAACTTTTCCCTTTCTCCCTCTAACAAAATTCCCTTTTTTGTGAAAGAGCCTGCACATAATACAACGAAATGGAAAATCTCATTTCATTTACATGCCTACCTTCGTTGTAGAACTATTTCTCTGTTACAGTTTTTTTTTTTTTTCGCTGAATGCCAAAAAATATCCTGGCGCAACTCGGCAAATTAGATTTCGTAAACCCCAAAAAGCAGTGATTACTTATGTTCTTACACTATGTGAAATCGACCTAGACATGAACCTAGATAGAACAGGAGGAGGGGGAGGGGAGAAATAGAAAAGGAAAATAAAAGAAAACCTTAAAAAAAGTAGAAGGAAATAAAGAAAATATGACGCGCATCAAGATTCCTTTTTTTTTTTTTTGTTGTGCTGTTTTTCTTTTTTTCTTCTATCGTATTCAATCCGAACACCGCTATGTTCTAATTTAAGTCAAAATAAAGATTTCTTAACGCAGAGGAATGATAAAAAAAAATGTTGTCTAATGCACATTATTTTAAAGAAAGAAGTCTTTTGATGAATTCAAAAATTTTTTATTTTTATTTCTTTATTTTTTTTTTGTTTCTGAACTTTTCCAGAATTTAATTTTGGAATTTTAGTGCACTGATGAAGCTTTGATTTAAGCGTTGAAAGTACGGAGGAGAAAAAAAAATCAATTTTAAACTTTGAACGAGACTAAAGTAATTGGAAACTTTCTACTGTGAGTTTAATATTTTTACAAGAGTATTCGTCAGAACTTAAATAGTTTTCTGATTCTTAACTTTTTAACATATTACGTATTAACGTAAGTAATATGTTAATATACGTATGTTAATAAATCTTTGACTTCCTATAAATCTTAACTTTTTTTTGTTCGGTTATCAAGAAGTTGACTAAATATTTTAAGTGTAGTTTTAGCATTTCAGAGTTTATAAAAGCCGCAAAGTTTTAAAATAACACCAATAAAATTAAATATATGTAATGTCTGTAATACCTCAAGAAAAATTGAATAATTACTAATATGCTCACTGTGGCACCCGCATTTGAAAGTGCGGTACTAGATGTGTCATGGAAATTGAGCTTGTAATGGCTTTCGAGTCATGGACTTCTCCAGAAATTTTGTTTAGCCACCATGTAAGAATTTTCAATATAAATATGACCCTATACCCATACATAAAAAAGGGCCCGGGTGCTTGGTGACAAAAATGATGCCAATTTGGCTGCATCTTTAATTTTTCACCCCTTTGAAATCCAATTATAACGTAAGGGACGGTGCGAATATTACTGTTTTTATCATAAATAAATGCTACAAAAAGTAATATTAACTTATTAAGTATGCAGATTTAAATTATTTACGCTCTTTTAAGATAAATGTAAGCCCTAGTTACCTAAAATTCGTAACATTTTTCTCATCAAATATTCAACGAGATGAATATGAGGCTATAGCTATATTTCAATTAAAGAAGCATAGGTCTTTTTTTTTGGAAGGTGAAAGGGGCCTGTTTTTTGGTAATGTTGAACCTCACTCTTTAAAACCTCCTTTTCCCATTTGAAGTTCCATTTTGATCGAATACATTTCCAGACAGAGCTACTGACCAGGGTGTGTAAAAAGTCAGATATCCCAGACTTTACTAGACAGATTGCTCTAGAGACAATTATTGGCATCCCTCATTCGTCGTTAAAAATCTATGCTGATGGCAGCATGGATGACCGTGGTATTTCTGGAAGCGGCCTGTATATTTGTGACGGGGTTTTATCGGTACTTCTATTAATAATCCTCTTGGGATAATTTGGGGCCAGAATGGCAATTCTTTCCAATCAGCCTGTGACGGGCTCACGCGTCTTTTCTGTAACATAACCTCTGGGTTCTTTGACGGCCAAGATTAATGGCAAATCTTTTTCAACCAAAATCCAAGAAGTAAAATACGATTATGAAATGCAAATAAGATAGCTTTTAAAAGAACAGAAGTTTCAGTAAACAGAATGGCAATTTAGGGAAAGTTATGTTTGGAAGAGATACGAATGTGAATTGACGGCCTATCGTAAAGTTACCAAGATATCGAGCTATTACTACAAGGTGCATACCATTTCACGCGTACCCAGGTGTTTTGTACCGTGATAGAATCTTATTTTGGATTAAGGTAGGACTGATTATTTGATATTATGACGTAATATTATCAGAATTGAAAGTAGGCGGATAATATAATTATTTAGATAAAGTGGTCTAAATTACGCGATCCAGTTTAGCTATTGCTGTCTGTTTGGTTTATTAGATTCTCACTTATTAAAATTTATCTAAATTATTAGAGATTTAAGTTATATTCTTAATAAAGTCATATTTAGAATTTTAAAATGTCTGATCATTTTGAGAATCCCACACCTCTAATTCACGCTGACAATCACAGATATGGTCACCATATCACAAACCCAAGAAGAGAACGCGGTTATGCAGATTAGGAATTGTATATATTGGAACGTTAGTATTCGCCTAAAGCTCTAGGTGAAGTTCTAGGAGAAGAGTCTAAGAGAGTTCTATGAGTCGGTCTAATAGTGCCAGTGAAGTTGATTTCTAAGTGGGTTCGAGACCAGAAGATTATCCCTCAGCCGGATCAAGTTGGATCGAAGAATATATTGAATATATAAGGTTCATAATAAACTAATTTTAATTATGGAAGGTATTAGTAGTCAATCTTTCGTTCCCTCAAACATAGGTCACGTGGATGATGAAGAGATGATACCCCTCAGCCCACGGGTATCACACATTGAGACACCTGATGGTACATTTGACATTAAGATTAGGAATAATAAATGCTGTTCTCTTGTTAGGTCTGAACTTATTGCAATTTATTGAGACTGCTTCTGACCTTGTCTTCAGGGACATTTGGATTTTAACTGACTGTCGTGCTTCTATACAGAACCTTTCTCGTAGGACAACTTTTGGGGATATGACAAGGCTGAATATTCTGGATCTTGTGGCTCGACTTTCTTCTAGACTCTATCAATGGGTCCCCTCCTATATTGGATTGAATGGTAACGAAATAGCCGATAGTTTGGCCCAGTTTGCCACTGCTGACACCTTGCGGGGTAACACTTGTCTAATTTTTACCGAACTCTCTTCCATTAAAAGAATAGAAATAAATGCACTTTAGAGAAAATCCACAGCTCCATACTCCTTGGTATTTTGGGGTAAAACCTCGTTGGTGTAACTAACTTAATATTCCTAGAAATCAGCAGATGGCTCTATTACGCTTTTCTAGAGGCCACATCAAATCTCTTACTTTACAACGGGGCCGTAAAGTCTTTACGCAGTATCATAGGTTCGAGATTGATCAGGCCTCCCCCCAGTTATCTTCTTAATTTGTGACGAATCTAACCGTGGCCTCTAACTAATCCTCTTGGGGAATCTTTGGGCTAGCATTCGCGTTTAATTCACAGCCATCCCGCTCAAGAAGAAACCTTGATATTTAGATTAGTTCGATTTTATAAAGTCAAAGTTTTGTAATAGTAGTAGAAGGAGGTAAGAAGCTGTTACTTTCGCTACGCAATTGAGATTGAGTAAAGTTGATTTTCGCAGCTTAAGATTAAGGTATCCGACTGCGTTGAGAACTGTGATTTTTCAAAAGCGTATAAATGGATAATATTTATGATATTTAGTGCCACTTAGATTAGAAAATGTAAATAAAATCGTTTTAAGAATATTATTACAATAAAAAATTATTTAAGTACAATATTTTGACAAAAAATGAACATAAAATGACCCATTTTCAAAATATTCCCCTTTTGTGAAAAATGCTTCTATTAAAATAATATTTTGCCTGTATATAGCTCAGACCTCTCTACAGAGGCTCAACTAGAATTTTTGAAATATATAACTTAGAAGCGGGTTTATCCATATTTTACGACAGCAGAGAGGAGCAATTTTAAGAATAAAACGCCCCGATAATTATTTCAATTGGTGGTAACTCTGAAAATAATGTGCATTTTTCAAAAATCCTAGTTCAGATTCTCTGGAGAAGTCTTTACTTTATATAAGCGCGCGCGGAATATTATTATTTTAGAAGAATTTTTTTTTATAGAAGGAGAACATTTTGAAAAAAGATTACTCTAAGTTATTTTTTTTGCCAAGATATTGTATTTAAATAATTTTTTTTTGTCAAAATGTCCTTAAAACAATTTTATACATGTATTCTAATCTAAGTGACACTGAATATCATGAAAATTATCCATTTATGGGCTTTTTTAAAATCACGGTTCAGAATGTAGTCGGATACCTTAAGAGTGGTGTTTGCCACTGTATTGAATTAGTGGATTGGGGGTTAGTAATAAACGATAGATAGGATTGAATTCAATAAGTTACTTGCGCATATTTGATTAATATTCATTTCATTCTCTCTGTGACTCCTTTGAAATTCATTTAGAGTTTGAAGTGTTGTTGGTTAGTGTGTTTGAGTAAATAAATAATAATTATTATAGAAATTTCTGGTACTACTTTTATTCCTCCTACACCTGTAGGTAGGTAAGACGGTGAGGGAGCAATTTCAGGAGTATGTCGCTCACAAATTGCTTGAATTTTACTATTGACGAGGTTTTAAGAAATCCTGTTTTATTTTTGGATTTTTTAGTGAATTTTGATTTAATGGAGATGGTGTAGATAAGCTACACCCTCTGGGGTAAGAAACAACATCAACAACATAATGATTGAAATACTTATCACGAATAAGCAAAAATATAACTTATCTATGATTTAAAACTTTAACATCCTTTTTGTCCTCATCAAATATAATTTCAATAAACTAGCGATGATAACACGGATTCCTGCTAACAGAGAATTCACAGCTTATGGAAGAGAAAGGAGGGGAAAACAACCATCTCGAAAAAGACGTTGAAAGGTTTTTCCCAGAAAACGCGAAAAAAGTTCTTATTCTACAGTTAAAAGCCGTTCTGCTCGCTCTTAAATCCACTCACAGATGGAATTCTACTCGAATAAAAACCTCGCCTCGATGAAAAAAAAGAAATGGATTCCATGCTATTATCCAAACCATTCCAGCAAGAAACTGAATGAATGAAAAGTGAATTACGCATCTTCTAATATGCTCCTCTTTTCTATTGAGGATTCCAGAAAATGAAATAGACATCTTGAAATGGAATGAATTTCTGCCCCGGTCCTGGTTTTGCAAGTGAAGGAAATGAGTACTGTCAATTTAGGAAATGAGGGAAGAAGTGTAATATGCTTTTTAGATCGAATTACATATCGGATAAATATTTCCTTGGAACGTTTTGAGTGATCATGAGAAGTGTATACGAAAGGGAATAATCAGATATTGGCATTGGATTTGAGGAAAAATATGGTATGGATTTTAATATGCTTTATATGTTTGGATTTCTTCCAAAATTCACAATAGATTTCTTTATTATTTATATTTATTTGAATATTTTATTAAATATGTGACGGCTCTATTCGCGTCCTTCTTATTAACAAATCCTCTTGGGGAATCTTTGGTCCTTAAAAACTGTTTTATTTGAACGCACCCTCTGAAGAGAACGGGAATATGTAAATTAGGTCTACTATATACAGTCTAGGCCAGCGGTGGCGAACCTTTATGGAACAACATGCCATTTTTTTCTAATCAAATGCTTAATGAGGTATAGACGTGCAGTCAAATAAATTTTATTAAGAATTATTGGCAAAATATTAAACTAAATACTAACACAACACAGAATTCTTTATTTACTACAGAAAAATATACATTTTGTATTTTATAGTAGTAAGTATTTAAATTAAACGTGGAATTCAAATTATATAAAGTAACATTAGCGTGATTGCTGCTGTTGCATATTAGATGACAAATAAATTATATTAGGGTTGGGTAAGGTGTTACTTTTAGAAGAATGCATGCTGAATTGGAGTTATCTGCCAAATTATTTCTAAGCGAGTCTTTAATGTTATTCATCTCTGAAAATAATGACTAGTAGGCTAATGTGGATCAAAATAAAATTTCGTTTCTGTCCTTTTTACTTATATTGCTTGTTAAACTTTCTGTTTCAATCAATTCTAACTTTTTCCTTGTTTCAATAAACTTTTGAATCCATTTTGAACTAGACTAGAAATCAATAAGTTGCATTTCAAATTCTTCAATTTCCAACCAATCGAATTGGGACGAGTTCAGTTTATCAAATGATGTCACATGAGGGTACATAATAAACTTAATCGTTTCTGATAATTCCTTGAACTGAAAAAATCTTACTGAAAATTCCTTGATTGAAGAATCAATAGCGATTGATCTTCAATTAAGGTATCCGACTAGGTTGAAAAAGTGCTTTTTAGGTGTTTGATGTTTTGTGTTGTGTGGGTCATTAGGGAAAAATAGAAATTAATTATTGAGGAAGAAGGACTAATACACATAAAACTAGAGAGTTTTTAAGTTACTTTTATAGCATTTACTTTATCTAACTATAATAAAAATATTTTTTAATTCGTTTTTTGAAGAATGAACCTTTCATGATAATATGTGCACGAAAAACGGGATATCTTCTAAGTAATCCAATCAAATGCAA
>BMAV01025050.1:0-20822 GCA_019973955.1 Trichonephila inaurata madagascariensis | reverse complement strand
AGGTAAGCAATTATTTTTAAGCAAATTCCTCAGATACAAGTTATAATGTTCAATACATGCAGAGTTATTGACTAAAAATTATACTTAATGAATTCAAGTCTAAGTATTTTTTCAAAATAAAAGCTTATACAAATGAAGATCTTTGATTAATGTAATTTATAGATATCAATAATTACTATTGTTAATTTTACTGAAATTGTAAAAGTAGTTTTAATGTTGGTCAAAAACTCTATTTCTTGCTAAACTATTTATTTTTTCTTTCATTTTTACCCAATTTCATTTTTCTTGCAATCACTTAACTATACAAGTATAGCAAAATTTTACAAAGTGAAACTAAACATAATATACAGCTATAGCATTCCACGCTTTACATGTTACTATTAACATTGCTATATGTTGACGATTATATAATATTTTAATTGCAAAAGTACAATTCATATTTTAACGGCGATTAAAAAATTATATTTGAGATATATATTTAAAAATCTTTTAATAAGATAAAAAAATTTTAGTGTTGTTTCTGTGAAAATCTTTCTCTAACACAGATGAAAATGAAAATAATAGATTTATTTAAATATTGAAATATTTATTTAAATAATTATTATACATATAGAAATTTTACTACTTTTACATGTACTTGTATAGAATAAAACAAGTTTGAATTTTAAAATTTTTCTTGTTCAACCGTGCTATTTTTATTTATAAAAATGATTCACTAACAGAAGGATTATTATTCTTTTTAAAAACGTGTGATAATGTTTAGTTGCTTAACGTAATCTTTCATGCATATTCATCGAAGAAAAATTTATTACACTACTTAAACAATTTAAAAGTATATTAAGGTGTTTAAAAATAAACGTTACATTAATTATAATATTTTTAAATAGATGGCCACAGACATGTACACCGTAAGTATCAAACTTTTTTTAATTGATTAAAACAATATTGAATTGATACGTTGGGATGTACGATTTTTTCATAAGGTAAAATATAACAAATAATTAAAATTTTTATCAATAAAATGAATTTTTATTATGTCTCTTTTACTTATGTGCCTCTTTTTAAAATAGAAAAAACTCTTAAGTAATGAAGGAATATAATTATGATTTAACACAATAGAAATCAAAATTCAAAGCTTTTTTCAGAAACTGTTCCCTTAAAAAACCCTAGAAATATTCGCAAAACTATATTTCAATCAATACTTTTAATATTAGGTTGGGGAAAAAGAAATCCATTATTTTTTCGGTAGATGACTGTAGCGTCGATATCTCGTGAAGTATCAATCAAACAATTTCAAATTTATGCTCGTTGTCAAGGTGACATTTCACACTAAAAAAATTGTCTTGCTGTTTTTTGTTTGGTCCATTCAGTTGTGAGTTACAGGATGTTAAAAATGGAAGTCAACAAAGAGAATATTCGGTACATTTTACAGTTTTTCCTTGATAAAGGTGAAAATGCAAGCTAGGCGGCTGAAATTGTGAATGATGTTTATCGTGGCAATACTTAACACATAATTACGCGCAATTTTGGTTTCGTTAATTCCGTGCAGGCATTTTCGATGTTAAAGATGCACCTCACGCATGCAGGCCCGTTGTCGAAAATATCGATGAAATTACAGAAATAATCCAAGTTGACCGGCATGTTAGTAGTCGTAGCATCACCCAGGAGCTAAAGATCGACCATAAAACAGTTTTTAATCATATGGATTCAAAAAGAATCTCGGTGTTTGAGTGCCACACCAAGTAACTCTAGTTGAATTTCCATCTGCGAAGCCTTGGCCAAACAGAAGGAAATCGTCCTATTTCTTAAACTGATGGTGACTGGAGATGAGATATGGGTCAAATACGACAATATTGTGCGAAAACGATCGTGGTCAAAGCGCGGTGAAGAAGCTCAAACGGTGGCCAAGCTAGGACTAACGTCCAAGAAGCTTCTACTGTGTATTTTGTGGCACTCTGGAAAGGAATCATTTATTATGAGTTGCTTCCGTATGGCCAAACACTAAATTTAGATCTCTACTGTCAACAACTGGAGCGTTTGAAGCTAGCGATTGACCAGAAACGGCCATAATTGGGCAACAGACGAGGTGTTGTGTTCCATCAGGACAACGCCAGGATAGACACGTCTATAGTGACTCTCCAGGAACTCTGGGATCTTGGTTGGGAAATTTTAATGCATCCACAATATAGTCTGGACATGCCACCAAACGATTACCACCTTTTTCTTTCATTGAAAAACTTCCGGAGTTATAAGAAATTGGGATGAAGCTAAGAGTGTGAAAATCGATCACTAGAGTTTTTCGCCAATAAGGACCAAGACTTCTATGTGGAAGGCATTATGAAGCTACCTTTAAAATGGCAACACATTTTACAATAAAACG
The DNA here is from genome assembly GCA_019973955.1 of Trichonephila inaurata madagascariensis. Taxonomy (NCBI): domain Eukaryota; kingdom Metazoa; phylum Arthropoda; class Arachnida; order Araneae; family Nephilidae; genus Trichonephila; species Trichonephila inaurata. The sequence continues at coordinate 18,442 of BMAV01025050.1, read as the reverse complement.
GTACATATTTCACCCAAATTGAACAATCCGAAACATGTTAAATAAGATGAAGAATTTCATGCAAAAATAATGGATTTCTTTTTCCCCAACCTAATATTAAATTTTTTCAGGTGATAAAAAGGAGATGTTGTGTGCACAAAGCTGAAACACTCAGCATGTTATTAACTGAGCATCGTAACTAGTCTTGAGTTAAAAGAAATTCTTTGTATAATTTCTGTTCTGATCTAAATTGGTTAACAAACTCATTTTTATTCAAACACTTTATTTGCAGTCTAATAATACAAATTTGTGATATTACTCGCGCTATTCGTAATTAAGGACTTGAAATATTTTGTTAGTCTTAACCCTCTCGAGCTGTGCATCTCGCGATTTCCACGAGCAACGTAGATGTAGCAAAACTTACACAACCCGCGATTTCCACGGGTATGCATTTTTCCAACTATTTAGCTGTGTAACGTGCTGTTCTTGTTTATGTTTTTAATTCTGTGTTTATGCTAATATTTTGATGATCTATTTCTATACTTTAAAAAAAAACTCTTTTACAGAAATTTTTTGTATATTTTAACTCTAAAATGTAAATTTAATATGTAGATTTGAAATACGTAATAAAACAATACCCAATTTTTGAACCTACTTTGATAAAACAAATACACAGTGAGAGGGTTAAGGGATTTCTTTTTTGTATTAGAAGCTTAAGAATATTTCCGTATTTATTTGTATTTAAGTTGAGGTATATGTATATGTATCTATTTTCTTCGAGTATCTATCTATCATTCCTATAATTTTAGTTTTACTTCATATTTTCTGTTTCTAAAATTATTTTAATAGTAGAATAGAAAATTAGTATAAAATTATTTTAATAAAAATAATTTTATACTTATTTCTAATGGAACAAATTGACCTTTTTTTTCAATATTTGAATATTTTTGGGTAATTGAGTTTGACATTTTTTTAAGATTTGTATATAATCTGTACATTTTCCAATGAATATTTAGGAATGTTACGTTTTAATTAATGATATATTTAAAACTTTAATCCATCATGTTTCATCAATTATGTTCATTCGCTTAATATCATGGACTGAAAGGGGAAGATTTTCGAGCAATGAAAATGATTAATCCCCACTTTTTTTAAGAAACTGTCTTCAATCAGCAATGTTTAAATAATGAATCAGTGAACCTTACATTGGTTTATTTAAACATATAGCAAAGCTTTAACATTAAGAAAATATTTTGAGACGGGATAATTATACATATATAGATAACAAAAACTTGCAGACTAAAGAAATTCTTTTTGCTTCATACACTGACTAAGTTTGAAAGTTATACTAATAATATTAGTGTTGTATTTTAAAAACTTTCAGCACATTTATTATCAAATAAATATAAAGAAAGCTTGAAAGAAAAGGAAAAACATATAACTTGACAATGAAATAATTGAATGTTAATAATCAACCTTTGGTCTTTTGATAAATATTTTCCCCTGTGTTATATGCTAAAATTAAATATTGGTAGTGAACCTGTTTCTAGTGTCAGAAAGGATACGTAATTGTAGAAATATCCAACAATAAGCTTAGTCTTTTCAAAAACAACACAACTCAGAGCACTCAACACACGTACTTGATCTTAGAATATAATAGTAAGGAAAATAAAATGCCCTTTTTATCATGAAAATGTGATCATCATCTTACAACCATCCATACAAAGTATGACTTTTTATTTAATTACCTGAAGTATATCAACGGAATACCACTGATGTTTAATGTAAATACTGTTATATAAGTTAAGTACAACTCACGTTTTCGTAGTTACAATACTATTTTTAAAATAGCAACAACTCTATGCTTGCAGTACTTATGACTATTTTTCTCTCTTTTATTTACTTAATTTAAAAGGAAGACATATTTTATCGTATCTAAAAAACTCTAACAATCAATTATATGCATTATATTAGTAGAAAAAAATTTAGTATAACATGAATAAAGGAAAAGTGTCATTTAGTTTGTATTTTTTTATCACACATCACTTAGGAATTAATTGACTTCAAATGATTCATTATATTCATTAGTTCAATATGTATTAAAGTTTTGGATTCATTTATTGGAAATACTTTTTTTTCCTATTTAAGATCATGAAGGACCTCATGTCCATCACCATCATCGTGTGCACCGTAAGTAAAACGCATTCTGCAACTTTTTTAAATCCTTGAAAATATTAATACGCACTTAAACTTCAGTAAACATTTGTACTTCTAAAGTCTATTTGAATATTAAATGACTTGAAAATCTACCACCTTTTTGTAACTATAAAGTTTCAGGACTTTCGAGATGTATCAAATAATATTAAAATACAGTTATATAAAATGGGTATGACAAAACATCCTACACCAAAATTCCCTTTAATCAAAACTTAACACTTTTGCAAATTTTCTGACATCAATTGTCTTTTCAGGGAAGAAAAATCGTTAGAATGTGGGCAGGATATGAACTATTTACGAAGAAATAATCAAAAAATACATCCTTAAAAACTTTTGTAATTCTCATTACAGCAGCATAAAACTAATGCCAGTGTTAACAGTTCAAATGAGAAGCTAAATTATTATACTAAGGAGTAAATTAACTAAATTAAATAAGATATTTAATTTCTAAGAACAGTTCTCTCATAAATGTCAGTATGCTAACTCAACTAATTTCTCATCTTAAAATTGGTGCAAATTTCAAATTCACAAAATCCTGCTGAAATGTTTCTTAACTATAGGGATTTAAGAAATTGTTTTCTTAATGTTAAATAAGCATCTCAGATGCTAAAATGTTTTACTCTATACTTTTTCAGATGTGCTTACACCAATCGATAAATATTTTTCTAATTCCATTTTTCAGATAAACATATGTGAATCTTTTACTGCTATAACAACCTTTTCTATCATATGAAAAATACAAATGTGTACAATTTAGATAAATAATACTTTAACATCAATGAAAACATAAATGATATTTATTATTTTTTTTTTTCATTTACAGATGTAGGAGGAGATAATGGTAAGTAAAGGATGATATTCAAAAACACCAAAAGTAATTTTTTTGACTATTATTTCATCTTTATTGTTACAACATTCAATAAGAATAATGCAAAGTGCAACAAATTTAAAGACGAATTTCTGAAAGATATCTTCTGCTTTTTATAATGATATTTTTGACTGATAAAAAACATTTAAGTGATATAATTTTACCTTAATGCTAAATAATATGTAAAAAACAAGCAAACATATTTATTGTAAATATACAGTATAACAGAAAGAATACATAATTTTTCAAATGTAGATGATTTGAAAGTAAACAGGCTTGACATTAGTAAATTAGTACTCACAGTTATTTTTATGTATGATTCGTTGTGCATGGAAGAGCAACTGCTCCACGACACAACTATGAACGTGAGGAACGAGAAATCGTGATTCATCTAACCAGGATATCTTCCACTTATTTATGGTCAAGTCTCAATGTTACTGAGCCCGTTCTACGCGTAGTTGACAATGCTGCTTGGTCAGCAGAGGTCTACGAGAGGAACGTCTGCTGTGCAGTCCCCATATCCAACAGTGTGCGCTGAGCTGCATGTTCGAACACATTTGTACTTGGTCCTGCATCAAATTGGGCAGTCAATTAGCCCACTGTCTGGTATTAATTATGATTTACTGAGACAGATTCCAACGACCTTTTTTTTTTTGGATGAAGCGTAGACGTCTAACAGTTAGGTGTCTATTTATGGTTTCATCGTTATTTATTCACTTTTCACAAACACTAACAACAGGAGAATACAAGTAACCTACCAGTCATGCTGTTTTGGAGATACTCGTTCTGAGTCTTCGGGCCATTACAATCTTCTCTCTATCAAATTCGCTTAGACCAACCGTCTTACCCCTCACTTTCAAAAGTAAGTGCAACAAGGTTAGCTTATCTTCTCCGGCAGTAATTAAATACCATTATCTCATACTCTCGCAATTTCCACATCATCAAGACAAGTTCATTGAAAAATGCCGAGGTGTTCTTAATGTTTCGGCTTGACAGTGCATATATATATTATGAGTGTATAGATTTTCTCTATGTTGGATAATGTTTTTATAAATTAGATATAGATATAGAAATAATAAAATTTGAAGAATGGAGTTGATGAAAAAAATCTTTGAAACAATAAGTCTTTAAGAGTTTTCTCAAAAATTAAGTTTAGAATTTTAAGAAAAAACTTTTGTTCTGTAGGAGATGGAGATGGACACGTTCATCGTAAGTATAATTTATAAATTATTCCTTTTTATTGTAAAAAGTGTGAGCCTAGGTTTTAATTATTACTTAGGGTAGTATAAAATGTTTATCATTTAGAAATATATATATTTATACTTGTTTCGATGATAAATATTTTTATGGCTTTCAAGTTAAATTTAAGTACACAGTACTGTGTGAAAAACCCTTAATTACATCATGAGCATTATTAAATTTTATTTGTGTACAAGCAATTATTCATCCACAACGTTTGTTTATAAGTTTTATTTAATTGATTCGCAAAAATTTTATTTTACAGATTTCAGAAAGGAGGGTAAGAAGGATTTAATAAATGTCATACATAATTTCCCAAGTATTTATTATTTAAATTGTAATTATTCCTTAATTAATAAGACATTTTCTTGCTTTGTATGAGATGGCAATAGATCTCCTTTTAATAAATTTGATACATTTTGTAGAAATCCTTAATATTAACTAACAAATAATAAACTTTCTTTTGTCACATTCGTTAAAACTAAGTCAGGAAAGAAGCACAATTTATTACTTAATGATACGAATGCTCTAATATATGTAACGCATGATAAAAATATTAAAAAATATTCTTCATTTTTAAAATTTTGAAATGGAAATTTTATTCAAAATTAAAGGTTTTATTTCTAAAACAATGAATATTTTATAACAGCTTTTTTCAAACTGTAGGATGCTCCCCATATGAGGGGTGATAACCCTATGGGGGGTTGAGCATATGGAAAAGATGAAAATGAAAGATTATTTAAAAATATTATTAATTTCCTGAAAGAAAGCAAAGCAAAATATATTCTGACATAATAAAAAATAAAATACACATTTACACTGATATAAAAAATCAATTTATCAATACAACACAATTTATTTAAAATGTATTTAAAGATTCTTAGTTAGGAAAAAGTTTAATAATAGACTTAATTTTAATTTAATTTAAGACTAGTGACTCTATATGGGCTTGTAATGTATGAAACTATATTCAAAATTTCATACTTATCTTGGTAATTTGTATAGTTCATATTTAAAGTCGTTCTGTAGCTTTAGAGTCAAAGTTTATTAATATTGAACTCAATATATTGTTATTGTACAGAGGGGATGCGATGAAAATTATGACAAATATTGAAAATGTGAAAAGCACTGCATTAAAAGATGAAAGGAAAACCGAAAAAAGAAATGAGGAAATAAACAAAAAATTAATATAGTAATATATTTGTAGGAATATATATTCCTACAAAAAGTATTAAAAAAAATCCGGAATGTGTTTCCTTTACAATACATAAAGAGTCAAAATAGCCTGAAAATTTGTATCAACTATTTTTACGACTTATATAAACCTGTGACAATACTCAGGAATTTATTTTATTTATTCATCTGAAAATAAATTTTTTTCAACGAAATAAGAATTTTCCTTTCATTGATTTTCTTAAATATAGGTATATCGTGTAGTTGAACAAAGAACATATATTACAATTTTTGTTTTTACTGTAGAATTTTTACAAACACGTTTGAAATGTTGCAAAAAGCTTTAAAGACGAATCAGCTTCAAAAGCAATATTATTTGATTGGCGCTCAAAATTCAAGATTACGTTGACTCTTTTCTTCGTAGTGATGTATTGTGCTTTGTAAATTTCTATTTGCTGTTCAGATGATCAGTAAAGATTTTTTTAAGCCTTTTTCTCCGTATGGGTTAAGCAATTTAGCAAAAATAACTAGAATTACGGTAATACATATATATTTATATATCTGTAGTAGCTCTAAATCTGTTCTTTGAAAAAATTTACATGAATTTTTTTTTATTGGGTTATTTATAATACATATAAATTTTTTCATACTATTCATTATAGGAGAGCCACATGTTCATCGTAAGTACTTCCTTTTATAAATATTTTTTTTTCCTATGAATTAAAGTTTAACGTATTTAAAAAATCTTTCAATGGAATTATTTTTCAGGCAATGATAATTTTTCATTAAAAAGTTTTCACAAGAATTAAATATTTTAATTAATAATTTGTAAGATATAAATAAAATTTTGAAGGTCCTTAAATACACAATGTGTTAGTAAAAATTCTATTCTAGTGTGCTGTAGGACTATTTTTTTTGTTTTTTTTTTTGAGAAATTTGACAAAAAATTTTACTTTAATTTTTGACACTGTAACTATGGAAGAAGAAATTATATTTAAGGAAACACATAAAATATTCACCAACTTACGTTCATTCAATACATTTTATACCCAAAATGTGAGGAAAACTTTAGGGACTAAATTTTTATTTAAATAAATAGATTCATGTAATCTATTATCATTAGCATTATCAAAATAATATTTCCTGCATTCATGAAACTCATCATTTTTTTCCTTAAAAAAAGACGCTTGATAAGGTTTTTTAAAGTGTAAAATATTCCCTAATTGCGATTTATTTTAAAACTTGTCCTCATCTTTGAAATCTTCGTTCTTCTCAAGTTTTCTTCAATCTAGAAATAGTAAAAAAAAATGCAGCTTGCAAATATAAACAACCTTAAATGTTTGATGACATTGACAGTTAATTTGCTGTCAGATAAGTTGCATTATCATTAATATTACATTTTTTTTATATTAAAACTAAAATATATTTCTATTGAAATATTTCAATATCATTATTTTTACAGATCACAGAATAGAAGGTATGTCTTTGACTTACTTACAAAATTTCCATGTAAAGCCTTTTGAAAGATACATACAGAATAGTGAATGTTTCCTAAGGTTTCTCTTGAAAACATTCTGAAATTATAATTGATTAAAAATAATTTATTTGAGCTTACTTATATTTTTGGAATAAAATTCAAAGTATTCTTCAATATAAGAACTGCGGTTATATATAAATTTGTACCTCTCGATATTATTTATATTCCTTTACTTCATGGGAAAATACTAGAATATGTATGTTTTAAAATGATTTTTTTTTAACTTCTGAGATGATTAAATGTAGGAGACTTCAACTTATATATATATACACTCAGGAACATTGAAAATAGCGACCTAAGAAGGAAGTTAAGTACAATCGCGAAACTTTGCAAATAAGTACAGCGTACTGTGATATGCAAATAAGTACAGCGTACTGTGTTATGCAAATGATCCAAGCTTTGTACCAATACGCATGCTCATACACGCCGAGGTGGCGCTACAATCAGGAAGAGGGTGCTATATATTGCCAGCGCAAATTCGAAGATTCATAAACGTGACGATTACCCGCCGATTGTAGGAAGACTTTGGTAAGCGAAACATGCCAGGTAAACGTGCTAGAAGACATTTCTCACAGTTAAGCGAGTTTGAGAGAGGCCTGATCTTCGGGATGAAAAGTGCAGGCTGAGATCAACGCGCCGTGTTGCTGGCCAGGTGGATCGTTCGGAGTGTGCCGTTAGAAATTGTTGGGAGCAGTGGACACGAGAAGGTACCCACGTGTGGAAAACCGGGTCTGGAGCGACCAGGAAGACCACGAGGAAAGAGGATCGAAGGATCGTGCGGCAAGCACTTGTGGACCATACAGTGACTCGTTCAACGATACGAGCAGACGTAGGCGTAGCAATTGTTCCACAAAAAATTTCCAGACACCTTGCAGAAGCAAATCTTAAATCCACAAGCGCCCTTTCCGTGCACTCCCTTTAACACCGGAACATCGGCAACTGCGTCTACAGTGGTGCCAAGCCAGATCAATGTGGAATGTCACAGATTGGCAAAAGGTTGTGTTTAGTGATGAATCCCGGTTTGTTTTGAGGACAGATGATAACCGTGTACGGGTGTGGAGACGCCCTGGTAAGCGGTACAATTTCCCCCACACTGTTCTACGTCACACTGCCCGCACAGCTGGTGTAATGGTCTGGGGGGCCATAGCCTATGATAGCCGGTCCACTTTAATTGTGATGCGTGGAACCTTAACGAGCCAACGTTACGTTGATGATACCCCATGTAGGACTTTTCCTAAATGGTCTCCCAGGGGCAATTTTCCAGCAAGATAATGCTCGTCCGCATACAGCAAAAGTTGCTCAAGACTTCCTACGTCATTTTCAGACTCTTCCATGGCCGGCCCGATCCCCCGATTTGTGCTCTGTAGAGCACTTGTGGGATCATCTAAAACGGCAGATGCCATCGTGTCACTCTGTACATGATTTAGAGTTGGCTGTTCATGATTTGTGGGCCCATCTGCCTCAGGACAACATAAGGTGTCTAATCAACTCAATGCCGGATCGTATGGCGGCATGTATTGCAGCTGGAGGTGGTCAAACGCACTATTGAAGTTGCCCAGTATTTGTGTCGTTCCACACCCTGTATTCGTTTAATTGTCTTGTTTTTGAGATCAAGTGAATCTTTCATCTGTGTCATGTGTATTAAATTTTATTTCAATCCGATGTTTTCATCTTGGGTCGCTATTTTCAATGTTCCTGAGTGTATATGACACTCATGGCCATTTTTCCCCCACAAGAATTTGAAAAAGGAGTTTTTCCTGTCAGTTGGGAAAAATGTACACAATACAGTTGTGAACGACACAGCCTTTCTTCACTATGATCCATTTTAAAAAAAAACTTTTATCTAACTTTATTATGATGATATTCAAGTACATTAATTGTCATCTTTTAATTAGGGAAAATATTTTTCTATCAGATTTTTTTCTTAGATTTTTTTTTCCTTATCTGCATTTATTTACATTACGAACTAGACAAGATTCTAATTACATAATATTTCTTTATAGTAATTTTACGTCATTTAACTAAAACATTTAATGCAATTTAACTGCGTCACTTTTGATCATTTGTACATTTCAATTTACAAAATTTCTACTTATGTACACAGAAAATTAAAATACAACATACTATAATAGAGAAAGTAAACACTATCAATTTGAAGAGAAGTAGGGAAAATTTGGTTACAGAATTTTTTGCTGTGTACAAGTAATTTTTTTTTTTTTGGAAATTAATAACTTTCAAGAAACGCTTTACAATAAATAAGGCGTGGCCGCGGCAGCCGAGTGGTATAGGTTTCGGATCGTGGCTTGCCTTGTCACGAGTTCGAGCCCAGTACCACTAAAGACCCGCCGTGTAGGGCAGTGATGAACGTTAAATCTGTCGAAGAGCTAAAACGTCCTCCCGTTGGTGTGATGTGGTAGTTAGGAGAAGGGGTGCCAGATCAGGTGTCATCCATGTCACTTGACCATGGTTCAAAATGACGTGGTCCGTCGCCAAAAGCCCTCGTGTAGCTGAACAGTGCGACGTTAATATTCAATCAATCAACAATAAATAAGGCAGAGTCAAATTAAAGGTACCAATTTAAGTAATAGCTCTCCCTCATGGTATGCTTATTTTAACCAATTGTCAATGATAAAGCATGATACAAATATCAGTACAAAAACTTCTCATCCGTTTTTTTTTAATTAAAAAAATCAGATCTTAAATTATATCATTAAAAATTATACTAAAACTAATACCAACATACAATACTTGCATCTTAATTTATATAAAAGGTTACAACAAAAAATATTAAAATGCAAAAATGTTTGTAAATGATTTTAATTGACTAATAATGCAGCTGTGGATCGTAATTTAGTTTATTGCAATGCGTCAATAAATCATTCTGTTCCCAAGCCATGATTAGAGAGCGTGCATTGTAATAATCATCGATTTCGACAGTATGAATTTCATGCACATAGTTAAAGCATGGGAGCCTAGTTAAAATAATGGTAGTCATGCAGAAGGTAAGTTGAGGAGTAGTGGGTTGGATGTTTACGCCAACTGACATATAAAGGGCTGGGTATTCATCTATTTGTTATTTGTAATTGTAGGTGGCGGTGGTGGAAGTGGAGGTGGAAGCGGAGGTGGAGGTGGGATCGGTTGTGTATTATGAAATTTTTTTTACACTATCTTCCTATTTTTTTAGTAGTAGACGAGAGCATGTTGCATAAAGAAATAAACTCTACTTTTTGAGTAGAGTTTAGTGTTTAAAAATATTTTGATACATTCTTAGTACAATATCAGTGTATTAAAATCTCGTTCTTTTTAAACATAGGTCTTTTGGGAGGTCTATCAGGAGGTAAGCATTTTTTTTTTCTTATATAGAGTATAGTTTTTCTAATTTATATGTTCAACCTTTTTATTGATAAGTACATGTTCAGAAATAGTCCACACTTAACGCAGCTAACTAGACCTTTGCTTTTTCATAAATAAATTTGTAAAAAAATTGCCAGTGAGAATAAAGTTATTCTGGCTTTTTTTCATAATAACTTATGCATTTTGATTACCATAATTTTATTTGGACCATTTATGTAAAATTTTTACAACCTTCTTGATAATAATGCGAGGATTCACTTTCGAATAATAAAAGTGTTAATAAAAGAGACAATAATGTTTTCTTAAATTATTAACAAATGTATATATTTTACTTTTTTACGTTTATCAGATCTATGTGTTCTAAATACTACTGTGATGGATGTCCTCTCACACACATCCATCAATGTTCGGAAGCTAGAATGAAGATCAGCCATAATCAAAACAAATTTAATTTATTAATCTTTTAACACAGCGTTTCTCAAACTGTGGGGCACGCCCTCCTAGGAGGGCCTGATAACTCTACAAGGGGGGCGCGAGTATATTGAAAAGGCGAAGACAAAAGATTATTTAAAAAATAATTAATTTACTCAAAGCAAACAAACAAAATACTTTCTGATATAATAAAATATAAAATACACATTTACGCTGATATAGTACACTTATAAATATATCAGTAGTGTACAATGTATTTTATTATTAATTTAACAATACTAAGCTAAGAACATGGTTAATAACTACCAGTGACCCCATGGGCTTGTATTAACACTTATCTTGATAATTTGTTCGGTTTATAATTAATTCCTTAACTGCCAATTAAAAGTTACCGGATTCGCTCCCCAATGCAACCGTTTTCTACGTAGCCGCACATATTTTTATGGGGGTTTTTTGGGGGGAGGGGAGGAGAAAAAAGAGGAAGGTGTAAGCAAATATTTTGAAACAAGTAAATCCTTCGCAAACTCTGTCAAGGTCCTTTTATTGCAATCCAAAGCCTTCGGAATAATTTTATCGATAACAGTGCACAAAAAGGATCATACTTCGGGAAGACGTACATATACGTCCAGAAAATTAAGGCTTTGGCTGATCGAGATGTTTATATACTTTGGTGGCACATAAGAGTTTAACGTACTGTAGAGTCGTAAGAGTACAAGAGTCGTACTGTAGCTTTAGTATTATTGAATTCAATATATTTTTATTGTATGGAGGGAGCACCATGAAAATGATAATTGAATATTAGGTCGTGAATACTGAAAGTTGGAGAAGCACTGTTTTAACAAGTCTAGACAATCCAGTCTAGGAAATTCACCTATAATTAAGTATTGGAAAAAATGCGAGGTAGACGAGATAATTAATTAATTATGCATTGAACCACTTATACGTTCTAAATAATCGTAATTTCGTTTTAAGCTATTTGAGCTCTAGTCGATACCAATCCAATTCAAATGTCTTATTGACTAAATCATCAATTATCAATTTTAAATATCAAGCAATTAATCATCGATTCACCCTCGACTAGCTTTCTACTACTTTACGTTAATCGCTAACTTCTATCATCTAACTCAGTAGTCTCCAACTCCCGGTTCGTGGATTTTTCTACTTTCTATACATCTTAGTGACGATGGCAGGAAGCTTATTAATTCTATTATTTCTATTAAGAATTAAAGAACTGATTAGTAATTTTATTATAATATTGATAGTCTATTTTTATTTGATACTTTTGTTATTTTTAATAGTAATTGTGTGGTAATAAGAAGACAACAGATTTTCTTCCTTTCTGAATTCATATTGATAATTGCTTCACAAACAGCAACTGCTAAAAATATTTATTGTAAAACTGTTTTTTCCTGATAAATAAAATAAATAATAAAATTAAATAAAATGAATTAAATAATAAATTTTATCCTAAATAAGCTAATGAATCAATATTTTTTTCCAAGAATTATTTTTTAATTTAAAAAAAATTGTTTTATTTATTTAATTATATTTAAATTCACTTATTAATATTTGGATTTTCAGACTTGCCAAATCTGTCACAACTGCCAAATCTAGCAGATATTCCAAAGTCAGAACTTCCAAATCTATCACAACTGCCAGATCTAGCAGATATTCCTAAGTCAGAACTGCCAAACTTGTCACAACTGCCAAATCTGTCAAATCTACCAAGTCTATCAAATCTACCAGGTCTATCAAGTCTACCAGGTCTATCAAGTCTACCAGGTCTATCAAGTCTGCCAGGTGTAGGTGGAAGTGGTAATCGTAAGTATTTTTCTCTTGGTTTCTTGTATTGAAGTAATAATTCTCATAATCGATTCCAATCATGGCAACTTCAAAAATGATTTGTGCAGTTATATCGTTTTTAAAAAACTGCAAAAATAGTTTCAAAGTATATAAAATCAAAAAGACCCTTCTTTCCCCCCCCCCATTTTAACACAATGAAGCAACTCATATGAATTTATTATAGCTTTAATTTGTTTTATCTCATATTTTTCTATCAAGGACGTGGAGTATTTAATCTTAAATATAATACTATTCTTGTTAGTATTTACAATGACTTGAGATAATGAATTGAATCCATTTTAAATTCATCTACGTTATTACATTCAAATCTAATTTTACTGAAGGATTTGTCTAGCTTCCCAATCAGACTTAAATGTAAAAATAGCTGACCATTTTTGTCAGCCAATCACAGAAGTTCCATTCGATACCAATGCATCCTACTTTTTTTGAAAAAATTTTTCTCACTCAAACTCGGATTTCTTTGCTGCAACCGGATTGTGTAGGCTCGTCTCACCTAATCCATCCACAAATATTTTTTTTTTCTTATTCAAGCTTTTCTCTTTCATTTTAAACTTCATTTATTAATACAATTTTTATCATACAAAAGTAGTTTACATGTAATTTTAAACTACAATAATTATATTTTATTAAACAATTAATGATTGCCTAAAAAGAACAACTTAAAAGCATTTATAAAGTCATCAGAATTTCATGAAAGGAGATAAAGTTTCATTTCAAAATCCAGTTTTATTCCTTTGAACATTTCTTAGAGATCACGCTTTAGTTTCTTGAATTGTAGAGATGGATAGTACAGGTACAAAGGTACAATGTCACACAATTTCCTATGCACTAAATTATGTTTCTTTATTGTGCTTTAAATTTATTACTAGATTTCCTCGTTGGAATGATAGTATAAAATTGTAAAATTCTAAGGATATGGAGAGAAAATTGCTAAAAGTTTATGAGATGAATTTTAAAAAATATCATGTTGAAGTTTCGCTACCATATTATGAAAATTTCTACGTATTTAATGAGATTTTATAAGTTTAATATTTTTCTCACACCAATTTTTTATGTTCTTTTTAAAAACTCAAATTCTCTCTAAAGCAGATTTTATTGTAATTGATGTTCTGATGTTAATTCTTTATTTTGTGTAATTGTATTTTTAAAAATTAAAGGTAATAATTATTGATAACTGACATTTCGTAACTCTTTCAGTCAATATTGGCGGCGGCGGCGGCGGTGGCGGCAATGGAGGTGGTTCACGTAAGGGACTTTTTTTTTAAAAAAAAACCCATTTATCGCTGTGTCCCCATGATTTTTTTGTTAATATTTTATATTTTCTATTTACTTTCTAAGTGTAAGAGCTATTATTTATTCATAACTGACATTTTTAAACTCTTTCAGTTAACATCAATGGTGGTGGCGGCGGAGGCGGCAACGGCGGTGGTTCAGGTAAGGGACATTTTTAGAAAACATATATCGTTGTGGCCCCTTGATTTTTTCGTTAATATTTTCCATTTTTTATTTCCTTTCTAAGTATAAGAGCTATTATTTATTCATGACTGACATTTTTAAACTTTTTCAGTCAACATCAACGGTGGTGGAGGCGGCGGTGGCGGCATGAGCTTAGGTAAGTGACTCTGAAGAACATATATCATTTTTAAGTCTTTTGTTTATATTTTCTCTCACTAGAACTCAAATCAAAATATTAGAAATAAAAATAAGCAGATAAGCAGTTTTTTCTTTTTTTGCTCACTCGTAATGACATTCCTAATACAATATTTGTTTCCTTTAATTGATTAAATTTCAAGTTGACTTAGTAAGATTCCACAGAGCTTTAAAATATTTAAAGAATAGCATTAGCTTCATATACATAATATACAGCAGGGGTACTCATCCTTTTTTTCTGCAGGGTAGCAGATATATTTTAGCTATTTCACGTGGGCTGCATACATATGATAGCTACTTTACGTGGGCCACAAAATGATAATTAATAGAGGGGAGAGAGGGGGAGAAATTCTTTAAGATCAAGATAACATATATGATTGAGAAAATATAGAAATTGATCAAAATATTAAAACTCCTACTTTGCTTTTTTTAGTTATTATTTTTCATATATTTTTTATTTTTATTTTTGTCTCTAACACAGAATTAGAAGCAGTTAAGAATCACTCTTTCATAATTTCTGCATCTCAGTAAATGGTTTCATATGATTACCAATAATATAACAAATTTCAAAGGTTGTCTTTGTGACCGCTGTGGCGTGGCCTCTGACAAAACTTATATTTGATGTAGTTAAGATTATTCAAGAAAACGCCTATTTATCACCTCCTGAAAGAGATCTTCGAGGAAAAGTGTCATTGAATGATTCCTGTTTATTGGCATTTTTTAAACACAACACTTTCATGACCAATCAAATTACTGAATTTAGCTTGCTCTTTTCCCTACGAAATAAACTTCCCAATCGTCTTGAAGCAATCTATTTTCTTCGAATATTTTTCGCTTGCAAGATATAAAAGATAATTAAAAATTAGTTCCACTCATAAAATGTCCACTACTCCACTGTTGTCTATTATCACTAATCAGAAAAAAA
The DNA here is from genome assembly GCA_019973955.1 of Trichonephila inaurata madagascariensis. Lineage (NCBI taxonomy): Eukaryota > Metazoa > Arthropoda > Arachnida > Araneae > Nephilidae > Trichonephila > Trichonephila inaurata. The sequence continues at coordinate 3,205 of BMAV01025050.1, read as the reverse complement.
AATATATTAATTCACTTCCATATGACATCATCAGCAAAAAAGCAAAATTGATATATTTGATTTTTTAACAAAGAATTTCCCCCAAATTTTCATAAATAAATGAATTTTTGAGAGCAATGGGCCATGACCGGGGCACTTAAAAAGGCCCCGTGGGCAGCAGGATGAGTATCGTTGATATACCGCGTTTCTACAAATTAATCGGGCAAAAAGAATGATTTATTGCATAAAATGTACAGTGAAAAAAAGTACATATTGTCTTAAGATAGAGAAATAGAGTTCATCATCATCTTAAGTGTTCAATGTGCCTTCCTTTCGCTGCTCAGCAAATGTCCCATCGGTAAGTCACTTCTCACCACAGATTTGTCAGCATGTAATGGATGGGCGGTCCGGTCCTTCAGATTTAGAAGGAAGATTAGCTATAGTCAAAAGAAACACAATTTATTAACAATTCTCAACTACCTAACAAATATAAACAACCCAAGTTAAGAAATACAGCTTTAAATAAATATGGGGAGCAAAGGTGAAGTAGACGAGATAATTAAATATTTAATTATAAATCGAATCACTTACTCTTAGAACGCCCTAGAAATGCACCTTCTAAATATTTGAAATTACACATTCAGAGTTAATCTACTTCAATTCGACACTATTCCAATTTAAACAGCTAATTGACCAAATCATCAATCTTAAATATTAAGCAAATAATCTACAAACCACTCTCGACTAGCCTTACATTAATAACCAAATGCTATCGTTTAGCTACTAACCTACTTTTCCATCGAACGTGACAGCTAATATTTAAATATAAGCCTTGATTTGCATAAGTCAAGTCTTCTTCTTCGGGAGAAAGTTTTCAATAGAATAATATTTAAAGAAAAAGTTTTTCCCCAGAAGAATTAGTTGGAGGTAAGTGAAGAGATCCGTTACAAGCATATTTCCGCAAATAGAATTAATTGCAGTACGTATTGTTGATTTTAATTTTGGAATGGACGCAGGAAATGACGGAGTGTACACTTTATCCTTTACAAAACCCCATACAAAGAAATCCAGCGGTGAAATATCTAGAGATTGCAGTGGCCATTGAATAACATCTTTACGACCCATCCAAATTGGTAAAATGTAACAACATTGTAGAATCAACAAGGCGTGTCATCCTGTTGAAAAATTTAACTTCCTGATATTTTCCTTTGATGATTGGTATAAGGAAAATCTGTAGCATGTCCAAGTATTCTCGGACAATATTTCTATACTTACACTGTAGAATGATTTTCATCAAACCAAAGACAGCGTTTCGCTTTTTCAGTACTTATATATGTCTCCATTACCGTACTGCCGAACTAAGAATGATAATCCCTCGCAATAAGATACGGAAATTATGACTCTTAACGCCATCTATGAATAAACTTGGGATATATTACTACTAATCCGACTTTAAACGGGTTAATTTGATTTAATACTTTAGAAGTTCTTTACTTATGAAATTTCCCAACTTATTTGTGTAGACATACTGTATTTTAAAATGAAAAATAAACTCGCATGCAGTGGTTAGCTGTGTGGCAAATAATCTGATACAAAATTTTCTTTAAGGTTAAATTTCTCCTGGAGTTTTTAATCGATAGAAATGAAACTTCAAATAAAAGTAAGAAATTTCTTAAGAATGAATGATACGTCATTTTCATTTATGGGTTGAATTGAATCTAAGGAAAATTTATTCATGTTCTTTTTCGATTGGCTACATTTTTCTAAGTCTTGCCTTTTTCATTGTAGTAACCGCAATATGTCTATTTTCAGAGGCCATCCTAAATCAGTTAGACCCAAAGATTAAAAACAGTAAGTAAACAAAACTATTTTAAGGCAATTTCTTTTTGCATTTAAGTTTTAAAAAAACGTAAAAAATACCTGTTTGTATAAATGGAACGTATCATTTGCTAAATCTTCACTTTGTAGTTAAAATTGCAATGAAAACATAATTTAGAACAATACTTTTCCTTATGAAACGTTTGTATCCACGTAGAATATTTTTAAAGGATACACATAATTAGTTCTGAAAAAATGTATGAATGAATACTTGCTAAACTGATTCTTAAATGAAAAAGTATTCCAAAAAGTACCCAAAATAATTACATACAAATTTAGAAAATAATTGAAGTAGACTTAAAGAGATGTATTTATTTTGGAATAGTTACTGAATAACATCCAATTGTCAGAGGACAAAATAGGTTTCATTTTTTTAAAACTTCACGTGAAGTAATTTTGTAAAACACAGGAGAAAAAATTAGATTGAATAGTATGTTTTTAGCTAAACATTAACGCTGTATTGCTTTTAATTGTTCATTCATAATATATGTGTTAATCTCATCAATGAAATGATGAAAAAATAACTTTAAATAAAGCTCTGGAAATGCGTTTTCCTTGAAGTAAAAGAATAATACGACAAATGGCGATACATAATGATATTGTAGAAAAAAATAAAATAAATTTTAGTCAAAAAGAATGATTCTGGAAGACAAAAGATAAGAAAGGCGATTCAATATCTAACTTTAAAAATGTCAATTACTTACAAATATTTATTTTTCTGATTTATTGAAATGATAAATTAAATTAAATCCTATGAAAAATAAGGAAAGATAACACTATTTTTAAAATACTCGAGAAAAAGTTAAAATACGAAAAACACATTAAGTTTTTCTCAAAATTTTCCAGATATATGTTAATTTTTAGATAAATTTAATTTGATTTATTCAAAAATTTAGAAATTTTTGAATAAAAAAAAGCCCATGTTTTTTAATAAAAACTGCTCCCTTAGTTTCTAAAGTATTTACACTGCGATTCTTTTAGCTTTGTTATTATATTTTTAAAAAAGGGCCAACTATTTATTTTAGTATTTATGTGTGTTTCAGTCACAGACATAAATTCAATTGCTGATCTTCTAAAACTATGTAAAATAAAGAATGATATAATAAACAATTCTAATTACATACCGCGTCATAATTAATTCTTTAAAATAGTTTTGTTATTAAAAAAAATTGAAAATTTTTCAGATATTATTTTAAAAGCTAATTTATAGTGTTTTTTTTAATAAATATTAATAAAAATAATTGTAGCAAGTAATATATAACTTTTATGTATTCATCTAAAAATACATATTTATTTCTTTGAATTACAGAAATAAAGAGCATGCGTAAGTATATTTGTACTTGATTAA
>BMAV01025049.1:71024-107656 GCA_019973955.1 Trichonephila inaurata madagascariensis | reverse complement strand
CAAATAAAACACTTGATAATAACTACTTTGCAAGCACAGTATTAATTACACAATAACTTATACCACTCATCACTTTTGCAGTTAATATTGATAACAAAAATGTTTCCTTATATGTTATTATTACAAGTGCTTCACCATTGGAAATACATAAATGTCGTGTTTTCAGAACCAATAGTACTTCTATAAATAATGTTTTTTTTTTTCTTCTTCTTTTTAACCCGCGGTCACTCGCGTCTATTTTTGCTACCGTCGTTACTCGCGGGGTGTAGAGAAAACCCCAAACTTTTAACACGTGTATTTAATTATGAAAATAAGTCATTATAATACATATTTATGAAGTACGAGATGTTTTTTTCTATTATACAAACAAAATTATTAAATGTATTGCATACAAATGAGACTAACATTAATTTAAAATAAACATACAAAATTTTCATTTTAAAACACATAATTTTATATTTTTTTTTCATAAACCAGTAAAACGTATATACCAGTAATAAATATATTTCACAAATAATTAGATAATGATAATAGAAAGTAGGAAAATAATATTTTAGTCCTTTTCCAAACATTCAGAGCAGACTGTATACAAATGCTCAACTTCTCGCGGGAGTTCACATCCCCCAGATAAACTTTTGAAGGTCATTACATTCCAATCGTTCGAGAAAGAGGGATTGCATCAAGCCTGAAGGTTCAATGTCCTAAAATGTGCAGCTACAGAAAAAATCGTGGTTCTGCGCATTCCTTTAGAATCCTGGGAAGATTTCTTTGTTGCTGGGGTGTACAGAACACCCCGCGCGAGTGATCGTGGGTTAATCATAAACTGTGCAGTATTCGTCATATGGATTTGATATTCTTCGTGGAGATATGTATTCTTATGTCATTTAGAATGTGATTGTTATATGTACAGTGTCTTTTCTCTATTTTATTTCGTAAATTTACCTTAAGATATGTAAGGAAGATTTCAAACTAGGTAGAAGAAATCACTGAGATGTGTTTTCCATACGAGTTTAATGAGCATTTTTGTTATTAAACTTGATTTACAGCTCGGTGAACAAATCTAGTGTAAAATTATATTTATTTATTTATTTTTTACTTAACAACTGTTTAAATGCATATTTTTTTTGAAAAAAAGGAAGATTTACTTCATTTACATTCCTCCCAAAAATTATCTTTATAAACTAAATCAGTTGTAAATAACGAAAGCCAGTTGAAAAAGACACGAAATTAATTATCACCTTATTTAGAAAAGAAGTAGCAAGAAACAGATCTCTTTCATCTTTGCAATAGTATTCTTCCATGTACTGTAGATGCGGCCATTCAAGGCTTTCTCAACGGGTTTCTTCAAAGATCATTATCATTCTACTCCTTCTCTTCTATCTTTTGAGACCTCTAATGATTAATCTTGGGAACCAATTCTTCATTTGTTTGATGGATTCTTGAGTTCTTAGCTGGAATGAAGTTTATATCCCTATGGACTATGATAAAAAATAAGCGAATGATTTTATTGGTTATAACAAAATTAAATAAAAGGGTTAACTGTCTTAACCATTTATTTTTAATTAAATCCCAAATTTCCGGAGATATTATATTTTAGATCCTGATTGTAATACATTTTTATTGCTCATACTGATATTCGATAAACAAAGAAAGTAGTTTCTAAAGTGAGATTTGTATTTGCTATAAATCTTGGTAAGATTTCTTAAAAATGTTTTGCGCAACAGAAAACAGTTTAATAAAATATTTTAATGAAAACAAATATAAATAATTCGCATAGAAATATACATTTCAGTATGCCTGCCTGCCCAGATCATACATTTATGTATTTCATGTTATTTTTCAAGAGGTTTAGAAAGAATAGATGTTACTTATTCTTCTTTGCACAATATTTTCTTTTCTTGATAGGTAATTCATGCTATAGAACTGTGGTTAACAAACTTATTAAGCCCATGGATCCCTTTTAATAGTCAAAACTTGCTCACGGACCTCTTTTTAAAGTCAAAACTTTCCCAAGAACCCCCAAGTGAAAAAACTACATAAATTACAAATTAAAGGGGAAAAACCCTTTTATTGAAGAATTATTTATTGAAATTATACCATTTACTTAAAATAAAACAAAATAAAAATACAGACTCGGACAAACTTGAGGAGACGTCATGAGTATTTATGCCCGTCTCAATGTTTGTGAGCTGCAACCACAAATCCACGCGATTACTAGCTTTTAATCAGTTCCTGTTTTCCACAACTTCTACTATAAGCTCACACTCTCTATATAGTTATTTATCTTGGTGGAATTTCTAATCATAAATAAAATACATTTTAAAGCACTCGATTGAGCTGAATTATTATATGCATGATTGTTTTGGATGGCAATACAATAATTTATTTATTATTAATAAAAATCAATTGATTAAAACTAATTATTCAATGAAGTACAAATGCAGCCACGGTGGCGACTTAGCTACCCTTTTGGTGGCTTGTGTCAAAACTTGAAAATATTTTTTTTTCCTCACGTTTTAAAGCATTCAATTAAACTGAAATTTTATTAACACGATTGTTTTGGATGACAAAACGATTCTTTAATGATAATTGATTAAATTAATTACAACTTAATATTGTGCTTCTGTCTAATGTATATACATATTTATATTAATTGTAAATATTTAATAAAAAGTACCTAAAGTAAAATATTTCAATGTTGATCTAAGAGTAGGAATTGACTTTAAAAAAATTATGTTACTGGTTGTGTGTGATGAGGCACTGAATGCCCGTTTCTCCCAATTGGAAGAAGGGAAAGTAATCAACACAACAGCTGTACATTAACTCGTAATGTAGGATATAAAATTGTTTTTTTTCTTTTTCTTATAACCAAAATTTATGGTATCCTTGTTCAAACGTTGGTTTTAGTCTTCCATTTGTGGATATTTCACTAAGATGCTCCTGTATCAGTATGGCTGAATTTGTGTTTGGAATCTGAGTTAGTCAAAAGGGAAAAGGGGAACATAATAAGTGGGTAATATAAAAGTGAATTACTGTATTTATTTAAATTTCTATAAATATAAAAATGGACCAATTTTTTTAAAATTTTATATAAAACCTTTCGCGGACTCTCTGACATATTTCGGGGACCCCAAAGAAATTTCAATTTTCCACGAACCACCAGTTTTGGGGATACCTGATGGTCTGTAGGGATCATTTGGGGAACCACTGCTTTTGAACAAGAGGAAAATATTTATTAAATCCTAGCATAAATATATAACATAAAATATTTAAAAAACTGTGAGATAAAAATCAACGTGCAAATTTGCATGTTCTCAGTAAATATAAATAAAAATAATATATCTCTCTGTATCATTTAAATTCCTAATGATATTTAAAAAAAAAAACATCAACATTCATTAACATTATTATTCTTAATTCATCTGCATTGCGGTATACGTCTTAAGAATTTGTCATCAAGGTCATCTTCTGATAGCCAACAGCTTTCTAACTGGTTCAAGTAATCTTCAATGCCATTCTCTATTGAATTATTCTACAAAAATAACATAAACTGAACATAAAAAAAATTCGGTAAATAATGGGTATTGGTAAATATTTCGGTATAGTAAAAAAAAAAAAAAAAACGGCATATATTTTAAGTTAAAAAAATGCACATAGTGCAGTAAATTTCTGTCGCATGCTTTAGATCCAATTATTTGCAGCATTTGATATATGTTGCACAGAAAATAACCGAAATACAAAAAAAAAAAACCCTTTTTCCCACTCATCGTCGTTTTTATTAGCAAAAAATCTCGGATAAGTCATAAAGAATACTCAAGAAATCGCACGTTTCTTCAAACCACAGCAAACCGAGGAATGATAAGTTCAAACACGCTATGATGTAACACATGTACAACATTTACATAACATGTAAATGTTGCATGGTAGTAACATTTGAAGTTTTTTTTGACAGATACGTTCCTTTTTAAGCAACAATTGTGAAAAATTTACCAGCAACAACCAATTTACAGTACAAGTGTTTTGAATACAAATTTTCGTCCACTAAATGTTGTGATGGATATTTTCATCATCATGAAAAGAAACGTTAATACATACCTTCCCTACCTTCGCGAAAAAGTGTCTGTGCAGCTTTTAAGATTTTGAAAGACAATTAGTAAACTTTTTGTATTATTCGTAAAACTTACAACTCCCGAAATTCTGAGAAACTTTTTCCCATTCTTGATTTGGGATATTTTATTCGTAGTTACATATATGATTTGTGCAACATTTATTTTAATAATTTTATTTTATGTAGTTGAGGAAAATATTATTTGAACATCAATTTAAAAATTATTAAAATAGGAAGTCATTTCACTTATTTCTCAATAATTATCTGATGAGGAGAAAGCTAACAAGCATGCTTAAACATTTGCAGGAAAATGATAACAATTTCAGGAATGGAAAGTTAAGCAAATTATTTCAACAGATATTTTTCATAAATAATGTATTTCCAATGAACACCCAGAAGATTTGTTTCAAAATAAGGAATTGTAAGTTGGGGTATAGAGATAATAGCCCAGAATTCAATGCAAAAGGGAAACTTTAAAAGCTTTAAAGTTAGTGAAATTTGAAAATTGTAAAAGTCATTACCGGATTCAAAATATTTGTTGAAAATAGTGAACATAAAATTGAAAACTTAAAAAAATTAGAACTGAAATACAATTTTTTCAACTAATAAAACCAATGTATGCCAACAAAAACTAATGATTCATTACGCAACACCAGTATCAGATTGTTTTTTGTTGGTGAATAATATTAAAATTTAGTTTTCCCTGAAGATATTAGTATTAGTATTTATTGTTTCAAAGATATGCATAATGTATATTTTTAATGTAATGATTTTTTTTTCATTTGCTAAAGCTACAACTTCGTACAAAACACGACATAAAGCTACTCCTTCAGAAAGTACTTTGCTCAATGTAGAAGGTTTAGAGGTTCTTTGACATGTGTAACATTAAATTTTTTAATAACTTTATAGATTCATCAATTTTCAATCAATATGATCATATCCAAGTATTTATTTTTAAAAGTTTATGTTTCCAGTAAAATTTCAAATAAAAGGAATCTGAATCCTAAATATGGCGAGAATGTCAGTTCAAAATACCATAAATTATAATGAACTCTTTCAACTTAAATATTACTGTGAAAAGTACACTACTAAATTCTTTGAGAATAGGCGATAATAAATAGTAGAATATAAGACAATCATTACATTGGAACAACATAAAAATGGGAAATGAGTTTCAATTACCAGGGAAAGTCGAAAAGTAAAGAGGCCTTTGAAATTCCTCTTTCCAGCGCGAATGACGGTTGGTCTTCCAACACATTTATAGAACGTGTCTCTCTCGTCTTCCCTCGTAGTTCAAAATAGTGTAATCTTCAGTGGCGTAGCGTGGGGGGTGCCGAGAGAGGGAACCATGGCCCTGGGGGGCATACGAAAAGGGGCGGCGTCAAGTACCGCGATATTTAAATTCAAAAATATTTCAAACGCTAAATCGCACCCGCGTGATGAAACTGACGGGAACTCGTAAAAGCCTTAATATACGCACATATGCAGGAAGTTTATTAGTCGCTATGCCATCGCATTTGTTCTTATGTTACTTAGGTTTCTGGCAAACGGTATTGTGTGAAGTCAATGATGCTCAAACCTATTTGCAAACAGAGCCACTAAATAGCCATCAATATGCACAAAAAATACGTGCTTTACAGACCGTATTAGAAGCAAAACGAGATGAATTGGGGGACGACGCTTTAAAATGTACCAAACGTTTTTGTGAAGAGCGTGAATTTCTTTTGAACCTCAAGACGAACCAGGATGAAACATAATTTTTTGCGACGGAAGTAAAGAAGTTCAGTTATATTACAAAGATGACTTGAGGCGAACAATTTTTTCTTCAATAGACAGAGTAACTGCTAAAATTCAAGAAACATTCCAACAGTTGCAGAATCTAGCGCAAAAATATTCTTTTTTAAGGCCTGAAGTAATATTGAGCATGGACGAACTTAACTTAGATCAAGCTCCTCCAGACATTAATGAAGAATAATTCCAACTTGAGCGCGTACACCTGCAAGTTCTCGTAGCTGCAACAGATCAAGGCTGTAAAAAAAGAACTCATTAGGCCTGGCTCTCTGGATTTATTAAAATATATTATTCAATACAAACTTAAAGATAGCTTATCAAGTATTGTTATAATGTTGAGAATTTTTTTGACACCTGCCTTCAGTAATGCCAGTTACGAGAGAAGCTGCTCTAAGATAAAATTAATCGAAAATTATCTCAGATCGACTATGTCCACATTAAGGCCAAGAAATTTAGTTATACTGGCAATTGAACGTGACATAATATTAATGTGACAATTGTATAAAAGACTTTGCTATGAAAAAAAAAAAAACAAAAATGAAAAATGCATTTTTATTCAAAAAAAAAAATTATTATTATTTTTTTTTTACTGTTACTAATTTTCTTGACTAATAATTAAAATAGAGAGGCACCACATTTTCGGTCGGCCCCAAGCGGCGAAAGCCCACGCTACGCCACTGGTAATCTTACACGATGAAATACATTTAAGATTATCCAAGGATGAAAGGGTCGACACAAGTGTGATAGTCTATTATAATCGTCGAAATCTAAATGCGACTTAAAAGCCTGAACAGTGTAGATATCTCTACAGTTTCCGCAATTATTGGTTGACAAACGGGTGTTTTTGGAAATGAGTGGGTCAATTGGTTTCCAAAGACAACCACCAAGCACAAAATCTACGTTACTGTTAGTATTCCCAAGTCCTTTTACAAGAAGATTACAATAAAAGGAATGGTGTAGTTTTGGAATCAACAATATCTCATGTCAAACAATTGGAGCTTAATAAATAAAGTTTCCCATCCATTAAGGTATCCAACTATGTTCGGAACCGTGATTTTGCAAAAGTGCGTAAATGGATAATATTTATGATATTTAGAGTCACTTAGATTAGAATACATGTATACAATTGTTTTAAGGATATTATGACTAAAAAATTATTTAAATACAATATTTTGGCAAACAATTAACATAGAATAACCTTTTCTTTCCAAATGTTCTCCTTATGTAAAAAAATGCTTCTATTGTATTAATATTTTGCCTGTATTCAGCTCAGACTTCTCTACAGAGGCTCAACTAGAATTTTTGAAATGAATTATTTAGAAGCCGATTTTTTCATGGACAGAGGGAAGAAATTTTAAGAAAATACTCCGATAATTATTTCAAATGGTTGTAACTCTGAAAATAATTTGAATTTTTCAAAAATCTTAGTTGAGCCTCTGTACAGAGGTCTGAGCTATATACAGGCAAAATCTTAATACACACAATAGAAGCATTCTTTACAAAAGGAGAACATTTAAAAAAAAAGGTTATTCTAAGTTAATTTTTTGCCAAAATATTGTATTTAAATATTTTTTTTTCAAAATGTCTTTAAAACATTTGTATACATGTATTCTAATCTAAGTGACACTAAATATCCCGAAAATTATCCATTTATGCGCTTTTTTAAAATCATGGTTCCGAACGTAGTGGGATACATTAATAAGAGAACCAAAGTTTTTAGAGCAAATTTAATTTGAGCCCATCATCTTCCTGCGATTGTAGTATTGTTAGTGGGAAAAATGTAGAAATTGTGTTCTTCAGTTCTCTAATTTTGCCCAAAAAAAAATGATTTTTAAACTGGCTCTCTAAGGAATTACTATAAATTGGCCTCTAGATTCACCTCTAATTTACTTCTACCAGAATTTATTCTTAAAATTTCTAAATTTAGTGTAAACATTTACAATCTTTCAAGACTCTTATATTTTCGTCCTTTTTCTATGTATTCTTTCTCAAACAACACATACAATAAATAAGCCTTCGTAGGTTTATTTTTTTAACAAGAAATTATATTAATTCATTTTCATAATGAACATTGCATATGTTTTCAATTAAGCTTTAAAATGATGTAAATTTGACATAATATAAACTCAAATTCACCTGCTTTATCACAGATTCATTAAAAAAACACGATCAATTAAATATTTTGAAAACTTGACAGTTCAATTAACGTTCGTTACAAATTATTCCGAACGCGATTCTTATTTAAAAAAAAAAATACTTAATTCTTTTCTTCCATACAATCATTAATTATGCAAGAAAACTTTAAAAACTATTGGATTTTTGAGACATAATTTGCGTGTAACAAATGGCAAATGAATCAGCATAAGTCTTAATAAAAATTGTTAATCTTTATTTTTACAAGTAATATATTTTTAGAATTCAATTTAAAACCTATGTATCAAGAACACAAATAATTATCAAGGAAGAAATGTTTAAACGGAAAATGAACTTTGTAAGATATATATAATGATGTTTGTTTATTTTAATTATTCTTCGAAAACTTAAATCAGTAAGAAAAATTAAAGAAACATAACGAGTCATTACAAATAAATTACTTATATGTAAATATCGCAAGATTTTTTTATTAGAATAATGAAACAACTTATTTATCTTTGAAATGCCATTAACAACCTTAATTTAATCATTGAATCCCTTAAGTGCCTCGAGCTTGTAAACACGTCCTGCTGAAATGATGCGTTCAGGGCCTCGGGCTTGTACACACGTCCTGCTGAAATGATGCGTTCAGTGCCCCGGACGTATATACTCGTCCTTCCAGAGGACGGCACTTTGCATTGTAATACTCTGTTTAAAACTAGTCCCACGGCTTTGAAATATAGTAAGATGACATTGACAGTGCTTCTAAAGAATTTACGTATTTCGGAGAAGTTGTTGGAAAGAAATTTGAAAGGGTATATTCCAGGAACGAAGAATTTCATAGCTAAGCAGCTTTTCAGTACCATGAACATCTTTTAAGAAAAGTACGATACGAAAACGTGTAGTTTGTGAAAGGAAAAATAATTTCCGAGAATTTTGCTACCAATGCACTGAATGTGATACTAGTTTATGTTTCAGGATATATCACACAACACATGCTATATATTTTTTATTTTATTGTAACCCTGGACATTAAATTTTTTTTTTCTTTATTATTTTAACATTTCCCTTTATTTTTAGTAACAATTTTCAGGTTGAAAAACAGGCTTTTTCTTTTCCCCGAATAAACCCCATAACAAAGCGCGCATGATGGTGGCACTGCGAGCAAGGGGTTAATTTCTTAGCTTTTCCTCACCAGTTAAAATATTTTAATTGTTTTTATCGTATGCCGTACAGTGTGTGTACCGAAAGTTGCACATGCCCAGTTTGTCCAATCCATGTATGTACACTAATATTTTCTTCTTTCTATCTTTGACTTGTTCATGTTTTTAATGCTTATTGTGAAATTATTAGTGCTATAGTGTTTCTAACACATGAAGTTCGTCCATGGCTCTGATGTAATTCTCATTATGGATTTTCTTTGTGTTGAAGGTGGGACTTTTCATTGAAGGTAGAGATTTAGATTGTTGAAAATATTCGATAAAGTACTGAGATTAAAAAGTACAGGGATAAAGTAAAGACATTGTGTGATCAGTTGCTTAGGAAAAATAACAATTTGAAGATAATCCAAAAAAGGCGTTGTTACCTCTATCCCTATTGCATAGTAGGACTTAGTATTACACCATGTTTCCATTTCTGCGTCCTCACCCGTTTGAAAAATAGGTACGGATGTGTTTTGTTTTTGTAAGTATGAGAAAGACAATTTACAGATACATGAAACATTCTTCCTTGCATGCAGAGAGGGTTCTTAAAAAAATAAACATTTGTGAGTCTTTGTTTTTTCACAATTATAAATTTAAAAAAAAGTAGTGTAAAATCTTAATAAATTTGAAAATTAAAATAAAATAGTTGTCTTCTGTTAAGTTTTATGCTTAGTTATATGCAAAAAAATGGTCAATTTTTAGAGCATTTTGACCTAAAAGTTGATCACTTAAGGGGTTTATATTTTTTGTGTTTGCTTTTTTTTTTACTTTTTTGACGACATAACATAAAATTTATGTAAATTTTCAAATAATTTTTTTTTAAGAAAAAATACATTATATTTCTTTAAAAAATTTAAACTGTGTGCATTAAATATGACTAATTCTCTAACAAAGGAATGCTTAAGTGGATGATAGTGAATTATGAGATGGATACAAAATATGAAATATTTCATTCAGAAACACGCTATTCTACGCCTTAGCTCATACCATGTTCAAATTACATATTTTAGAAAGATATTTAGTTTCAAGCGTAAAATTCGTCTTTTTAATGTAGTTTATAGAGACACATTATTTAGGAGTATACCAAGATTTTTTTTTTTTTTAAATGCACCATTAATCTTGACACACACACAACCGTGTAAAAATTGTAGACTTTAAACTAAATGTTCATTACTCGGTCAAGAGTAAAGTTTTCAAAGACGAAATTTTATTCTTAGAGTGGAACGCAAGATAAATGTTTTGATGAATCATGTTTGAAGCTCATAAGATAAACTAAAAAACTACTTATAAATATAAATTAAAAATATCGGAGTAACTGAGAGTTAAGGCTCGGTTAACTCATGATAATGTCTCGAGTTGCTCTTTAGAACACAAAAATAAAGATTGCTTTATTTAAGATATTCCGATCATTTTGATAGTCTTCTTAGTGAATGTTTTTTTCCTTTTTGCAGTAACATCTTTTCAATACATATTACATTTTCTATAAACAGTATGTCTAAGTGGATTTGTTTCAAGGCTGTTTTCGGCAAAAATACGAGAGCTTGAATTAAACCCTAAGCACATTTTCAGACAGAAAAATACCTCAAGTTCCAAGGAAATTCGCAAAATTATGACTCAACTTTTGTTAACAATATAGTGCTTTTAGAAGTTTCAAAATATTCCATGAATACTTTCTTTTTCGTTTTAATACGTGAAGGCATAGCCCATTTAATATCACGGTATAGGTGAAAATACGCGCGTGAAACGCATTTTATACCAGTAAAAAATGAATCAATTCAGTTAAAAGTGGGAAGTATGATAAAAAAATGCTGCTGTTTTCTGGATAGTGAAGCCAGAATTCATATTAGTTTTTCATTTCTTTTATAACTGAAAAGATGTTCCAAATTTGGGTCCTATTCTTTAAGGTATCCGACTACGTTCGGAACCATGGTCTTAAAAAAGCGCATAAAAGGATAATTTTCATGATATTTAGTGTCACTCAGATTATAATACATGTATACAATGGGTTTAAGGACATTTTGACAAAAAAAAAATAATTTAAATACAATATTTTGCAAAAAATTAACTTAGAACAATCCTTTTCAAAGTGTTCTCCTTTAGTGAAAAATGCTTGTATTATAATAATATTTTGCCTGTATATAGCTCAGACTTCTCTACAGAGGCTCAACTAGAATTTTTGAAAAAATTCACATTACTTTCAGAGTTACCACCAATTAAAATAATTATTGGCGTTTTTTTCTTAAAATTGCTCCCCTCTGTTGTCATAAAATAAGGATACACCCACTTCTAAGTTATGTATTTCAAAAATTCTAGTTGAGCCTCTGTAGAGAGATCTGAGCTATATACAGGCAAAATATTATGATAATAGAAGCATTTTTCACGAAAGAACATTTTGAATAAAGATTATTCTAAGTTAATTTTTTGCCAAAATATTGTATTTAAATATTTTTTTTTGTCAAAATGTCCTTAAAAGAATTATATACATGTATTCTAATCGAAGTGACACTAGATATCATGAAAATTATCCATTTATGCACCTTTGCAAAATCACGGCTCGTAGCATAGTCGGATACCTTAAAATTAACCGAAGATAGCCTTAAGCTGACAATATTAAGACCCTTCTTGAGCACTATCTAGCAACCGCAATGGCAGCAACTTGGTATGTTGACAAATGATTACAGGGAATGAAAGATACAAAGAAAAAAAAAGTTGGGTTTCAAAAATGATGCACATGGGTATTCATGATGCTAATAAAGCTCACCAAACCAATAATCGCCTCTAAGCCAGTATGGCGGTTATGACACTCGGCTTGTAATCAATTGGGTTCTGGTTCAAACTCCGCATAACGCAAGGAATTATTTTCGGGAAAAGAAGTCGTACTTTCGTTTGAAAGAGATTCCCGTGTCTCGAAGGGAAAGCAGCGCACCCCTTCTGTTCTATGCTAGGATTATCGTTTGTAATTGTCTATATATTTTCTTCTGTGATTGCATTGTATATTTCTGTTAATCTTACTCTCGTCTTTAGCATGTATCCCAGGAAAAAATGCGTGACAACAAACCAGTAATCAGCATTAAAACACAAGTATGGAACCAAATAGAAATGCATGCTTCGTATTCGGCAGCTTAATCTACAATTTAGGCTATAAAACTTATAGATATCTCCGAAGAATAGTATTCTATGCAGAGGTGACCCATCTCAAGTGAATATTAGACTCACATTATCAGAACGCGTATTATTAGTACAATTGTATCAATTTAGTTACACTCAGTTCCTCGTACTCTTAGAACCAGAGCGAAACTACGTAAGGGACTATTTGGCATGAAATTTTGAGAGATATGAATGCGAATTTTGAACACACACACAAATAGAGTCAAAGACAATTTGATCGGGCAGAAGATGTATAAGAGAATTGTTTTTGAATCTAAGAGAATCTTCATCATGGTACACATATCACACACGTACATACATATAGAATATTCGTTGTGACATGATGCATTTGGCCGTAGGAAATGTTGTGCAGATAATACACGTTATAACTGAGAACGGCAATCGTGCTCAATGTAATCAAATTATATGCCAGTTTAGTGAAATTAGAGAATAAAACTGAACATTTCAGAGTTATTTTTATGTGCTATTATTTTTGGGTCATTTCTTGCATTGCACAGTGCCATTAGTAATTTTAAGAAACCATTATTTCCCAACATAATTCCCTTTCCCATGTCATAGTTTGTTTCTCAAACTTTTCATTCTATTGTTTTCGCTAAATAAGGATACGGAGAGATATCAGCCAATGTCAAAAAATAACTCTGTATTATTTAATGAAAGGTTTACTTTTTTCAAATTATTGGGTATTTTACTGAAAAGTAGATCTCTTCCAAGATGTTGCTACAATTTATAAACAAGTATACCACACAATTAACATAGATACATACTTTTTATTATAACTATGAATGGGATAAATCATCCAAATCATAACCAAAGTCCCTATCGTAGATTTCTAGAAATTTGTACACCATCTCACAAGTTCTGATTTCTCCCATCCTGTTATCTATATAAAGGTCGAAAAGAATGAAATATAGCATGGTCTATATATCGTCGATGTCCTTTAACACCAATGCATGCAATTTGATTGGTAGGCTGATTATCGCCCTGTGAGAATTAGATTGAGCCGCTGTATATATATACGGCAAATAATCATTATTTTACTTACGTGTTCTTCATAAATAAAGGTTAAATGCTATTCTGTAATCCAGATATCTAAATTAAAGAAGAGGAAACAAAGAAAAAAAAGCATCGGTTCATACGTAATAAAATTAATAACGGTGAAACACACTAAGACATTAAATAGACGATTGCCCATATTTACGAAAGACATTAATATTTATAAGGTGAAATATTTTTAGGTATATAGAGACAAGGGATGTAAGTCCCGCAACAACTTATAGAAAAATCTATTGTTTTATTGATTTACTGAGATTTAATCTAACTTATATTATGAATGTTATTACGCTGCTATTTTTTTTTTTTTTTTTTTGTATGTGCATGTATCGGGAAAGAAATATCGAAAATTTTGTGATTCATTATATCATCCTACCACCTAAAACTAATCTACATGAAGAAGAGAGAGAAAGCAGTGCTCATTATTACTTATACTTTGAATAAAGAAAATGAGATGAACAAGTTGAAAAGCACACAACATGGAATATCACGCAAAAAAATCAAATTGTTATCACATATTAACACTAGTAAAGATATACGTATCATTAATATTCTTAAACTAATGTTTACTAAAATAATAATACTAGTTCGCAATAAATATATTATTTTTAAGGTTAAAATAACTTTTCACTAAGATTTTAGCATATTTTATACAATTTATATACCTTTTCAATAGAAATATCATAGGAAATGGAAAAACTACATTTCTTCCAAAATTCAATTTTAATGCATTCGTTTTGAGGAATGAATTTATTCTCTGATTTAATAAATTAAAAATCTAAAAAAGAACAAAAAAAAAAAAAAATTAATATCCTTAGGATACATTACATCTGCCATATCTGTGATGTTTTTCACATACAGAATGGCTTTATTACTTTTCTTATAATGTATGCAAATGACACATTTGTTTGCTAACAATAAATTTAAGCTTCCAATTTAGAGATGCACATATACACTATCTACCAATAAGTAAATGGCCCCCTGTGGTAAAACAAATGAAAAAATATTCATATTCAATGGTTGGTGGAGCCTCCTTTGACGCAATTACAGCCTGAAAACCCTCAAGCCGGCATTCCACAAGACGTTGAATGTTGGGCTGGTATATTTTCTTCTACTTGTCCTGTGAAAAATGCACATAAGTTATTTCACCGAATTTGAAGGATTGCTATACCCTTCAATTCATCTATTGAATTCTCCACAGAAATTTTTTGTAGGATTCATATCTAGAACCTGGGCAGGCTAGTCCAGTAAATTCGCTCCATTGTCATCATACCAATCCATGGTTGACCTCGCAGCATGTCAGATGTGGTGTTGTCTTCCTGGATATAACAGGGATCAAACCTATTATATACCACAGCGTACTAAATACATCGTTGCCTAGAATCGTTAACTAAGAGTCGGCGTTGAGCTTACTATGAATCGGGATGAAAAGAACCAGTCCATAACATGAGACACACCATCAACAGGCCATATTTCTACCTCTCCCAAACATTGTTGTATACACAATGTATTCTGGAAATAGACGTTCTTCAGCCATACGACAAACCTAGACTCTGAAATCTGATATTTAGAGTTTGAACATTGATGCATCACTCAAGAAAACCTACTTTCACTTATCTCCTGTCTAATTTCGAAGTATTTTGCACCAATTCAACCCAGCAATGAAGTTGGAATTTGAATTCAAAGGCTAATGGGCGAAGCACGACCTTGAAAACTAAGCAAATGTGGTTTCCTGTGGACGGTATTTATCGAAACAACAGTGCAAGATGCATTTTGCAACTCCTGAAGTACATAGTCAATTGGCTGCATGCTATTGTTTCGAAATTCAACTGAAATCACTCTAGGCAATCTTTCTCTTTCTATCATAGGTCTGCCGGGTCAAAGCAAATTCCAACAGTGACCACTCTTTACCCCCTTTGACTCACAAAATGATTTGTCGATTTTGGAATACTTGACTCCCAAGAATGTCAGATAACTCTTTGATAACCGAGAATCTCGCCCTTATCAATCAGACCACTCTGAATTTTGTGGCATCTTGCTTCGACTAATGTAAAATAGGCTTCCTACACGATATTTAAGCACAGAATGCGCGATGTAGATATCATCAGATATCCTCATTTGCTGACCGCAGGTATTCTCATTTGCATGGGTGTTCAAATACATTTGGTAAATAGTGTACAAATGCTACAAAACTGGTATTATCTTCAATGGTTTTGAAAATAACCTGTACGTAATGGAGGAAAACAAACTTCCCTTTCGGTTTCAACACATACAAAAAAAGCAGAAAGATTTGTAAAAAAATATCAAATCAAAATTTGGGTCTTAGACTGTGTAATCAACCAACATAATCCACATAGAGACTTGGATTGCAAGCATGAAACATAGTTTAAAAAAACTGAACTACAGAAGAAAACTTCTGAAAATAATTATGTTTTTTTATGTATACTTCAATTTATTTTACGAAATAGAAAAACAAGTATTTTATGTCGAAACGACTTTCAGGCCTTTGCTTTAAACACTTTTAGAGTATTCATGTATTCAAAGCTCTCTAGTAAAAATCGATCAGACCTCTATACACGGTATTTTTTGTCGTGTGCTTTATCGGAATAGGGCACGGTGGAAATTTCCAGTAGTTTTGTTGAAAAAGAAATTTTTGACAACTAAGGGAGTGCGATGGATACAGATACTATGTTTTTGCAGTAATCGAGTTTTATTTCTGTTGGCAATCAAGAAAAAAAAATGAGTTCTGTGAAATTATTAGATTATTCTTAAGTAACAACTTTCCTCTTGAACATTTCTTTTGGTTAGTAACATGTTTTTTTAATGTAAATCGCGTGAAATATTATATAACACTAATATATTATAATCTAATTTCATATAATCAATTTATTTAAGGTATCCGACTACGTTCGGAACTGTGATTTTAAAAAAGAGCATAACTGGATAATTGCCATGATATTTAGTGTCACTTAGATTAAAATCACATGTATAAAATTGTTTTACGGACATTTTGACAAAAAAAATATTTAAATACAATATTTTTGCAAAACATTAACTTAGAATAACCTTTTTTCCAAATGTTCTTCTTTTGTGAAAAATGCTTCTATTATTATAATAATATTTTGCCTGTATATAGCTGAGACATCTATACAGAGGCTCAAGTAGAATTTTTGAAAAAATTCACATTATTTTCAGAGTTACCATTAATTTAAATAATTATTGGCGTTTTTTTCTTAAAATTGCTCCCCTCTATTGTCATAAAATATGGATAAACCCACTTCTAAGTAATATATTTCCAAAATTCTAGTTGATCCTCTGTACAGAGGTCTGAGCTATAGACAGGCAAAATATTATTATAATAGAAGCATTTTTCACGAAAGGAGAACATTTGGAAAAAAAAATTATTCTAAGTTAATTTTTTGCCAAAATATTGTATTTAAATAATTTTTTTTTGTCAAAATGTCCTTAAAACAATTTTATACATGTATTCTAATCTAAGGGATACTAAATATCATGAAAATTATCCATTTATGCGCTTTTTTAAAATCACGGTTCCGAACGTAGTCGGATACCTTAATCAATAGAATTTCACTAAAACAATAATTGATCTACTGGATTGAAGTCAATGTTAATATTATTTAAATAACAGTCGAAATATCAGTTAATTCTCATTTTTTATATCACTAACTTAATGATTATGACACTATTATATGTTTCTTATGTTATCCACAATAAATATCGTAGAGAAAACACATGTTTAGTTAAATGATTAATTAAAACTAATAAAAACCAGGGAGGATTACCCCCTGTTCACCCAACGACAGATCAACCCCCGTGTACAAATTATATCCAATGCTCAAACTAAAATGCTGTAATTTACACGTAAACTATTTTTTTCTCGCAATATATTGTAGGGAGAAAAAATGAATTTAAAATCTTCATCACCTTAAAATATTGTAAATGATTTATATCGGGATATTTAATAGTTTATAAGTTTCTTTAGAAAATTCGCAACCAAGCGAGAAAAAACTGAAGAAACTTCGTCTCTCTCTTTGTAACACCCGATACACATAAATTGCTCAGTCTTTTCTAAAAAGGGAAGGCACGACTAAGGAAATTCATTTGGGGTCGACGGTGTAACAGTAGTACACATTTAGGGTGCTCAATCCTCAATGTAATACGCTGAATGACAAGTCAATTCGGAGAAAATAGCCTTCGAAATTCATACTTAGGGGTTTTATACAATTAAGTTTTAATTATCACCTGTGACGCCATGGCACAGTTGACATTATTTAATAATAAATTAATCATAATTTTAGTAATAAATTAATAATACTTTTAATAATACTTTTAATGATAAATTAATAACAGTTTAATTATAAATTATTAATTTTAATTAATTTTAAGTGTTAATTAATTTTAATTAATATTAATTAAGTAATTAACTTAATTTAAATACAATTATTTAAAATTATTATTTCTAATAATTTTAATAATAAATTATTTAATTTTTTTCCACATTATAAAAATAAAATACAAAAAAAAAGTTACATAAAATATCATTTAATATAAAATAAACCTTACATAAGTAGAAGTTTATTTTTTTTTATAAAATAATTAAATGAATGGAAAAAAAAAGTTGGTCACGTGATTCGAATCTTATTCTCCCCCATAGAAAGCGGGCATCTTATAATCTGTGCCATTCCGTCACTGGTGGTAGCTAACACTTAATTGTATAAAAGCTAAGCATAAATTTAGAAGGCGGTTTTCTCCGAATTGACTGGCCCTTCGGCGGAATTACATTGAGGGTTGAACACCCTAAAGGAGTTCTACTATTAAATCTAGTATCGACACCAAAAGAATTTCCTTAGTCGTTCCCTCCCCTTGCGAGAAAGAAATTTTTTCCAACCATTTCACAAAACTGTGTTGTGATCACTTTTTTACAATGTATAAAAATACCCAATTCCTTACTGGTCACGGTAATTTAAACTTTACTGTAAGATATGTAACCTGTGTCTTTCCAAACTTTCTGACTGTAATGTTGGTGGGGAGCAAAGTCTGGAGCACACTTTATATTTTTTGTTCAAAATTTAATAAAGGAAAAAAGTTCCCGAAAGTCAAACTGCCGGCTCTTAAATTCAACTGGCCTCCTATTATTCAATTCTTACTATTAGCTCACAATCTCTATATATTTATTTATTTATTTATCTTGATGGAATTTTCATTCGTTAATAAAATACATTTTAAAACACTCAATTTGAGCTGAAATTTATATACAGGATTATTTTAGATGACAATACAATAATATAGTAATAATTAATAAAAAATAATTGATTAAAACTAATTATTTAAAGAATTACAAATATACAATCACGTTGGCATCATTTTTGGCGACGTAGCGACCCTTTTGGTGACTTGTGTCAACACTTAAAAAATGTTTCTTTCTCACTTGTTAAAGTATTCAGTTGAACTGAAATTTATATACACAATTGTTTTGGATGACAATACGATTCTTCAATGATAATGAATAAAAATTAATTACCACTTAGTCTTGTGCTTCTGTTATATGTATATACATATTTATATTAATTGTAACTATTTAATAAAAAATAGCTAAAATAAAATTTTTCTTTGTTGATCTAAGTAGGAATTGACTTATTATATATATATATATATATATATATATATATTACTTGTTTTACATCTTGTTTCATGTAAAGCTTCATTTACTATATTTTGTAAATTTTTCATTTAACTATGTGTGTGACCTCATTGTATTTATTTTGTAACTAATTTTGGTCTTTGTATTTTCGAAGAGTAGAGTAATGTGAGACGTGTAGGAAAACAGTCAATCAGGTACCTGAAGGTGTTCATTGAGGTGTTGAGCCAAACCGAATAAACTGCTGTGGCCAGCTACTCTAGGTTACGCGGATGAGAATCAATGGCTCTAACAACACGATATAGATAGTCCCCCAGATTCTCGATTGAGTCTAAGTCTGGTGAGTTTGCTGGAAAGTGGAGAACGGCTAACTTATCCTACTGCTTTTCGAACAACACGCGTACACTACCAGCTATAAGACACTTCACCTTTTCTTGCTTCAAAATGCCATCATCCTGAGAAAAAAACAATGCTCACATAGGGTTAGACATGATCATAAAGAAAATATGATGGTTTATATTTATTCATCGTGTTTTCCACAATGATGAGTGAACCCAGAAAACACCAAGAAAACTTTTCCCAGGCCATAATGCTCCACCCTGGATGGTTCTGTCAATGGATGCAGGGCATTTATTTTCAGAGATTTCATGCTCTATACTTCAACGTTCATTAGTTCGATGGAGAATAAAATACGATTCTTTGGAAAACTCCACCTGTCGCCACTCAGTGGACGTCCAGTTACGGTAAAGGAGTGTAAATAGCAGCCTTCGCGTTGTCGATTAACAGCAGTCAGCATAGGTTCATGAAACATGCGTCTGCTGCGGAGGTCCAGACACAGCATCTTTCACTGAATAGAAGTTTGGGTGGTATCCCCTTAGTTCATATGGGTGGTCAGTTGCTCAACGGTAGCAGTTCTATTCGTCCGAACGCATGTCCGCAACCGTCATTTACATCTGTCATCCAGTAAACCATCATTTACCACGTTACTGATTTTGGGTTGTCTCATTTTTCCATGCACATTATACTTTTATTATGGCGTCATGCGAAGAATTTACAAACTTTGCCATTTCGGAAATCCTTCCACCCTTGGTGGGAAAGCCAATGATCATAACCTTTTGGACGTCGAAGCGATCGCTACGTTTCTGTAATAAACCACCGATTGCAATGTTTGCCGAAGCCCTCACACACCCTGCATATACGCTCAACTGTATTGTGCTGCTACCTGCCTTCTGTGATTGATTATTTAACATCGACGTCGAAATTACGTGGTGATCTCATTAATGTTACTCAACTGCGTAAAAGTAATACATTATTTTATTCTTGATTTGTATCATTCATAAATCCGACAAATTTATTCTTAAGAAAATTCTAAAATAACTCCAACAAAATTTATAATTAAAAAGATAACTAAAGTGATTAATTTGGCTCAATTTACAATTTCATATTAAACAATATTTGTATAATATTCCTTACGATCATAAAGGGATAACCTTTTTCTCTGCGGCAAAATATGTTTATTCATAAGAGACCCGTTCATAATATCAATAAAATGTTCTAACTGCAGATGCAGTGGGAATCATTGCACTCTACTAAATATCAATAAATAGGGAAAACGTGTTTAGGCAAGCCTTTTATTTCTAAAAGCGCACTTACTCTGTTGATAATGATAATTTATATCAAGTGTTGCAATTAAGATAATTGCTTTTTGAAGTGAATTACCATTAATGCTTGAAATTCCTTGGTATCTACGTAAAAGGGTAAATTAATTATTTCTCAATCGACATGAAGTATTTGTAATTAAAGAATGTGTGTTTTTAAATCGTATCACGGTTATTACATCACTTATTATTGTATCGTATGTAATCACTTAATATTTAATTATGTTTATAACACTTTAAAAGGTATACTCTATTTGTTCCATTATAACATAATTAAAAAAAAGTATTCAATATTTTCAAATGGTTTCTTTCTGTGATTTAGAAAAAGTGTATAAAAGAGAATAATGATTTTGATATTTAAAATCATTTAAACTTTAAAATGCGCATACAATTGTTTTAATAAAACATGGTGTAGCAAATAAAAAGAGGCCCGGACAAGTGGTATAAGATTAGACATGAATGTTACCCACATACCAGTAATTGAAACCGGTTCAGATCTAAGTGATGGCTGTGTCAGTAGGAGTTGATTGGTGGCAATCATTTTATTTGTTGCAATATTAACTGAGGAGGAACCTAGAATTATTTCCTACAGGGTGGCGCCAGTGCCTCAACAACACGCTGAGCCACGGATAACTTTTATACAACCTACACTTCTGACATAGTTATTAGCAAAGTTCAAGCTTATCTCAGCTCTAGCAGGACACACTGTCACCAGATCTGTCAATGTGTTAATATTGTTTTTGGGGAACCGGAATGTCTAAGGTGTATCGTGTAACAATCTTCATAGTCTTCAAAACTGCAGCAGAACATTTCTGTTAAGATTAAAGCAGTATTTCTCAAACTGTGGGGCGCGCCTCCTAGGAGGGAGTGACAACCCTACAAAGGAGGTGCGAGTATATAAAAAAAACCAAAAAAAAAAATATTTTAAAAAAATTATTAATTTTCTGAAAGGAAGCAAAACAAATTACATTCTGACATAAGAAATAATAAAGTTCACATTTAAATGGATATAATATGCTTATAAATTTATCAGCACTGTACAATGTAATGGATAGTAAATTTATCAACTGTAAACGAAGAAGTAGTTTAATAATTAACACTGAATCCTACGGTTTTATCATATACAAACATTATATATTCAAAATTTAATATTTATCTTGATAACTTGTGCGTGTATATGGTGTTAATTATTACACCATGATTAAATATATTATACGTGATAAAAGCTTACATCCATTTTTCAGTAAGTGAAAATATGAAACATCCTTTATTCTGTTCACTACGTTACTACATTATTATTTCCCTAGCTGGTTTTACAGTTATAAGGTAACTCATTAAATCCATCATCAGATTCTTTTATTGTTCGATACAACAGGATAAAAGACTACTAATATGAACTTAAAAATATAGGCATAAATTATTTATCCGACAAATATAACTAAATACACTACTTCTCGTTAAAAGAGGAATAACACGCCCAAGCTCATTTGCCTCACTATATCCATCAACACCTGTTACTACACTGTTTATAATTAAAGTCGTATTGTAGCTTTATTATCTAATAACAACATAATTACATTCAATACAATGTTATTTTATGGTGGGCGCGATGAAGATTGTGATAGAAAATTGGGTCGCAAATACTTAAAGTTTGAGAAGCACTGGATTAAAGTAATTGCAGTAGTCCAGTTACGTTCTGCCTTCCACAACTTGCTGACCAGAGTCCAAAGATGACAATAGAGGAAATAGCGGTCATCTTCATCGTCTGCAATAAAGAAAATTAGTGAATTTCTGTGTGTTTTTGTAACTTGGATCTATGTTCTCCTGTCCACTTTTATTAGCCCCCACTCTGTATTATAGCACTAAAACGTTATTTAAATGCAATTGTATTGCAAGAAATGAGTAAATGGTGGCATATTTTCGAGAAAGTATAATTTTATTGAAAACGATGCTATATTAATTATGTCTTACTAATGTAGAGCTAAGACTTCTCTACACAACCTTAACTCAAGAATTGTGAAAATTATCATTACTTTAAAAGTTATTATCAATTGAAAACAATTGCCAGCGTTTATTTTTTTTAAATTACTTTTAATTGTTCTGAAGCATTAAAATATGAATAAACCCTCTTCTAATTAACGCATGTCGAAAATCTTAGCACATGCTTTGTAGAAAAGCCTTTAGTAAACACATTATTTTTAAAGATGCATTTTCCACAAAATGTTAATTTTTTTTAAAACAAAAAATATGATATTTTGTCTTAATTTTTTACCAAAACAATTGTATTTAGATATTTTTTTTTTATTATAATAACTTAACCCTCTAAGCGGTCTGCAAGTAAAGTCTTGCCATTCTAGAGATGCTTCGAAAATGCACCGAACGTATTTTTTTGCCTTCTGGGGGGGGGGGGTTTCCAAAAGCGGTTGAGCCGTATTTTTAAGAATGCGGCTCGGCCGCTTTTGGGGATCTTGCTTGATGGCAGAAAAAGCATCTCTGGAATGGCGGGATTTTACGTGCAGACCGCTTGGAGGGTTAAAAAGTTTATGATGTATATTCGAATTCAAATGACGCTAAAATATTAAAAAAAATACTCATTTATTCACTTTTTCAAAATCACGGTTCCACGCGTAGTCGGATACCTTATAAAGAAATGCCTGTAAAGTTATCTAGTGTAGCGCGCATTCACGAATCTTTCCTCTGTGACATCTGTCACTTGTTTTGACACATTTATTTTAAGGTTAATCTAGCAATTACCAACGATAACTATCTTACCTAATTCAATCTACTGATTTAAATATAATGTCTTACTACGGCTGAATATCGACACTTTGTAATAATAAAAAGAAAAAATAAATAAATAAAAAGAAAAAAAAAAGATCATTTAGACAGAGATTGGTCTGTTGTTCAATTATTAAAATATCAAAAGATAAATTCATATTCCGCTTAGCAAAAATTAACACACATTAAGGCAGTGCTTAAACTTTCTATATTCGCTACCCAATTTTCAATCAGAATTTTCATCGCGCCCCATTTCCCCAGACAATAACAATGTGTTGAATGCAGTAATGTATAATACTTTGACGCTGAAGCTACAATACCATCCTAATTTTAAACCGTACAAAGTATCAAGGTAAGTATTTAATTTTGTGTATGATAAACCCATTGAAAAATCCCTAGTAATTATTAAACTTGTTTCTTAACTTAGTATTGATACTTAGTATGAAATATATTGTGCCGTATTGATACATTAATACGTATACTTTTTCACAGTAAATGTGTATTTTTTTATGTCAGAATACATTTTGTTTTGTTTGTTATTTTTTAAATAATCTTTTATTTTCTACTTTCCGATACGCTTGTGTTCCCTTGTAGGGTTAACACAACCCCCAGGTGGGTACCCCACAGTTTGAGAAACACTACATTAAGGTAAACAATTCCTCTATTCAAGTTGCAAAACTACATTATTCTTAGCGTTGAAACATATGAGACAAGTTTCAAACATCAAAATATTACAGAAAAAATGACATACAGAATGAAAACAAAGCTTTTCTCCCAAGGCATTCTACCAACATGTTTTAAATAAAGTAACGAGATTATTGAAAAGTCTAGGAACAATATGAACACTTAAAATAAGAAGAGTAGTAGTAGGATAGTCAAGGGCAATAAAAATTTTACCTTTTTTTTTAAGCATTTTGGGAAAAATAATTGGCTGGTTAAGGAATCAAAAGTAAGTTTCCAAAAAAAAAGCAAAAGTTGGTAATCGTTAAGGTATCCGACTACCCTAGAATCATGATTTTTTTTTAAAAATGGACAATTTTTTTGTGATTTTATTTTATAGGCCTTCTTATTAGCTTCATAAAAATACCTAGATTTTTACTTTCCATTCACTAAAACAAAAACCACAGATGTTTTAGTTAAAGCAGATGCCATAACTTTACATAAGATGTAAAACTTTAAAATGCGTTTTACTCGAAATTAGTTTTTATTAAAAAACTCAAACGGGGACGGCGATTGCTCAAAAGGTTTTTTAAATAATTTGCTGAAATTTTTTGTGAATGTTCTGTATAACAGTGGAAGGTTTTAATCTTCAAATTTATCAATCACTGTTTTATTACAGAATTTACATTTCTTTATGCGAATATAATCACTGTTTTTTAAGAACTTTCAGATATTAACTAAGATAAAGTGCTCTAGCTTTTGTAAAAATTAAAATATCTCTGATCCTGAAGGTCACTTCAAAAAGGAATAGCAAAATAATACATCAAAATAGAAAACTTGAGAGTTTGTTCATTTACTTTTTGTACTGAGCGGGCCCCGTTTATGCAATTTTTTGTCAATTTTTACCCATTTTTCTCCATTTTAGTAGTAATAAGTTATTTTTCTCCTCAATTTTAGCCTTTTTTTCCTAAAAATGTAGTAAATAAATCTAAAAACCACAAAAAAATCTCCACTTATCCATTACTTTAAAAAAAAGTTGTCGCAAGTAGTCGGATACCTTAAACGCATGAAAACTTCGAATGGAAACATATGGTTGCATTTATCGTGCGTCCATGACGTCATATGAACTTAGCTATTTAAGAAATACATTTAATTTGCAGGAACTTTAAAATTAAGAATAAAGTTCTCGTGTAGCTCAAACAAGTTTAATCTTTCACACAAATGCTGTTTATAAATATGTAATTAAATCCTTTTCATAATTTCGATAAACTTTTCCCATTAGTCTCCACTAGCTGTGATTGTCTTAACAAAGCAAGTTTAGTGTTTAGTAAAAACTTCTCTCTCTCTCTCTATTAGTGTACACAAACTCTACAGACTAAGACTTCACAGAGTTTAGTTTATTTAATCTCACTAATTACTACTTCTGATTGGAACCACTGCTCTCAAGAATTGGAAAGCTCATTCAAGAGTTCTCCCGGGTCAGACAGATGAATAATAGAATGAGGTGTTATTGAAACAAGGCAGCAGAACCACAATTGACGGTAGTAATTAAATTTATTGATTCATACGTTCTTGATGAATGTATTAAATAAACACGAGTCATGTCTGGTTCGGACAAGAATTCTAAAGCAATAATGCGAGGGGAGCAATTTATCTTATTGATATATTGACATAATGTAAATTATTAAATTTTATAATTTATATTTCAAGATTTCTTAATAATTCCACTTTGTTTTTACTTTTCGATACAAAATGAAATTGTCTAAAGGGAAAAAAAATATCCCTTTAAAAATCTGAGAATTTTTATATGTGAGTGTGGAGAAAACTAACAACTTTTTTCAGTTACTTTTTTTATTTTGGAAAATCGTATAAATTTAAAATAATACATGACTATTGTAATGTGATACATTTAGAAAAATGAAGAAGTTAATTTAAAATTAATTGAATTTTCTGGGATGATAAGAATCATTTAAAATATCAAATTCAATATCACAAGATTAAAAACAATTTACAATTGCTTTAATTAAACACATTTGAACTTATTATAAAATTTAATTTTATTTCATACTCATTTATTAAGAAAAATACACTAAAGAGATTATTTTGTTCATGAAATAGAATAAATTGATTTTATCATTTTTTAAACTCATACATGTTGTATTCTTTTATTAATTTGTGTTTCTTGAATAGTATATTTTTTATAAATCTCTAACTGAAAAATTAATCTAATTAATCATCTGTTATTTTATTCAGATATATTTATACTTAATAGTTAATATAATATAATCCCAATGTTAATACATATGTACAAATATGTAGATAAACATGTAAATGTGGATGCTGGAGAGATAGTACCGTAAATCAGCGTTTCTCAAACTGTGGGGCGTAACGACTCTACGAGGGGGCTCGAGCATATTGAAAAGTCAAAAACAAGATTATTTAAAAAGTTATTAATTTACTGAAAGTAAGCAAACAAAATATATTCAGACATAATAAAAAATAAAATACACATTTACACTGATATATTACACTTATAAATGTATTAGTGTTAAACAATATAAATAGTACTAATATTTCAAGTTTATCAAAACATGTATTATGGTTTTTATACATTTGTAATAACTAACTTATTTAGTTGATTCTAAACCACACTTTGCATCTTAGAATCGAAAGACGAGAAATTAATTGGCAGGAGGAAATGGAACTTGATACTCGGACGGTTAGAGCAATTACAGATTAATACATGTGTTTAAAATATTTAATACTTGTAAAATACATTAGACATTCACTTCTTTTTAACTCTCCTTTAAGATGATTTTCTCATTCCATTAATATCATACATCGATAAAATATTTTACGGTTTTTTTTTTTTTTTTTTCAGAAAAAATTTGGAAATTTGGTGGCGGCTTCGAATTGATGAGGGCTTAGATTGGAATAAATACGGCAGTATCTAGAACAACACAGGGCTGTGAAAGAAAGATACGTTTAAATGAAGACCGGTGGTTTCAATTGTAAATGGAAATATTTATACTAATAACTCAAGTTGTTTTTTTCTTTGCAAATGCAAAATATCTTCAAAATTATTTTTTTTCTTATTTCCAATTAATAGTGTTTTAATTGCAAAATTTTACTAAAAAAATTGAAATTAAATTAGTGTTAGTTGTAGAAAAACGACCGAATGTTCTCGCGCAAGGTATATAAAAGTTAAAAAAGAAGAAATTAGGAAATACAGTATGTTTAATACTTTTTCACACGTAAATTTAGTTTTCCTGTTATTTTTCTTATAGGGCATTCAGTACATTGTTTATACACTCCTTTAATCTCGTCATGAGTGAATGTGATGTTTTCACTGGATCTTAATTTTGTTTTTAATCCGTATCTTTTTAAATTTAAACTTATAGGAGTACACTTATATATCTTCACAAATATTTTGGAATTTCTTTTTTATTTTCTCTTATTGTTCCAGCACTAGTTTTTTTTTCAAACGCTCATTAGAAGGTGGATAATATATGCACCAGTTGTCTCCTTTAAAATTATGTTCTTCCTAAATGATTTTGTGCCTCTACACGTAAAATATTTTCAAAATTGTCTCTCTCTTCTAAATATGGATCGATTTTTGTGGAGGAATCATACTTTTTGTTATACTCTTCATCATTTGATTCTTTCTCGTCATAACCGCGAAGAGAATTTCTTCATCCGAAGATAATTTTGTAGTAGATCTGTTAAAAACTGTATCTAATAAATTACTTAAATATCATATTTCGTCATGTTAACTACAATAACACGCTATAACATAAGGAAGATTTAAAACGTGTTCATGCATTCAGAACCGTAATAGTGATTCACGCGCAAGGTATGATATACCCGAAGAGGCTGTATCCCAAAATATATATTTAGAATTTGCCTACAATTTAAGGTTCCTTTAAAGGATATGACCTTAAAGTCAGCTACACCTGAAAGTATCCCTTTTCCAAAAAAATGTTTAGAAGGAGCGTTGAAAAAAATTACACGTTGGGTATGACATACCCTGCGCTAGAAGTGCTGGATTAAATCTATTATAATATTTATAAAGCAGTGAACATGAAAAAATTCGGCATTAATTATGTTCTTACTGTCTTTTATCTAAAAGGACACAAAATTCTTATCTTTTTTTATTATTGAGAATAAATGTTATACTTACCTATATTTATTGGAGGGCAACTAAGCTAATTTTTCAAAGTTCGAGAAACTGAAAGAAAATCGACGTTTTAGACGGATGGTGATATTAAAAACAAGACATATTTTGTTTCAACAATCCTTCAACATTGAAAGATGACATTCTAGTTTTTAAAATGCAGAAAATATCAGTATCAAAGCTCAAAATATGTTAAAAGGAAGATAGAAAGAAAACATCTATAGTATTTCTGTGTTTTATAAGGCAATTCTGATTCCCCTACTCTAAGACAGTATTTCTACACCAAACGTTTTTTCAAATTGTATATCCAATTAGTTCCAAGTGCCATTATCTTTCAAAAATCTTATTATAATTTTATTTAACTATTTTAAAATTCAAATAAAACGCTTTTTCAAATCTGTCTTTGTTTTTTCAGATCGAAAATTTGAAAAACAAATTAAAAAAGTTTGCTTAAAACACACTATATCTCTGAAAACAAATCTTTTACAAAATTTGAACGTATTGTTTTGTATGATAACTTTCTTTATTTATAAAATTGGTTTATTAAATGTTGTATTTCAAAACTCAAAATATACTTAGATAAAGTTTCACAGATATGGTTTTAATGATATTATCTACTGAATTATCTAAATAATCTGAAATTGAATGATATTTGCTAAAGTCATACACACTTAGATATTCCCCTCTATAGTAATTGAAAATAATATTTATTTCAAATTAAATCGGTTATATAATTATTGATTTAATAGAATTTATTTAAATTGTTTAATTACACAGAAATGCATCTGATTCATTTAAGAAATTTATTACAATAACTGATTTTACAAGCAGAAAATCCAATCAGAAATATTCTAGACATTTTTCGGATCATTTAGAAAGAACGCTATGAGTATCTTGCTCATAAAAGAAGGGTAAGAGCGTTTCGTAGATGTCGAAACATCAGTGGTCAGGGCACCGTGGAGCGTTATGTCATCAGTACTTCAGATCGAGATACAAGGTGAGGATCCATCAAATTCTTTGAGAAGCTCTGTGATTCAAACAACCAAACACACACACATGCGGGTAGAAAGCCTTTGCATAATAATACACTCCTCTATTTTTAATGGTTGATTTTAAATTTCTTGGCCAAACAAACTTTCTCTTCCATGTTCTTGCTCTCCCGACGTCGACCCATGCGATTTTTTGCTATTCCCGGGTTTTAAATAAAACGAAATAAAATCCATTTTGAAAATTTTATGCAATGTTTATCGTGTATTAAGCAATATATTTCGTTGTTGGAAACAATATGTATTATTTACTATAATTGCTTGGTCACTGAAAGAAATGTGTGCATGGCTACAGGGACAAGACTGAAAGAAACTTGTATAACTTTCTTTAAGAAATTTCAAAGTATTTACATACAAAACACTAAATATATTTTATTAAAACATAGCAAGGAATAATTAATGTATGCAGAAAAGTATTTTGCGATGAGCATAGTATTAATAAAAATGTGAATTAGTTTTATCACTAAAAACCCCCTAAATAGGTTAGTACGTTCTTATTAAAAAAATAACTTAAAATATTACACATTTAGACAGAGAGTTTGGCTACCCATTAAATTGGTTTGACATTAGTCAAACTTAGCCAACAATATTTATGGCAGTGCTTCTCAAAGTTTCAATATTCGAGACCCAATATTCAATCATAATTTTCATTGCGCCCAACTCCATACAATAACAATGTATTGAATTCAATATAATACTATACTTCGACGCTAAAACTACAATACGATTTTAATCTCTCACATTCCACCGGCGTATATAAACGTCTCACTCATTCAAAGCGTTTATTTCCCCGTACGTATATATACGTCTTTCCGAAATACGATCTTTTATCTGCACTGCTATCCATATAATTATTCGAAAGGCTTTGGAATGCAGTAAAAGGACCTTGACAATGTTTGCGAAGGATTTACTTATTTCAGATTATTTGCTCTTCTTTATTCTTCACCCCCCCCAATACACCACATACGCACTCCTACGTGGAAAACGAGTCTCGTAAATTTTAATTAGCAATTAAGGGATTAATTATAAGCCGTAAAAATTACATACATAAGTGTTAACTTTTATATATAATTTTATGTATTACAATCCCATGAGGTCACTGGCAATTATTAAACTTGTTCTTAACTTAGTATTGTTATATTATTAAGATGCAAAGTGTGGTTTAGAATCAACTAAATAAGTTAGTTATTACAAATGTATAAAAACCATAATACATGTTTTGATAAACTTGAAATATTAGTACTATTTATATTGTTTAACACTAATACATTTATAAGTGTAATATATCAGTGTAAATGTGTATTTTATTTTATTTATACTATATTTTTATACTATTTATAGATGCTCCCTAAACGAACTAGAAAATTACTTGGTATTTGATCCAATCATATGATATGTATTGTAGCATGCAAGATCTATGTTCTAAGAAAGCAGATGCAGGTAACTAACTTACAGATCAGAGGTTAACCTTCGCATCATATCAGATGTCTCTTTTAAAAATTTACTGAAAGTACGATGAGAAAAACTAGGAGCTAAAAAATTCTCAATGAGCTAAAATTAGATTCCATGCGTTTTTTTTAAAGTAATTGTGAAAAGAAATATAATAGATATTATGAATTAAACGTTTCTAAAAAGAGTTGATGTTTTAGAGAAAATTTAAGTCAATATTTTCAATTGTCTTAAGTATAAAATGTAAGCGATCGTTTTTTTTTTTCTAATGTAAACAACCGTGATTCAATACATTTTATATAAGGTGTTTTCCGTACTAAATAATTTAAAAACTGTGAGTTACATTTTCATCAAATTATATTACAGGGGACATTTGAATGTATAACTACTGTTTATTGAAAGATATTTAAAGGATTTCAGATAACAAAACACTCATAGCTACAGAACTAAAGATAATTCAAAATATATAGGTATCATCAGAAAATAAAATATTATTTTGAGATATTTCTCTTTGTATATACAGATCTTCTAAAAGTGTATAATACAGGGTTCCCCCAGATTGTATTTTTAATTTCTACCGCCCTTTTCTTATTAGTTATTTTTAAAAAAGCGCAGATAGAAATTAATAAGAAAGTCTATAACACTTAAGTACCATAAGGTATGTTGGAAACCTATATAAAATCTTCTTAATATGACAATTTTGAGATTTTCTCATTTTCAAATTGTATAGATTTAACCTTTATAAAAATACCTTAGTTTAACCTCTAGGGTAAGTAGAAGCCATTAAAACCTATTTTTAAATAATCATTGTAATTGGACTATGTCCATTTAAAAAGTGTGCGTGTGTGTTAAAAATGTAAACGAAGTATTTTATTTTTGCTTAAAAGTTGAATGAATGATGGAAATTGAGGGTTGAACACCCTAAAGGAGTATTCCTATTACAACAAGTCTCGACCCCAAATGAATTTTCTTAGTCGTGCTTTCCACTTGTAAGACATATCTACAATGTAAATGGCTGTGGCATTATATATATTTAAAAATAAATGTCAGGGCCATGGGTATTCTAGTGGTTACAGCATAGGACTCCGGACCGGAAGGCCTGGGTTCGATGCTCGTACCACCAAATACCCTTCGAGTACACACGGAGTACGTGTTAGTTAAATGAGTGAGTCCGAAGGCCTTGTGGGCTGAATCACGAGTGCATGAAACTGGAGAAGATTTCCCTCCACTTCAGTTCCATGCCTAAGTTGTGGAGGTGGAAATAGATGGTGGCGCCATCTATCGTAATGTTCTATCGTCTCTTCTGGAATTTCACCGAGCTCAATCGTACTGTCACATGTATGGTGCTCAAGGCTAAGGCCAACCTCAGGTTTACATATAGCTCACTGCCCCGATGAATTTCGTGGGCCTCGATCTGACTATGTCAGACACATGGCATGAGCAACAACAAAAATAAATGTCAATCTGATACCACGCTTTGAATAAATTATTTTAACTCTAACTTTATCAAATGAACAATAGTGAAAATTTCCAAAAATAAAGTCAATTGTTTGTAATAATGCATGCGTTTAAATCTTAAGTATTAAGAGCATCACAATTTTACTTTAGCATTTAAGTTTAAAACTTTAATTGACCCTGAAGATGCAGATTATAAACTATTTGCACAAAAACCCTCAGGGGACAAATAAAGATTCAACCATTCATCGTGGAAGAAAATTAACTGCACAACAAATAATTCTTAAGTTAAAAATATATGAAATATTACCATAAGGTATTACGTGAACAATTTGGTTAAGAATATATTATTTTGTTGAGTTTTGTGCTAAAACAGCCTGTGGCAAAGATATTTCTCAAGGTAATTAATTATGAGCTTTAATGTCAAAAGTGAACTTAGATTCGAAATTTAACTCCTGGGCATTTTTCCGCTTGCTTGATATATCAATAACACTTAAGACAAATAAATAAAAATATAGAAAGTAGTACTTAACAGAAAATAAATTCTCATTGCTAATTATATGCCTAAAGGGATAAAGTTTATAACACATTTTAGGGCGAAATTATTTTGCGATTTTTTTCAAAATTTAAATCCATTCGTAAATGACAGAAATAATATTATTATGTATAATCCTATGAAAAATCACTAATAGAGTGGCTATACATGTTTTGTAAGGGTCTTAAGGATTAAAATGAATTAATTGGTACAGAGATAGATAGTACAATAATCTTATTTTTGTGTTTTTAATTTTATGGTTTTAAACATATAAGGCAATGGGTCTATAATAACAAGGATTAAGATTTAATTGAACGATTTTCTTTTGTTTTGCTCATAAAATTATTTTCTATTTTCTAATTTTCTAAATGTACCAGTAGATAAACATCTAACTGAATGGGAAAAAATATTAAGTTTAAGCTTAATTTAGTTATAGGCATTATAAAGATTATGTGTGTGTGATATTAATCTCCTAAGCAAAGCGTTGAAGGTAATTTCCAAATAGTTGTGAAAAAATATTACTATGAAAGTAATTAATTGATTTGCTTTAATGTCATTAAAAAAGATAGACTCCAGAATATAAAAATGTTTTAAGAAGGAATACTTATATTGCAGTTTTTTTTTTTTTTTTTTTTTTAAATATCATTACCAACACTATACAAAAGGTACAAAAACAAAATGGACCCGTTCAATTTGAGGATCCCAACCAAAGCTGCAACACCATGAACATCGAATAACCAGATAGAGGGTTGAAGACTGCTGACGCAGTCTAGGTACCTCTTCACAAAATCATCCGTCAATTTGAGGAAGAAAAAACCAGTATTTTAAGTTACTTTTAAGGCGGACGAAAATAATTCTGCACATTTCGATAACGAAAGGAAGATGCTTTGGATGTTTGGGCTCATACGTTGATAGAATTCTCGAACAGCAATAAATTGTGTATGCTTGTGACTAGTCATTTGTGGATGAGTGAAAATAGGAGTGGCTGATTGTTAAAAAGACTTCCTAACTCAGATTGAGTGATAAATGCCGTTATACACCTCAGTTGTCAATGAATAATTTTTAAATAATAGGAGTTTTTTTGTTGCACTTTAGAAACTTGGTTGCATACTAACCTTGGCTGTAAGATACAACGAAGACTCCAAGACATCGGAGTGAATGCTGAATGTGCATGGTATACATGTTCAATTATTTTTTTTAGAAAAATCGGATATTGTTTCAACGGGATTATAGATAAAGGACCTAAATAACGTAGCGTATTGCAAGATTTTTGAAATATCCATCACCACTGGATCTTACTTCACCATCTAGGTGATATCAGTAGTAATGTGACTAAAATGCAATTACATCAGTATTTTTTAAATTTTTGGATGCACCCCCCTAGGGGGAAAATCATATTGAAAAGTCGAAAACTAAAGATTAAAATAAAAATTATTTATTTACTGAAAGTAAAGAAACAAAATGCATTCTGACATAATAAAAAAGCAAAGTGCACATTTACACTGATAACTATGTTACTATGATACTATGTCACTGTGTCACACATACACTACTAAATATGTCAGTACTGTGGAATGAATTTTATAATTTTTAACAATACTAAGGTAAGGATAAGTTTAAGTACCATTAACCATGTTACTTTAACTTAAATACCATGGTAAGAAGGATGGTGAATTATATACCAGTAACGCCTTGGACGTGTTATACTTAAAATGATATGCAGACATTAATACTTATCTTGATAATTTGTATGGTTTATAATTAATCCCTTAAATGTGAATTAAAAATAAAGTGATTCGCTTCCCAATGCCACAGTTTAACACGTAAGCAAGCGTATGTGATGCATTTTGGGGGGAGAGGAGAAAAAAGGAATAAATAAGCAAATCCTTTGAAATAAGTAAATCCTGCCCAAACACTGTCATGTTCCTTTTATTGCATTATAAAGCCTTCGAAATAAAATAATCAATGGCTGAGCACAGAAAAATATCGTACTTCCGAAAGACGTATATCCCTTTAAGACCCAACCCGCACAATCATGCTGGTTCGACATTCTTATACATTTTTGCTTCTGGAACAGTCGTATGTAAAAAAATCCCAAATCCAACGACTAAACGCGTTTGTAGAACGTATTAATTTTTTATCAACAGACGGTGGTTGCAGTCAATGTTTTCCTTTCAGCTGGCTTGGATCATAACTTGGCTTTCAAATACAACGAAAACACGTCTTCTTTTTATCAGTCGTAAAAAAGTAATAATCAATATATTTCTAATTGCTTGCATAAGAATTTTTGTATTAGTGTTAAAATAATTGTAAAATAGAAAAAAAATATTAAGAGTATTACAGTTTTAACAGAAAATTTATTTATAGAACAGAAAGTATATTTAACATATTACACATCCAAATATAAATTGATTACACTGTCTAAAGCATTTATTACACGAAATTTATGACAACATTTAACAAAATTGAAGGAAATGAATAAAATATATATATATATATATATATATATATATATATATATATTTTAATTACTTGAAGCTTTTAGTTATAAAATTCGTTAAAATACACTTCATTTGAATAATTTGTATTATCTGAATAAAGCTCCTGGAAAGTGTTATTTCGAATTTGAAATTTAAATATTTATTATTTCTGTGTTCGCAGCTTATTTGTTTTCTTTTCATATTAGATGAAATTCTGTGTAATTAATTAAATTTATGTTTTATTTTTTTGCTTCTTATATTTTGAATATCATACTAAACACTTTTGAGCTAACTTTCAAACTGGTTTGAATAGTTTAAGATATAATGTAAATTAAGGGAACAACAGATATAAAGAAGAAAAAAAAGGTTTTGACTCGTAAAATAATGAGGAGTTAATTTTTAATCTCTTTTCAATGTGCATATTAGCAAAAAATATTCATTTAAATCAGTATTTCTCAAACGTTCAATAGTCCCAACATAATTTTCCTCGCTCCTCATTTACCATAAAATAACAATGTATTGATTCAATAATACTATGCTTTTACACTAAGGATACAATACTGCTTTAACCTCTTAAGTTTCACCGGCATATATAAACGTCTCACTCAGCCAAAGCGTTAAGTGTACCGGACGTATATATACGTCTTTTCGAAGTACGATACCTTCTTTGCACTGCCATCCAAAAAATTATTCTGAAGGCTCTGGAATGCATTATAAGCCCATTAACAGTATTTACGGAGGAATTTCTTATTTTTCATTTTCTTCTCCCCACCCAAAACATCACATTCTCATTCCTACGTGGGAAACGATGCCATTGGGGTGCGAATCGCGTAACTTTCAATCGACAGTTAAAGGATTAATTATAAACCATACAAAAAATTAACAAGATCAGTGTTAATTTTTGTATCACAAGCCACAAGGGGTGAATGGTAATTATTAAACTTGTCCTAAACTAGTATTGCTAAATTAATTACAAAATACACAGTGAGCAGTACTGATACATTTATGAGTGCATTATATAAATGTAAACGTGTATTTTATTTTTTTATTATGTTAGAATTTAATTATGTAGTTCGTTTATTTTCAGTAAATTAATTTTTTTTGAAAAATAATCTTTTGTTTTAGAATTTTTAATATTCTCAAGCCACCTTCGTAGAGTCATCACCCCCCCCCTAGGGGGACGCTTCCCACAGTTTGAAAAACACTGATTTAAGTAAACTATCAGAAATATTTCAGTTTGCGTTGGTGTATATTCGCGTTTTGACATCCATCAATGATATTTATTT
>BMAV01025049.1:43850-60635 GCA_019973955.1 Trichonephila inaurata madagascariensis | reverse complement strand
TGTGAAGTCATCCAGATGATTTCTTCTAGCCATATTTCACGAACTGACTCACTGGCACTTGCAGAGAATATGGTGAATTGCGTCTCCGTCCTTCATTTCATTCTACTGTTGAGCAGCGCGCGCCGACATCACGCGTTTTGCGTACGCTCACATCGCTTCTGACGTTTTGTTCCTGATATTTGCATACGCATGACGTTTCTACT
The DNA here is from genome assembly GCA_019973955.1 of Trichonephila inaurata madagascariensis. Classification (NCBI taxonomy): domain Eukaryota; kingdom Metazoa; phylum Arthropoda; class Arachnida; order Araneae; family Nephilidae; genus Trichonephila; species Trichonephila inaurata. The sequence goes on along the minus strand of BMAV01025049.1, from coordinate 60,432 downwards.
GACTTACGTGTTCCCTCTACTGATCTCCAGACCTCTTTTTCTGCAATTTCATGGCTATCTGCTAAATTTTTACATTGTTGCTTAAGTTTTGCACACCAGTGTATATTTTACCAATGCAGTACAAGCATTGAAACGATATCAAAAGCTACAAAATGATCAAATACAACAAAGTGATTCATTTCTTCAAAATAAAGTTAACAACAAATTATAAATATTACTTAAAAACAATTAATATTATAATTAACAAGTACTTACTATAAATATTAAATAATTTGTGATAAAAATGCTGTGTATTACTATGATTCTAAAATGTTAAAATTCGCCACATGCATGCGATGTTCCCTCTTTTTCAGTTAATTTTTTACAAGTAGCATTATATTGCATTCTTTTAACCAGTCGTACTTCTTTTGTGCGGAGATTAAAATGTCGCTCTGCAGTCTGATTTCTTTTTATATTTATAAGTGTAACAAATTTTTGAGCAAATTTACCAACAGTCAGACAAAGCGATTGCATAATTTTTTGTCTGCCTTGATTGTCATCATTAAAAATGACAATTGCCTCATTTGTAGAAATATCAACAATCTTTCTACCACAACCTAAAGTTTTTGGGCATAATTTCCATATTAATGAGTTAATGGATTCATTATTATTTTTGGTTTTACCCCCTAGACTATTTTGTAGGAGTTTAGGTTGTGATAGATCATTAAAAAAAGGTTTTATGGCATCCTTTACTGCCCTGGTAATTTGTTACTGTGTTTAAAAGTTTCCACACTACCATCTAATACTTGATTTTGATATTTACACCAAGAATTAGGACCTACAGAACAAAAACTGTGCAATGGTTCTCAGTCACTTGAACATATATCGAAATATACAGCCCAAACAGCTTTTCGCATATCCTACAGCCATGTTTTATTTTGTCGGGTTGCATTTCCATAGTATGTTGTGATTAAGTCGATCATTCGGTCGGTCAACCTTCCCTTTCCACCACAATCGACTTCCCATCACCGAGTTTGGAGCTCATTTGTTTTAATTTTCGTAAACGAGTTCCCATTCGTTTTTGAACATGTCCAACACATTCAATTTTACATTAGATTAGACATTAGCTTAGATTAGACATTAGATTTAAATCAGTAGATGGAATTAGATAAAATAGTTATCATTGGTAATTGCTAGATTAACTTTAAAATAAAAATTGTGTCAAAACAAATGACAGATGTCACAGAGGAAAGATTCTTGAATGTGCGCTACAATAGATAACTGTACAGGCATTTCTTTATAAGATATCCGACTACGCGTGGAACCGGGATTTTGAAAAAATGAATAAATGAGTATTTTTTTAAATATTTATTGTCATTTGAATTCTAATATACATCATAAACAGTTATTTGTTTTAAAGTTATTACAATAAAAAAAAATATTTAAATACAATTTTTTTAGTAAAAAACAAAGAGAAAATGTCATATTTTTGTAAAAAAAACACATTTTGTGGAAAATGCATCTTTAAAAATAATGCTTTGACTATATATAAATAAGGTTTCTCTACAGAGCATGGACAATGATTTTTAACATGTGTTATTTAGAAGAGTGTTTATTCATATTTAAATGCTTCAGGTGAATTTAAAGTAATTTTAAACGATAAATACTGGCAATTTTTTCAATTGATAATAACTTTTAAAATAATGAGAATTCTCACAATTCTTGAGTTCAGGCTGTGTAGAGAAGTCTTAGCTCTACATTAATAAGACATAATTAATATAGAATCATTTTCAATAAAATGATACTGTCTAGAAAATCTGTCACCTTTTCCGCATTTCTTGCAATACAATTGAATTTAAATAACATTTTAATGTTACAATACAGGGTGGGGCTAAAAAAGTGGTCTGGAGAACAGAGTTCCAGGTTACAAAGAAACACGGCTAAAAAGAAAAAAATAATGCATTAATTTTTTCATTGCATATGACGAGTATTCATCTGTCTAGATTTCGAACCTACGACCTATGAATCCGAAGCCCAGAAACTTAACCACTAGATAAAAGTGATGATCACTCCTGTCCGGAGGCGGTTTCTGGCTTATTTAGATACAACCACAGTACTACCCTGCCAGTGAGTCGGTGGATAGATAAACGATGAAGATATTTGTTGTTATGGCGAGTGCGTGAGTTGTTACTGTTACGTCGAGTGAGTCTGACGACTTTTGGATGCTGCGTCAAGTGAATCTGACGACATTGGTTGCTGCGCGAAGTGAGCCTGACAGTTGTGGGTGTTCTTTTTGTGGGTAGATGGCGCCATGGCACATCAGCATGTTGGCGGTTTTCTTTTCAGCCAAGTTCACAGAAGCCGGGGATTAAACCCGCAACCTTTGGACCAGTAAGCACCCAACATACCACAAAGACTGGAGGCTGCTACTGGCTTATTTAGATACAGCCGCACATCTATTGTCATCTTTGAGCTCTGGTCAGCAAGTTGCGGAATGCAGATCGAAACTGGACCACTGCAGTTACTTTAATCTTAACAGAAATGTTCTGCAGTAGTTATGAAGACTATAAAGTGTATTACACGATACACCTTAGACTTGCCGGTTCCCCACAAACAATATTCACACATTGACAGATCTGGTGACACGTATGTCCTGCTAGAGCTGAGATGAGCTTGAACTTTGCTAATAACTATGTCAGAAGTGTAGGCTGTATAAAAGTTATCCGTGGCTCAGCATGTTGTTTAGGCTGTGACACCACCCTGTTGGATAATAGTTATAGGTCTTTTCTTCCTCACTTAATATTGCAACAAATAAAATGATTGCAATCAACTCATACTGACACAGCCCACACTTAGATCTGAACCGGTTTCAATTACTAGTGTGTGGGTAACATTCATGTCTAATCTTATACCACTTGTCCGGGTCTCTTTTTTTTTTGCTACACCATGTTTTATTAAAACAATTGTATGCGCATTTTCAAGTTTAAATGATTTTAAATATCGAAACCATTATTCTCTCTTATACACATTTTATAAATCACGGTAAGAAACCCATTTGTAAACCTTGAATATTTTTTTAATTATGTTATAATAGAACAAATAGAGTAAACCTTTTAATGTTTTATCAACATAATTAAATATTAAGTGATTACATACGATACAATAATAAGTGATATAACAACCATGATTCGATTTAAAAACACATTTTTTTTTAATTACAAATACTTTCTATGTCGAATGAGAAATAATTAATATACCCTTTTACGTAGATACCAAGGAATTTCAAGCATTAATGGTAATTCCCTTCAAAAAGCAATTATCTTAATTGCAACACTTGATATAAATTACCATTATCAACAGAGTAAGTGCGCTTTTAGAAATAAAAGGCTTGCTTAAACACGTTTTCTCTATTTATTGATATTTAGTAGAGTGCAACGATTCCCACTGCATCTGCAGTTAGAACATTTTATTGAAATTAAGATCGGGTCTCTTAAGAATAAACATATTTTGCCGCAGAGAAAAAGGTTATCCCTTTATGGTCGTAAGGAATATTATACAAATATTGTTTAATATGAAATTGTGAATTGGGCCAAATTAATCACTTAAGTTATATTTTTAATTTCAAATTTTATTGGAGTTATTTTAGAATTTTCTTAAGAATAAATTTGTCAGATTTATCAATGATACAAATCAAGAATAAAGAATATATTACTTTTACACAGTTGAGTCACATTAATGAGATCACCACGTAATTTCGATGTCACTGTTAAATAATCAATCACAGAAGGCAGGTAGCAGCACAGTACAGTGACGGGTATATGCAGAGTGTGTGAGGGCTTCGAAAAACATTTCAATTGTTGGTGTATTGCAGAAATTGAGCGATCGCTTCGACGTCCAAAAGGTTATGACCATTGGCTTTCCGGACAAGGGTGAAAGCATTTCCGAAAAGGAAAAGTTTATGAACTGTTCGCATGACGCCATGATAAAAGTATAATGTGCATGGAAAAATGAGACAGCCCAAAATAAGCGACGTGGCGAATGATGGTTTACTGGATGACAGATGTAAATGACGGTTGCGGACATGCATTCGTACGAATAGAACTGCTACCATTGAGAAACTGACCACCCATATGAACTAAAGGGATACCATCCAAACTTCTGCTCAGTGTGAACGATGCTGTGTCTGAACTTCCGAAGCAGACGTATGCTTCATGATCCTATGCTGACTGCTGTTAATCGATTACGCGCGAAGGCTGCTATTTACACTCCTTTACCGTAGCTGGACGTCCACTGAGTGGCGACAGGTGGTATTTTCCAATGAATCGTATTTTATTCTCCATCGAACTAACAGACGTTGACGTATAGAGCATGAAATCTCTGAAAACAAATACCCTGTATCCATTGACAGAACCGTCCAGGTTGGAGCATTATGGCCTGGGAAAAGTTTTCCTGATATTTTCTGGGTTCACTCATCATTGTGGAAGACACAATGAATAAATATAAACACTCATATTTTCTTGAGGATCATGTCTAACCCTATGTGAGCATTGTTTTTTTTTCTCAGGATAATGGCCTTTTCCAACAGGAAAAGGCGAAGTGCCTTATAGCTGGTTGTGTACGTGTGTTGTTCGAGAAGCACCAGGATAAGTTAGCTATTCTCCCCTTTCCAGCAAACTCACCAGACTTAGACTCAATCGAGAAACTGGGGGACTATCTCGATCGTGTTGTTATAGCCATTGATTCTCATCCGCGTAATCTAGAGTAGCTGGCCATGGCAGTTTAGTCAGCTTGGCTCAATATCTCAGTGAACACCTTCAGGAACCTGATTGACTGTTTTCCTGCACGTAGCGCATTACTCTATTCTGTGACAATGCAAAGACAAAAATAAGTTACAAGATAAAATTATTACGAAACAAAATAAATACAATGAGGTTACAAAAATATAGAAATGAAAAATTTACAAAACATAGTGAATGAAGTTTTACATGGAACAAGTTGTAAAAAAATAGGAGACCAGTTGACTTTAAAAGCCTGCAGTTTGACATTCGGGAACTTCCATCCTTTCCTAAATTTTGAACAAAAAAGATAAAGTGCTCCTCACTTTGCTCCCCACCAACATTACAGTTACAAAGTTTGGAAGGACACAGATTTAGTACATTAAAACAAAGTTTAAAACTATCATGATCAGTAAGGAATTGGGTGATTTTATAGATTGTATAAAAGTGATCCCAACACAGTTTGTGAAAAAGTTGGAAAAAATTTCTTTCTCGTAAGGGGAGGGAACGACTAAGGAAATTATTTGGGGTCGATACTTGGTTTAATAGTAGTACTCCTTTAGGATGTGACACCCTCAATGCAATTCCGCCGAATGGCCAATCAATTCGGAGAAAACAACCTTCGAAATTCATGCTTAGCTTTTATACAATTAAGAATTAATTACCATCAATGACGGAATGACACAGATGATAGGACGCCCACTTTCTATGCGGGAGGATATGGTTCGAATCACGTTATCAGCTTTTGGTTTTTCAATTCACTCTTAAATATTTTTTTAAATAAAATAAACTTACTTATATGAAAGGTTTGTTAATTATTAAATAATATTTTATGTAATTTTTTGTATTTGTAAAGTAAATCTTTTTTAAAAAATATTTAAATAATGTATTATTAAAATTATTTTAAATTATTATTAATAATAATTCTGAATAATTGTATTTAATTAAAGTTAATTAAAAGTAATTAATTAAAAAATAATTAAAGTTAATTAATTAATAATAAGTAAAACATAATATTTATTAAAATTAATTATTATTAATTGATACTTATTAATAGTAATTAATAATTCATATTATACATATAACCAAAATTAATTTCTTCATTATTAAACTGTTATATTAATTTATCATTTACATATTGTACACTTGTCATTTAAATATTATTAATTAATCATTTAAATATTATTAATTTATTATTAAAAGTATTATTAATTTATTATTAAAATTACATAAATAAATTATTAAAATTAAATAAATTTATTTAAAAAGGTCTTATTAAATATTTACATAACTATAAAATATTTAAGTTAATAATACATAAAAAATATATTTTTATTATATTAATTATAAAATAATTAATTTCATAAAAATATTAATATATTCTATAATTCATCTTATATATCATATTTTATTTATAGTATATTGTATTTTACATTATAAAAAATATTTGTAACTACGTTTTTATTAAAATATCATTTAATATTTATTATATATTTGATTATAAATGTTATTTATTAATACAAAAATTTATTTATAATATTTAATATAAATATTTTAAAATAATAGTATTTTTTTTACCAAATAAAATACAAACTAATTTCATAAAATATCATTTAATATTTAAAAAACCTTTCATAAGTATGTTTATTTAATTTTAATAAATAAATAAATGAAAAAAAAGTTGATCACGTGATTCGAACCCTATCCTCCCGCGTTGAAAGCAGTCTTCCTTTTAACTGTGCTATGGCGTCACAGGTGGTAATTAAAACTTAATTGTATAAAACCTAAGCATGAATATCGTAGGCTATTTTCTCCGAATTGACTGGCCATTCGGCGGAAATACATTGAGGGTTGAACACCCAAAAGGAGTACTACTATTACACCAAGTGTCGACCCCAAATGAATTTCTTTAGTTGTGCCCTTTCTTTGTCAGAAAAGACTGAGCAATTTATTTGTATTAGGTGTTACAAAGAGAGACAACGTTTTCTTTAGTTTTTTCCCCATTGGTTGTGGATTTTCCAAGGAAATCAGCCCTTTTGTTTCCAAATATTTGACTATGTCCACGAACGAAAGTAAAACAGACTAGAATATTTGAATCCCTTAGAATTCTAAAATTCTCATTAGTAAAAATGGGTTGTAAAAATTTAAATTTAACTGAAAAGCAGCTCCAAGACCGATTTGTCTTAGAGTTCCTCCCTACGTTCCAGAGCATTCTTGAAAACTCTGCTTTTTTATAGGTTGTAATGTTATAGGTTTCTCCAGTAATTTTCAGAAGCATCAATATATTCAAAAACACGGTTATCAAGTCGTCATTCATCAAAACTGATGCCAACTTGTCTGTACTGCCAATATTTCGTTAAGTATCCAATGAAATACAATTATAATGTAAAGGACTGCGTTGCTTCCAAATATGACAATTTTTATGATAAATTAAATACAACATAAAGTAATATAACTATTGAACATCCAGATATATAAATTACAATAGATATATATATATATATATCTGGATATATTATATATCCATATATATTATTATATATATATGGATATATTATTATATATCCATTTACAATATTTTAAGGTGAAACAATAATTGAGGTGATGCAGAATTTAAATTTATTTTTTTTCAGCCTACAATATAATGAAAAATATAGTTAACGTGTAAATCACAGTACTTTAGTTTGAGCAATGGGTATACTTTGTACAAAGGGTGTTGGTCTGTCCTTGGGTGGACAGGGGATGTTGGAGAACTCGGCTTTGTTGGGAGCGCCAATATGACAAAAGGTTATTGTAAAAGCTAGTCGCAGATCACTTATCGTTGTGTTGGAGAGAGGGTCGTTTTTTCTTCGTAAACAGCGGGGTCAACGTCCCCCATAATAAACATTAGATTGGAATCGCATTTGTCGTTCTTGAATTTTCGTTTTCGTAGACCTCTCTCCTCTCGTCAAAAGGGACCCTCCCTGGTTTTTATTAGTTTTATTTAATTATTTAACTAAACAGGTTTGCTCTATCACATTTATTGTGGATAACATAAGAAACGTATAATAATGTTATTATCGTTAAGTTAGTTATATGAAAATTGAGAATCAACTGATATTTTGACTATTATTTAATTAATACTAACATTGACTTCAATCCAGTGGATCAATTATTATTTTAGTGAAATCTATTGATGAAATAAATTGATTTTATGAAATTCTATTATAATGCATTAGTTTTAATTAAAATTTCACGCGATTTACATTAACAGAAACATTTTTCTAAACAAAAGAAATATTCACGAGGAAAATTGTTACTTAACTTAAGAATAATTTCATATTTTCACAGAACTCATATTTTTTTTCTTAATTGCCAACAGAAATAAAACTCAATTCCTGCAAAAACATAGTATCTGTATCAATCGTACTCCCTTGTCAAAAATTTCTTTTTCAACAAAACTAATGGGAATTTTCACCGTGCCCTATTCACACACAACATCTGAACACAAAAGTAATATCTTTTCTTGCGGTTCCTTGGGAATAAATAGCTAAAGAAACGCTGTGACAGGAGATTGTACCCACATTTCCACCGTCTCAAACTACTGACGTTTTACAAATGCACTGTGATTTCTTATTTCAGTATCAATATTTATTCGAGATTGTAGTTTTTCATTTGTGGGGTGTTGCGAAAATAAAAACTCAAAAAGGTAAGTAATGGAGGATGAATTTAGTAAAGGATGTAGTTCCATTTTCTTATTCTATAATTGAATTTTTTTTCCGAATTGTCTTTTATTTATTGAAGTAGTATCATTTAAATCACATTTTTATTTTTTTAAAAAAAAGAACTTTAAAAAATTCAGGAATGATTTTTTTATTTTATTTCCAATGGCTGGGTTACAAAAAACCACTACGCCAAAAGGAGGTAGGATCAAAAATAGACGAAAGAAACAGAGTAGGAAATAACAACGTGGCGAGAAAAGTCTATGAATCCAATGAGTCTTTAGCTTGCCAAAAACGATCACGCAAAGATGAGCTCTTTAGTGCTGGACAGCGGCGAATGTGGTCAACATCCATGCCCTTCCAAATAACACAGAGCGTATCGAAAGGAGCCTGTGTAACATGAATTCGAGGAAATTGTTTGAGGAGATAGTCATGTCTAGTAGCCAGACGAACTTCGGCAATTGCTTCACGTCTTGGCCACATGGGAATATCTTTGAGATTATTCCACGATATCTTAGTGTAATTTCTTTCTGTTTATTGGAATGAAGTGAGATCATTAATCTTTAATTAATTTTTCTTTATCATAAACATGACACTGGTAAAATGGACAGATTTCTTTGTTGTATGTTGAATGGAAGCTCCTTTCTTTGCTAGGGGATCAGCTAACTAATTACCAGTTACACCGCAGTGTCCAGGAATCCACTGCACGATGATTTCATTAGAGTACTCAGACAAATTCTGCAATAGTTCTTTACAGTCAATAATGTTAGAGGAGGCACACAGGAGTAAAATTTGAGATCACAGCAAAAATTGCTGCTTTTAAATAACAGAAAACAACAGCCCTAGTAAAGTTATTCAGATGTTAATACAACTGTATAAGATTTACTTGAAGGGCAGCAACCTCATTCTGAAATGCGGTTGCAAATTGTTTAGCTAGACTCTATAAATATATCACACCCTGAGTTTACCTGAATAGAATAGCCCCAATGTAGACTATACATGTCGTAAAAAGCAACTAATATAGGCACCCAGTGTCCGGGGGAGGGGTATAGCTGAGCTCTTTTTGACTCTAGGGGTTTATAAGTATAGAGAACAGGTCCTCCAAGTTAGGGGTTGGGCGTGAGGCTAACAACCTCACCTTGGAAGAATTCTTCTGTTCCGAAGTAAAAAACCAGATTGGCTTTACAAAATTTTACCAAGAAGCGTTTAAAGAGTTTAAGAATTGGATATTGAAATATAGTATAGGAGTATTTACTCTTTATAAGAGGTAAACATTTTTTAAAAAAAACTGGAGATCCATTGCTTGAAGAAGAGCAGAATGAAAAAAAAATAACATCTGAGGAAGGCTCAAGCAAACAAAGGGTTGTCATGCTAATGCTGACGAGGATATAAATATATCAGATTTTTTCTAAATGTTATACTTCTCATAGATAATTTAGATAAACTAAAAAAAAATAGCTAGTTCTTGAGAAAATCTAAAATATTTAATCAAAAAGGAAACACACATTAAACATAAAGAAGTATAAATTATTACATTTTTTGATTAGTATAATAAATTAAACAGTCTATAGTGTATTTGTTCACGATGGTGTACTTGTCCGATTATAAATCATTTATTTAATTTTTTTTTCCATTTGACCGCCGGCGTACAAGACTAAGTTTTCTAGTGCATGCACGAATCTCAAATTTCTGGGGATACTAACCTTCACTTTACGACCCGTATTTTATTTTCCCTTTTAACTTTAAAGCGCACACTAAGGTGTCTCGTTTCTTTTACTAAAGTTTGTGTAAATAATTTTGTTTTTTATTTTTATTTCCTCTTGTTGTATTTCAACGAAAGTGATAATGAAAGATAATATTTGCCTGAAGCCAATACATTAAAATGGATTTAACTCTTTGTGAAGAAGATGGAGACATTTAAGAAAAATGACAATACGCTTATTTTTTGCATGTGAAGGAGCGTTTTCTTCTATAAAACATATTTAGCACTTTCACAAATTTTTATAATTTTAGTTTTAATTTCTCTATTTTTTAAAATGTTTATAACCCATTCATTTTTGTAAATTAACTTTTGCAATTTTATGCAATCCCAAAACACGAAAATCTACCTTATAATGTTTTCTATGGCAGTTACATTGGTTGTACACATAAATAAGCCTTGTATCCACACGAGGTTACATTGGGATTTAGCCCTACTCATAGCATGTATCCACTCTTATTGGAAATCAAATATATATGTAAATTTCCATACATTATATCCAACTAATTTAAGAAATTACATTTTGATTTTTTTTTTTTTTTTTTTTTGGCACAAATATAATTCCATTACAACACTGCCCCTCAAAGTTTCAATATTCGCAACCCAATATTGAATCATAATTTTTAACGCCCCCTCTAATACAATAGCAATGCTTTTAATTCAATAATACTATACTTTGTTGCTAAGTCTACGATATGACTTTAACCTCTTAAGGGGTCTCAGGGGAGTTAAAAATGTTTCGAGAGCACAAAATATAAACAACTTTCGACTAGAAATAATTCTTTGAGGTTAAAATGAAATAATTTGATTCTCTTACACATTTTTTATAAAGGAATAAAGTTTCAAAAAAGTATAAAATGTCTAAAATATAATCATAATTTTAAAAATAATAAGCACATAAAAATAAGAAAAATTTTTGTAAGAAACAAATTGTAAGTTTTACGATGCGCATAATATTTTCTGCAATAATTATTCTAATTACTAGGAATAAGTTGATTTATAAAGTCAAATATATCTTTATTACATTGTGGCTTATTTTATATAAATAGAATTAAAAATTAAATTTTTAAAAATAAAAAAGTTCATTTTTTTAAATTTTTTTAAAAAAATTCAATTTTTTTGAAATTATTCAAAAAATTAAAAATTTATAATACTATAAATAGCTGATATTTAAAGATTATGATAGAGTTTATAATTCTGTAAAGTTTTATACATCAAAGTATGATAGTTTTTGAAACGCAATGCGCGTAAGTGAAAAAAACACAAACTGAGAAAAAAGGCTTTAAAGTTTTAAATTAAATTTAAGAAAATAAATTTTAAAACTTACATACTAAAATGCTCCAGGATCATAAGATATGCTTTCCTGTTGCTTAAACAGCTCAATTTCTTTAGTCTTTTTAATTTTTTTGGCTCTACGAGCTTCAAAAGATGATGCTAAGCTCCTCTTTCTTGACGTAAAGATTCGACGATTGTCACGTTCAGCCAGGGACACACAAACATTTTTGTTAATTTTTAAATCAAATTTCTCTAAAATAGAAATAAGTATTTGATTTCCATCATTAAAAATGCTGGTTGCTAGATTTGCAGCAATCTCTGCAATCTGAAGACTAGAACCAATCGTCTTAGGACAAAACTTCCAGATTAATAAATTTAAACTTTCATTAGGATTCTGTGTCTTACCTCCTAAACATTTCTTCAGGAGTGCCGGATGAGATAAGTCTGCAAATACAGGCTTAATTACATCTCGAACAGCTTTAGCAACGGAGGGTTTGTGTTTATACTTTTCTAAATTATCATTAATTGCAGCATTATACTTACACCATGTATTTGGATTTGTAGGACAAAACCAGTGCATCGGTTCATCATTAGTGCTGCAAGAATGACCCCAAACAGCCCAAATGGCTTTCCGCATTTCCTTTACACTAGTAGAATTGCATCGAATAGCATTACCATAGTAGTGCGCAAGCTTATCAATTAAACTATCAGTTAACCTACCTTTACCGCCTATAGTTTTACCATCATATAATTTCTTTTAACCATATACTAATTTAAGCTTCCTAAGTCTTGTACCCATTCTCTTTTACACATGGCCTACACATTCTATTTTCTGAATAAGATGGTCATCGCCATGTGGCTTGTTTTCAGAAAGGGCATTGAATGTTTTTGTGTCGCCATCTCCTATGTAGTTCAAATATTTCAGGTTGTGAAGCTTTTCTGATCGCGCGATTAAAAATCCTCAACATCCCGTCAACCTCCATCTTACCCGCAGAGCCAGAATAATTTTTTCTACATGAAATCTTATGCGCTCTTTGCCATTTATTGTACTTGATACCAAACTTTACCCCTTTATAACTTTTACATCCTTTGCAAAATGAGGACAACACTTCCCTATCCAAAACCTTACCTTTTTCGGCCCCTATTACAGTACATACTCCAATCAACGATGAATGTCCACTCGTTTTCCAGGTCCCATCACCGCTTACCGTTAAAAGGTTATCAGATAATGAAGAATTTTCTTCGACAGCTGCCCTTTTCATGCTTTCTTCGGTGACTTCCTTCATAACAAGTGAAAGTTTATTATTAATAACATCATATGATTTTTGTTCAACAGGATTAGGAAGACACATTACAGCACAAAAAGTTTTTAATGACTCCAAGCCTTGGCCTATGCATCTCATTGCTAAGATAGATCTTCTGTTAATTTCTGGAGCATTATTTTTATTCCCAGTGTTTTCACAGCTTGAAAAAGTACAAACATTCCCACAGTTTTTACAATGTATTTCAAAATTCGAACATAAACCACGAGTGGACTTTTCATTAATTGTTAATTGTTTATGACATTTTAAACAGCATGATACTGACAAAATAGAGCTAAAGGTTGAAATAAAATCAAAAATACGATATCCTTTGAAATTTTCACTTACCTTAACAAGATTTGACTTTAATGAAGTCTGAATTCCTGAGATTTTATTACTGGAAGCACACTTACTTGTATCTCTCCTTTCTGCAACATGTGTATGAGGACATACCTTCATGAATTGGTTCCCTCTAAATCTTTTTTTCTTAGGACGATTACCTGAAGGTCTGCGATGTATATTTTCCATTTCAAATTTAGAGATAAATAATGCTTTAAATTTTGAAAAACGATTTCAAACAACGTGCTAGCATTACCAAAACAGAATGAAAACACATTAGAAAGAATATGTTGAGTTGCAAACTTCCTTCTCATTCACCCAAGTGTTTAAAATATTTCATGAGGCTTTTTAAAAACAGAAAAATGAAACGTATGTGGAAATTAAGAATAAGTGGGCGTGACATGTGTCCATTTAAATACTGTTATTAAATTGCTGTTTGGAATTTTTTTGAATAACTCTCGAAGTTTTTGTAGTACTATCACGTGATTGGTATCAAAAAGTTCAAAAGAAAATGAGGAACAACATATATTTTTTCGAAAATTCGAAAAATTCCGAGATTAACACCCCTGAGTCCCCTTAACTATTATAGGCAGTTATTCTATACTATTCTTATTTAGTACGCTGTAGTATTTTACGGGTTGGATCCCTGTTATATCCAGGAAGACAACGCCACACCTGACATGTTGCGAGGTCTACCACGGATTGGTATGATGGCAATGGATTGAATTTACTGGACTAACCTGCCCAGATTCTATATATGAATCCTACACAAAGCTTCTGTGGAGAGTTGAATACATGAATTGAAGGGTGCAGCAGTCCTTTAAAATCAGTGAAATAACTTACGTGTCTTTTTCACAAGACAAGTGGAAGAAAATACCACAGTTCATCATTCAAGGACTTGTGGATTGCCGGCCTGAAGATTTTCAGGCTGTAATTGCCTCAAATGGAGGCTCTACCAACTATTCAATATGAATATTTTTTTCATCTGTTTTACCACAGGGGACCATTTACTTATTGGTAGGTAGTGTATATGTGTATCTCTAAATTAAAAGCGTAAATTTATTGTTAACAAACAAATGTGTCATTTGCATACCTTATAAGAAAAGTAACAAAGCCATTCTGTATGTGACAAGCATCACAAATACGGCAAATATAATATATCCTAATAATCCAACATTTTTTTTCTGTGTGTTTTTTAGATATTTAATTTATTATATCAGAGAATAAATTCATTCCTCAAAATGTAATTTTTTCACTTCCTATGATATTTCTATTGAAAAAGTATATAAATTGTATAAAATATGTTAAAATCTTAGTGAAAAATGATTTTAATCTTAAAAATACTACATTTATTTCGAACTAGTGTTATTATTATAGTAGACATTAGTTTAAGAATATAAATGTTACGTATATCTTTATTTGTATTAATATTTGTAAAGATTTTGATTTTCTCGCCTGATATTCCATGTTGTGTGTTATTTTTAACTTTTTCATCTCATTTTATTTATTCAAAGTACACGTAATAAAGAGCCCTGCTTTCTTCTTTATGTAGATTAGTTTTTGGTTGTATGATGATATAATGAATCACAAAATTTTCGATATTTCTTTCCCAACACATTCACACAAAAAAAAAAAAGTCGCAGCGTAATGATTAATAATATAAGTTAGATTAAAAAAAAAAAAAAAAATCTCTGTATATCCATAAAACAATAGATTTTTCTCTAAGTAGTTTCGGGGACATGCATCCTTTGTCTCTATATACCTAATAATATTTATCCTTATAAATATTACTGTCTTTCGTAAATATGGGCAGTCGTCTATTTAATGTCTTTATGTCTTTCACCGTTATTAATTTTATTACTTATGAACCAATGCTTTTTTTCTTTGTTTTCCCTTCTTTAATTAAGATATTTGGATTGCAGAATAGCATTTAACCTTTATTTATGAAGAACACGTAAGTAAAATAATGATTATTTGCCGTATATATATAACGGCTCCCTCTAATTCTCACACGAGCGAACCAATCAATTTACATGCATTGGTGTTAAAGGAAATCGGCTATATATCGATCGTACTATATTTCATTCTTTTCGACTTTTATATAGATAACAGGATGGGAAAAAGGTGAACTTGAAGTGGTATACAAATTTCTACAAATCTACGATAGAGATTTTGATTATGATTTAGATGATTTAGCCCCTCATAGTTATAATAAAAAAAATTGTTTCTATGTTAATTGTGTATGCGTGTTTATAAATTGTAACAACATCTTGGAAGAGGTCTACTCTTTTCAGTAAAATCCCCAATAATTTGAATAGTAAACCTTTCATTAAATAATACAGGGTTATTTTTTGACACTGGCTGATGACTCTCCGTATCCTTATCTGGCGAAAACAATACAATGAAACGTTTGAGAAACAAACTATGGCATGGGAAAGGAAACTATGTTGAGAAATAATTGTTTCTTAAAATTACTAATGGCACTGTGCAATGCAAGAAATGACCCAAAAATAATAGCACATAAAAAAATAACTCTGAAATATGTTCAGTTTTATTCTCTAAATTCACTAAACTGGCATAGAATTTGATTACATTGAGCACGAGTGCCGTTCTCAGTTATAACGTGTATTATCTGCACATTTCCTACGGCCGAACGCATCATGTCACAATGAATATTCTATATGTATGTGCGTGTGTCATATGTGTGCCGCGATGAAGATTATCTTACATTCAAAAAAATTATTTTATACATATTCTGCCCGAGCAAATTGTCTTTGACTCTATTTGTGTGTTCAAAATTCTCAATCATCTCTCTCAAAATGTCATGCCAAATAGTCTCTTACGTATTTTCTCTCTGGTTCTAAGTGTACGAGGAACTGCGTGTGAATAAAATGATACAATTGTACTAATAATATGCGTTTTGATAATGTGAGTCTAATATTAATTTGAGATGGGTCACATCGGCTTAAAATACTATTCTTCTGAGATATCTATAAGTTTTATAGCCTAAGTTGCAGATTAAGCTGCCGAATACGGAAACATGCATTTTTACCCTACCGGCCACCGTAAATGCAACACCAAAAAAGACAAGAGATAGTACAACATAATTGTTTTGGTAGATAACATGCTGACCAAGTATCAAATGATTACCCGGTGCAGGAACAGTTTGGTGGTGCATAACGCAGCTGTTCGGAATCGTCTCTCCACTGTGTCTCCAGACTCGAATCTGACCATCGTGGTGTTGCCGACAGATGCGTAACATGCCAGTAAAGACAACTTCATTCCATTCTGCCGCCCACATCCTTTTTTCATCGCACCATTTGCGGCCGAGACGTCTGTGGTTCTACGTCAAGTCTAGACCAAGCAATGGACGTCTTGAGGACATACCACTCTACTGTAAACGGCGTCGAATGGTACGCGCAGACACTGAATGATGCTTTACAGACTCAATGT
>BMAV01025049.1:22709-38691 GCA_019973955.1 Trichonephila inaurata madagascariensis | reverse complement strand
TATGTGTTGTTTGAGAAAGAATACATAGAAAAAGGACGAAAATATAAGAGTCTTGAAAGATTGTAAATGTTTACACTAAATTTAGAAATTTTAAGAATAAATTCTGGTAGAAGTAAATTAGAGGTGAATCTAGAGGCCAATTTATAGTAATTCCTTAGAGAGCCAGTTTAAAAATCATTTTTTTTTGGGCAAAATTAGAGAACTGAAGAACACAATTTCTACATTTTTCCCACTAACAATACTACAATCGCAGGAAGATGATGGGCTCAAATTAAATTTGCTCTAAAAACTTTGGTTCTCTTATTAAGGTATCCGACTACGTTCGGAACCATGGTATTAAAAAAGCCCATAAATGGATAATTTTTGTGATATTTAGTGTCACTTAGATTAGAATACATGTATACAAATGTTTTAAGGACGTTTCGAAACAAAAATTATTTAAATACAATATTTTGGCAAAAAATTAACTTAGACCTTTTTTCCAAATGTTCTCCTTTTGTAAAAAATACTTCTATTGTATTAATATTTTGCCTGTATATAGCTCAGACCTCTGTACAGAGGCTCAACTGTGAAGTTTAAAAAATTCAAATTATTTTCAGAGTAACAACCCTTTGAAATAATTATTGGAGTATTTTCTTAAAATTTCTTTCTTCACGCTCTTCAGAAAAACGTTTGGTACATTTTAAAGCGTCGTCCCCCAATTGATCTCGTTTTGCTTCTAATACGGTCTGTAAAGCAAGTATTTTTTGTGCACATTGATGGATATTTAGAGGCTCTGTTTGCAAATAGTTTTGAGCATCATTGACTTCACATAGTACCAGTTGCCAGAAGCCTAAGTAACATAAAAACGAATGTGATGGCATAGCGACTAATAAACTTCCTGCATCTGTGCGTGTATTAAGGCTTTCACGAGTTCCCGTCAGTTTCATCACGCGGGTGCGATTTAGCGTTTGAAATATTTTTGAATTTAAATATCGCGGTACTTGACGCCGCCCCTTTTCGTATGCCCCCCAGGGCCATGGTTCCCTCTCTCGGCACCCCCCATCCTACGCCACTGAAGATTACACTATTTTGTACTACGAGGGAAGACGAGAGAGACACGTTCTATAAATGTGTTGAAGACCAACCGTCATTCGCGCTGGAAAGAGGAATTTCAAAGGCCTCTTTACTTTTCGACTTTCCCTGGTAATTGAAACTCATTTCCCATTTTTATGTTGTTCCAATGTAATGATTGTCTTATATTCTACTATTTATTATCGCCTATTCTCAAAGAATTTAGTAGTGTACTTTTCACAGTAATATTTAAGTTTAAAGAGTTCATTATAATTTATGGTATTTTGAACTGACATTCCCGCCATATTTAGGATTCAGACTCCTTTTATTTGAAATTTTACTGGACACATAAACTTTTAAAAGTAAATACCTGGATATGATCATATTGATTGAAAATTGATTAATCTATAAAGTTATAAAAAAGATTTAATTTCACACATGTCAAAGAACCTCTAAACCTTCTACATTGAGCAAAGTACTTTCTGAAGGAGTAGCTTTATGTCGTGTTTTGTACGAAATTGTAGTTTTAGCAAATGAAAAAAATTTCATTACATTAAGAATATACATTATGAATATCTTTGAAACAATAAATAATAATACTAATAACTTCAGAGAAAACTAAATTTTAATATTATTCACCAACAAAAAACAATCTGATACTGATGTTGCGTAATGAATCATTAGTTTTTGTTGGCATACATTGGTTTTATTAGTTGAAAAAATTGTATTTCAGTTCTAATTTTTTTAAGTTTTCAATTTCATGTTCACTATTTTCAACAAATATTTTGAATCCGGTAATGACTTTTACAATTTTCAAATTTCACTAACTTTAAAGCTTTTAAAGTTTCCCTTTTGCATTGAATTCTGGGCTATTATCTCTATACCCCAACTTACAATTCCTTATTTTGAAACAAATCTTCTGGGTGTTCATTGGAAATACATTATTTATGAAAAATATCTGTTGAAATAATTTTCTTAACTTTCCATTCCTGAAATTGTTATCATTTTCCTGCAAATGTTTAAGCATGCTTGTTAGCTTTTTCCTCCTCAGATAATTATTGAAAAATACGTGAAATGACTTCCTATTTTAATAATTTTTAAATTAATGTTCACATAATATTTTCCTCAACTACATAAAATAAAATTATTTAAATTATTAAAATAAATGTTGCACAAATCATATATGTAACTACGAATAAAATATCCCAAATCAAGAATGGGAAAAAGTTTCCAAGAATTTCGGGAGTTGTAAGTTTTACGAATAATACAAAAAGTTTACAAATTGTCTTTCAAAATCTTAAAAGCTGCACAGACACTTTTTCGCGAAGGTAGGGAAGGTATGTATTAACGTTTCTTTTCATGATGATGAAAATATCCATCACAACATGTAGTGAACGAAAATTTGTATTCAAAACACTTGTACTGTAAATTGGTTGTTGCTGGTAAATTTTTCACAATTGTTGCTTAAAAAGGAACGTAGCTGTCAAAAAAACTTCAAATGTTACTACCATGCAACATTTACATGTTATGTAAATGTTGTACATGTGTTACATCATAGCGTGTTTGAACTTATCATTCCTCGGTTTGCTGTGGTTTGAAGAAATGTGCGATTTCTTGAGTATTCTTTATGACTTATCCGAGATTTTTTGCTAATAAAAACGATGATGAGTGGGAAAAAGGGTTTTTTTTTTTTTTTTTTTTTTTGTATTTCGGTTATTTTCTGTGCAACATATATCAAATGCTGCAAATAATTGGATCTAAAGCATGCGACAGAAATTTACTGTACTATGTGCAGTTGTTTCACTTAAAATATATGCCGATTTTTTTTTTTTTTTTTACTATACCGAAATATTTACCAATACCCATTNTCATTTTACTTTTGATATAGAATTTTGATAAAAATTAAGAAATAGAAAGGAGTACAGTCGAAACTCTATATAAAAAAACCTCTATTTTACAAACTTTTTCCTAGTACAAAGAGCATTTTTACTATTTTCTTCGTAAAATAACCTCAAACAGCCAAGTGTATTTTCTATTTAACAACGTGATTCGAATTTTTCCTATCTATTTTTAAATATATATATATATATATATATATATATATATATATATATATATATATCATGACATTTTTCTATTTCTTCTCTCTTGTAACAAATATTTATGTCAGCTTTTCTCAAAGTGTGGGGGGCGCGCGATAACCCGACAAGGGGGGCGCGAGCATATCGAAAATTAAAAGATTTAAAAAAAACACTGGAAAGAAGTAAAACAAAATGCTTTCTTCAATAAAAAATACACAACAACACTAATATAATTTATGTTTATCATTTGGCGTTTTTCCGTCATCTAATAGCTATCTTTTATCCCAAAATCAAATTAAAAAAAAAAAAACATTTTGTTTAATTTGCTGTAATTCCTCAATGAGATATTTTTTTTTTTGAATATGCTTTGTTTTTAAACCTAAAATATTTCTCGTTAAAAGAAAAAACGAAACCCAGACCCTGAGAAAAATTCTATGATAACAAATTCATCACTGTAGTTATTACTGAAATACTGTACATTGGTAGTAGAAAGAAAATGAAGACATGATTCACTTTTCAGCCAGGCAGCATAATACATTTGCTGATCATTTGATTAACCTTCCAACTTACTGGTATGATTAGTTCTACATTAGTTCCGTCCCATATTTTATGTGTTTTTTTCGTTTAGGGAAATTGTAAATAATAAAGAGTGCTATGATATTTGGAATATAATTGATTGGTTTGAAGGATTATTTGACCTAGATTTATTTTTACTAGTATTCTCAAACATATAAAGCATATAAACGTCATAATTCTTTTTAGAACATCCGTATTTTTGTTCTGAATACGCTTTTAACTCGGGAGCGGTGGCGCGGGGTATTTGTGATCTCTGCTGAAAGAATGCATATTATTTATGATTAAGAAACGCGATGAACATGAAAGTAAAATTTTCAAATGCTTCCTAAAGAGCTCCATCAACTAAAATATGAAGCTATAAGTGTATCACAAGGTTCAGTTCGCCTTGTCAAACAGACACAAGAAAGAAAAAGTTCAACTTGCTATTTATTGATCACCAAAGGTGTCATGAGTTCGAGCCCAGTACCACTAAAGACCCGCCGTGTAGCAGAAGGGTTCACATTAAATCTGCCAAGAGCTCAAACGTCCTTTTGTTGGAGTGGTGTGGTAGTTAAAAGAGGCCAATTCAAGTGTCATCCTAGTCACTTGACCATGGTTCAAAAGTACGAGGTCCGTCTCCAAAAGCCCTCGTGTAGCTGAACAGTGCGACGTTAATATTCACTCACTCGATCATGAAAGCTCTTTAAAACTACAATAACTTGAACAAAATATGACAGCTTTGCCAGCAAATAACATTCCTGTAATATTAGTGAAAAGTGTCTCTTATTTGCTTCCTTTATTAAGGTCTTGCACTTTTGAATCATTTTAGTTCAGTTTTATTGGATTTTTTTCTCAAATTATAAAATAAAAATTGAAAAGTCCTTGAAAGCCGGTAAGTATACTTTCTCTTAATGAAATTTTTCACTGGAATTCCGATTTTTATCGTATACAGTAAAAATAATTATAAGCAAATGATTGGGGTGACTGAGTCCCCCCGCACTACCATTAGCGTTAGTATCGAGTGCGCGCCTGCTCCCGGGTGAAAACATTTTGAAGTCTTCTCGCTTTAAATATTAAAAAGAAACACAATAATTCTTCATCGGAATTTTATATTATTTTTCATTATTTAACATTAATTCTAAATGCTAATTCTGTGAGGTTTAAAATTACACAGTTCTTCTAAAAGTATTTACAATATAAGCATTCATCTAAAAAAATCATTTTACATTTTTGTATACAATGTCGTGCACGCAGTTTTACTCTCCTTACAGTTCAGCTATTACATCAAGAATAATGTTTTATTTTCTTAAAAAATGAACTCGTGCGAAGAGCCGATACTTCAGCCAGTATACGTTTAATGTATCAGTACTGAAAAAAGTATTTTATAAATAATTACTTAATACTAAATTAAGAAGAAGTTTAATAATTGTTTAGCGACTTCCATGGGCTTGTCTTATAGAGCAAAGTTTTTCAAAGGAAGGTTTAATATCAGAAATTGACACTCTGAGTTATTTTCTATATTTAGCTCAGATCTATATTTTGTCTTCAAAGCAGCCACCGAAGAAAATCCGGTTTAACAAAGGTAGGATGTTGAAAATGGTAATAGTATATGAAGTGCTTTTGTTTTCAGTGCAGAAAATTCATCATCCACCTCTACCCAAAATTCAAAGAGCGATTTATTACAAAATTGTCTTTTAATTTTTCACTGGATGTGAAATGTATGAAGATTTCTTCTTCGGAAATTGAGAGTACTTCTGGTGTATTTTCAAATAGATCCCTAATGCGTTCCTCATCAAGAAAATACTTTCTTTAAAATTCTTTGTCAACATGGCTAAATGATTTTATATGGTTTTAAAAACAACTTTCACATGTTGTTCTTCAGATTTTTAAGTTTTAACACATTTTTTTTTTCATCATTTACTTCAGTAGTGGTAAATCCAAAATTTAAGTATTTTTGAGAATATTTCCTTGATTTAATTTTCGGAACCATGTTCTTCTGTGTACTTGTTGATCCTTTATTATCGTCGAATGCTCGCTTACGACTTAAAAATGTATGTATGATTTTGTTTTAATCTATTGCCGTAAATACTTAATTACCGTGAATTACAATCAACGTGCAAATTAAAAAATGAACATTCAAGCTAGATTCGGTAGCTATAGAAGTATCGAGTCGACCCAAAGTGACTGGAATTGTACGAGGAAAAGCATTTTTACATGTTTTGCGTAGACGTCCAATAGGTTGTCCAGACTTGCGCAAACGTACCCGATAATGCCAGATGTGATGGATATGATAGAGAGCAACATAGACTACACTATTTTTCTAATGACATTTGTACTTTTAGAAACGGATGCTGAAAGAAATAAATCATTAATTAGAAGTATCATTTTGCGATCTGTTCCAATTTAAAAATTAGAGAAAGAAAAATAACTAAATAATAAGTAAGTAATATATATATTAGTAATTTTCTTAAAATATATATTACTTGAAAGTAACATATACAAAATTTAATACTTATACAGTTTATAATTGAGATCGCATTTTACCTTTAGAGTCAAAGTGCATTTTTATTTCAGTAAATACATTATTGTTGTACAGGGGGGAGGCGACAAAAGTTATGAATGAAAATTGGGTCGCCAGTATTGAAAGTTTGAGAAACACTGATTTATGCTAATAAATTACTTTGAACTGTTACTAAATGCTTAGCTTTCCTAGGGCAATGAAATTGACGTCATTTTTCAAACAAAAACACTTAAATAAAACATTACGAATTTATCAGTAATTAAACATAATGACGCATATGGTTGCGTATGCTTAAAATTTCTGGTTATATGTTGTATGTTTAAAATTACTTCTAGACTAAAAATAGAAAAAGCATGTCTTTTAAAATTCACTTATGTTAATAAAAAACTATTTTTTAAAGTAAAATATACAGTGCAGTCCCGGAAAATTTTTATTTTTCTCTTAAGATTTCTTTTTGATGGGTAAGATATATAAAATAAATAAATATTAATTTACAAAGAAAGAATAATTACATTTTTAAATAATATATAGAGTTTGTGAATTTAAAATCTATTTGATGTGTGGTTTCTAAAGAATAACCTACTAGAGCGAATTTTCCACCATACGAACTTTTTATCGGAACTTAGCGTCTTTGTCAAATAGAGGTCCGAATGTCATTTGAAATATTATTTTTAAATATTTTTAAAGAGAATAATAGAAAAAAAAACTTATAAAGCAAATAGTTGAGATATATTCTTTCCAATAATTTGCTTGTACAAAAGCTGATGATACCAGTAACTGTTACATTTAATTTTTTGGTGAACTGGGGTGCAACATGTCGCTCTTGAATTGGGGATGAACACATATAGTAAAATTAAATGGTTTTTATTGTTTACAATGCAAACGTTAGTAATGTACGAGGTTGGAGTGGTATGAATTATCAAGCGTAATCAGCTGTCTAAAGCTAATATATTTTCTAGGATAACTTGGATTCATCATCTCACTGATCTTTGCAAACTTAAGATGAATCTACCTACCAACATGAAAAGGAAATAAAATAAAAAATGATTAAATAAAAAAAAAAAACATAATATTTCAAATGAACTGAGAATTAATTATATTAATTTAATTTTATTTTTTTAAAGAGTTTCATGCTCTTTAATGCTTTTGTCGGAAGTTACATTCACTAACACAAGCGTTATATCTCTTTAAAATTATCAACGATATTCACCGCATAATAGTCGACGACTTTTTTGAGGATAATACACAGTTTCTCAAAATGAGGGGGCAGCCTCCAAAGGAGGCTACGTGGGACGCAACGTATAAAGAAGTCGAAAATAAAAGATTATTTAAAAAAATTATTAATTCACTGAAAAGTATCAAAACAAATTACAATGCTGTTTGAAAAAATTGCAACACCATGAAGGAATCATTAGAATAAAATGAACTTTGCAGCAAATAGCAATTATGGGATTATACGTAAAAGTAAGGCTTCAGAGCTACCGAACATGTGTGACGTGCATAGCGCCCTCTGAACTGATGCTGAAGGCGTATAAGTAGAGGTTGTAGCGGGACGTTGAAAATATTTAATGATTATTTCTTAGTGGAGAACGTTTAGTGAGACCTAAGTATGCCTCCACAATGAAATAAGGAAAAATTCCAACAATTAATGGAGTTTGAATGGGGAGGATTATCGAACTTCGAGAAGGAGTATTTTTTTATCACGCATTAGGATCTCATGTGCAAAGGAACAGTTTCACATAGTGATGCGAGTTTGGAAGCAGTGGACCGACGAGCACCTAACAACTGGAAAAACTGTCAGTGGATGATGGAAGGTGACTTCAGCGCGTGACGATCGACACCTGATTCGCATGGTGGTGAATGAGTGTACAGCTTACTCTAGGCAGTTGGCCTACTTTTAAAGGTGTACTAATGTTGGCTTCATCAAATCTTCGACATCTGCTGCACCATGGATTGTGTGCAAGGGTGCCTTTATACATGATCCCCCTCATAGCAAACCATCGATGGCTGCGTCTGCAATGGGCACATGAACATAGAGTCTGGCAAGCTGATTGGCACCAATTTGTCTTTTCAGATGAATCACGCTTCAATTTGGGGGCCCATGTTGGCCGCATTCGTATTAGACGCTATGCCAATGAACGCTGACTTCTAGAGTGCGTTATAGAACGGCATAGTGACCTAACACCCGGAGTTATGGTTAGGGGTGCGATTTCGTATCATGGACGATCCAATTTGCTACGAATTGATGATTAGCAACAGGTACCTATGTGAAGTGCTACCACCCGAAGTCGTTCCCTTCCTTCAAGGCATCCCTAGAGCTATCTTTCAGCAGGGTAGTGCACAGCCACCAAAGACTGTTCGAGCCCTTTTTTCATCCCAACGCATGCAACTTCTTCCTTAGCCTGCTTATTCGCCGGATATGTTTTGCCTATTGAGCTAGTGTGGGATTTGGTTGGTCGGTGTCTTGCGCGCGTACCGCGTGCTGCAGCTTCAAAAGATGAACTTTTGCTGCGCCTACAATCAATATGAAATTTTGTTCCACAAGCAGACATTAAAAATCTGTTTGACTGCATGCAACGTTGTTTAGTAACACTTATTGCAGTGCTTGGTGGCTACACCAAATACTGATTTCGGATACTTAATATCGTTTTTATGTTTTGAAAATTTCGTCATTTTTTAATACTTCATTTGTGCATTAAATTTAATTTAATTCTGATGATTCTTTCATAGTATTATTTTTTTTTACAAACTGCATTTTACATTTTTTTTTTCACAATAAAAAAATAAAACACACATTTACTCTGATATATTATACTATTAAATATATTATAATTGTATCAGTACGGCAAAAATTATTTGGTAATTCATTTATAAATACTAAAATAAAAACCAAGTTTAAATGGGCAAAGTCATGTACAAAACTACATACAAAATATTTTTATCTTGGTAATTTGGCAGGTTATAATTAATTTCTTATTTTAGCTTTAGCGTATAGAAGCACTTTATTATTGCATTCAATATATTTTTATTACATGGGGTAGGATGCGCGGTAGAAATTATAATTAAAAATTGGACAGAAAATGACATCTTGGGAAGCACTGTATCAGTTGTTTGAACAATTTCTTTAATAATTTTCTATCATTTTTTTTTCTTTTTAGTGTAAATTAGGACAATTTGTGAGATATAATCATGTTCTTAAAGAAGTTTTTCTTTGCAGAATGTTCCATTTTATTTTATAATGTGATTATTAAAGTGTTTCATGAAACGCATTTTTTATGGATCTCTTAGATCATATTATATAGAATTCCAAACATAGCTTATTCCAGGCAAAAACTTCAACCTGATACTTAAGAAGGATTCTAGTTGGAAAACCTTGATTAAACTGGTATTACATACTTATAAAAAATATTTTTTTTTATTCCAGTGAGATACATTTTCATTATAACGGCAGTGTTAAAAACATATTTTAGAATGACTTTTACTCATCTAAGAGTGAATGAATGATAGTTATTGTGTCAAGTTCCTTATGTAAAATCCAAAAACAACGGAAATGAGTTTTTGCATCGAAAGCAATTGTATTTAAATTATCTTCCTTCTCTCTTAACACTTGCATGCTTAAAATTCACTTTGAAAATGAACGTGCATTTCTAAGTAAATAAAACATTAAGAACAACGCCGCATTCATTTCCTAATATCTAAAGAAAAATACATTTAGAAAATGAAAATAAAATACTTTTTTTCTATGAATTCAAATAGAAAACTTTTTATCATGCAAGTCTGAAATTTATTTGAAAGTCTTATTTTATTAAAAACATTTGTTGCGAGACAACTTCTCCTATTTCATTTAAAGCAAACATAAAAATCCAACTCACTCGAGTGTGTTAATGATTACAAATTCATTTACATAGATTCTTTTTTATCTTCTCGTTGTTCTTCATATTGAAACGAACTAAAGTGTAATATTCTGAAGTTCTTACGCTTCCCTAAAGAACTTTAACATGTTTTGAGATAATAGTTTGCTTGTGTACAGAAGTATGTTTTATGATAGTAGAGTCATTAGAAAGACATATAAGAATATATTTAAGCTTATTTGTAGTTTTAAAATAAAAGAATGTATCTCAATAATATTAAAATATTATTTGCTTCTTCAAGAATTACAATATATTTATTTTCAAATAGTTAATTGTGAGAAGTAAAGCTTCACGGAGTCATTTTTTTAATAATTATGAATACTTGTGATTGTTTGCTTATATTTCCTTTTCTTTATGGTCACTTGTCATTATACATTTATATTTTATATGCAAACATTTTATATGTTTAAAATATCGTGTTCTTCAGTCGAGGTTAATTTATCTTTTTCGGGGGGTATTTATCTAAAAATAACTTGCTGTATTGAGGATTAGAATATGAAATCTAAAGAAAGTCTCAACACCTTGTATAAAAAAAATATGTATATATATAAATCTTTGGTCCATTAAACAGAGACATTATTATTTTTTTGAATTTTTATATTATTCTACAGTATATGGCAAGTAAATAATTTAGCCAACAACATTTTCGTAACTAGTTATCAATACTTCTTTGCATGATTTGTCCTTTTTGTATGAAATAAACCAGATGGTATAATTCATGCTCTAGATTAAAAGAAAATTTCTTAAAAATATTAGAAAAAATATATAATTTAAAATAATTAAAAATGAACAGTATGATATGGAAATATACATCCTCATGCAAATTTATATGCTAAGCTCAGTACTACATCAATGAGAAAATAACAAATATTTGTATCATTTTTATTCTTGATCGTAATTAAAAAAAACATTATCATTGTTATTATCCTAATTTTCTCGGCATTGCGGTACTCACCGTCTGAATTTTCGTCGTCAAGGACACCTTCTGGTACCAACTGCCTTCTAACTGGTCAAAGTAACCTTCAATATCCCTCTCTTCTAAATTTCTTAACAAAAAAAATAACAAAATAAAGAGCAAAAAACATTTTCATCATACATTAGAAGTAAAACAATTCCATAGTGATGTAAATTTCTGTCACAGGGTTTTGAGAAGATTTTTTGGTGTATTCAATGTAAATTGCACAGAATGTAACAGAAATACATTTTTTTTCTCATTATTTCATTTTTAACAAAAAAAAAAATCTCAGGTTTGTTATAAAAAACATTAAAGAAATCGCGCATTTCTTCCAACCAAAACAATTAACGGAATAATAAGTCCAAACAAGCTGTAATGATTGTGCCATGTATGTTTTTTGTCAGCTGCGTTTCTTATCACCCAGTAGCCGTGTAAAAAAATTGCCAGCAACAATCACTTTACAGTACGCCTACTTTGAGCAAAAGTTTTGTTCACTAAATGTTATGATGGAAATTCCCATCATCATATACAGAAGGGTTAGGAATACTGCTGTTGAGAAACTCTTTTTAGGAATAGAAGTTCATCAAATGCTTAGTAGGACATTTAAAATATAACAAAACTACATTAGCCTTAAAATATAAGTTCTTGAAAAGAAGAATATTGTGTGTGTGTGTGTGTGTGCAATAGCTTTATTTTTGGATTTAGAAACCCAACTAACACTCTGTTAGTGACTTCAACTGTTAAATAATAATAATATCGCATATGTAACACATCTGAATGCAGTAGATAAATCGGCATATCTTTCATCGATATAAAAAAAAATATGTTATCGAAAAACGCGAATAACACCTAACTGAATTTTTCTTTGAAATTGAAAACAAGAAAAAAAAAAGTGTGACCATTTGAAACGAATCTTATTTCCTGTATTTTTTTTTTTTTTTTTTTTTTTTTTTGTATAATCCAGCGTTTCTCAAACTGTGGGACGCACCCTCTTGGGGGGCGTGATAAACTTACAAGGGGGGCGCGAGCATATCAAGAAGTCAAAAGTAAAAGATTCAAAAAATTGCAAATTTACTGAAAGGAAGCAAAACGAAATACATTCTGACATAATTAAAAAGTAAAATACACTTTTACATTGATATAATATACTTATAAATGCATCTGTACTGCATAATGTATTTGATAATTAATTTATCAATACTAAGTTAAGAACAAGATTAATAATTACTAGTAACTCCCATGGGCTTGACATATACAAAATTATGCAAAAAATGTAATGTTTATCTTGATAATTTGTACGGTTTATAATTAAAGCCATATTGTAGCTTTAGAATGTAGCTTTTAGTACGTTAATTTTGAAATGAATATATTGTTATTGTATGGAGGGGGGCGCGCGATGAAAATTATGATTGAAAATTGGGTCGCAAGTATTGAAAGATTGAGAAGCACTGGTATAATCCAAAAAATCCGTATTAGAAATTGATGAAAATAATTGTCCATTTAAGATACATACATATACTTATTACCGATTTAAATTTATCAGTAAGAATTTATCAATTAGAAAGTATTTTAATTTACTGAAAGGAACCAGCGTTTTGAGTTACCTATACTCATGAAAATTACAAATTAAACAATGCAAAGAAAAAATATTTTTCTAACGAAAATTGGGAAATATTTATGAACCAATAAATTACGAAGGATTAGTACAAGTTTAAAACCCTTTATCAGTGCTTCTCAAACTTTCTATACTCGCGACCCAATTTTCAATCATAATTTTCATCGCGCCCCCTTTGCATACAATAATAATGTATTGAATTCAATAATAATATACTTTGATGTAAATCTACAATACGACTTTAGTTATAAACCGTACAAATTATCAAGATAAGTATTATATTTGTATATAATTTGATGACGTGTCCAGGGAGTCACTGGTATTTGTTAAACTTGTTCTTGACATAGTACTGTTAAATTACTTATGAAATACATGGTGCAGTACTGATACATTATAAGTGTATTATATCAGAGTAAATGTGTATGTATTTTATTTTTTATTATGTCAGGATATATTGTTTTTTCTGCTTCCTTTCAATAAATTAATAATGTTTTGAAATATTGTTTGTTTTCGACTTTTCGATATATTCGCGCCCCCCTTGTAGTGTTATCACGCCCCCCTAGAAGGGCGCGCCTGACAGTTTGTGAAACACTGCCCTATATCAAGGATGGCAAAACTTTTAGGATCAACGTGAAGTTTCTATAGAAGTGTTGATTGAGGTATAGACATGCCGTCAAATAATTTTGACTTGTGATTATTGGGAAAAGAATAAAACTAAATACTAAGAACAAAAAACTCTATTTACTGAGAAAAATACCTTTTGCACTGTATAAATGTAAATATTTTAGGTATAGGAGAGACCGGAGAAAGATAACGAATGTCTTTATTTTTTCTGTTTTCCACTAGGTGGAAGGATTAACCGGACTCTACTGAATCCCCTAATGGCCGTTCGTTAAGCAATATTATATAGAAGCTGAAATCACCATTTTTGTGTTAGTTGTGAAGCTTTGATTGTTTACCACTGCCACGATATAACTTTTATGCATGTGTAAATAAGCTCTGCTACAGATATGGGTAAGATATATCGTTTTACTTGAGTTACATTTGAATAATTTAAGTAAATATTTATGAGTAACATATTTATTACCACGAATTAATGTCAATGAATCGCCTTCCTTCATGGCAATAAAAACGAATATTTTTTATCAGACAGTCTCGGGCAAGATGACGAGTTCGTCATTTTGCCCCGAATTGTGGAATTTATGAAACTAACTACGTTTTGTCCATTTTTTTAATCTTGTAAATGCTTGTTTGTTTGTTTATCCGCTCGACCTTTCTCTTATATCTCCTCTGGAGCTACAGGGCGTATTAGAGTGGGGAATGTGTCGTTGGAAAGGAGGCGACCAGCGAGAGACATTTTTTGCCATCCGCTTAGCTCACAAAAGAAAAACCCTATCAAGCTCAAAAAATGAAATATCTTAATATATTCGTTTCTAACAATGCGGTTCATTCACGAACAGTAACGTTCGATCGGGTTTTGCCTTGTCAACACTTTTCGAAGTTGTAGGCTACACCCGAAATGGTGGTGTGTTTTAAAATATAGAATAATACAGGTAATCTCTTCAGATCGCGGTAGCAGAAAACCAACATATAAACCCCCCGGAAAAAACGTATTACAAATGCTGATTCCAATTCATGCATGTTAGTGTTTTTTATTTCAAACTTTTGACTAAAACCACACAATATGAGTAAAAAATGAAAAAGCAAAAATGTGAGCTCAAGCATTCTTACAAGCACACCCATCAAATAAATGTTAGAACAAAGAGAAAAGCAAAAGGAATAATAGAAAACACTTTAAGAAAACAGAGAAGAGAAGCTCGTGAAGCTAAAAAGGGAGTAAAAAAAACTGACCTGAGTTCCTGTAGGCGTAAGTAAGTCTGTAAAACCCAGGTCAAACAATCCAGCTGCATCAACTTCAAATGATGATATTATAAGATATCCTGCTTGTGAAGAGGAATATTGTGACCTTCCAATACAGGGGTACTCAAACTTTTTTTCAGCTGGGCCGCATACATATGTCAGCCATTTCGCGCGGGCTGCAACATAAGGATAAATGGCGGAGAGGGAGGAGAAATGCTTTAAGATCAAGATAACATTGGAATTTTAAAGTGTCGAAAATTGATCATAACATTATAATTCCTGTTTGGCTTTTTAAATTATTATTTTTGTATATTTTTTATTCTTGTTACTAGAACTAAATTAAAAGTATTTACGAAGTACTCCTTCACAATTTATGCATCAGTAATCGGTTTCATATGATTACTAATAATATAACAAACTTCTGGGATGTCTTTGTTACGGCTGTGATATTACCACTAAAAAAGCACTTTGTTGCTGTTGCAAGGATTAGTAAAGAAAAATTCTATTTATCACCTCTTGATGAGATATTCGAGGAAAATTGTCATTTAATGATTTCTGTTTATTGTTATTTCGTACATGCAGCATTTTCTTGACAAATCAAACAATTACTAATCCATTGCTGTCCATCATGTACTTTTCGGGGCGGACCTACAGTCCCTTAGCTTTAGGAGACGTGCATGTCTAACAAAGTACTGCAAAAAACTCAGAAATCTGGATTCTCGAAATCGTACATCAGCTTACTTCAAAGATTGGTGTAATAGCCAGAGACTCAGGAGAAACAGTCCCTTCAGCCAAATGGTATATTTATCCTTACCAATTGTGCTGTGGAACCTCATCACCTGTTACAATATCTTGACCCAGCGGACGATCTTGATGGGATCTTTTTCCATCCAGAATTACCAGTACACGTGAATAAACAAACAGACCTTTCTACCTATCTAAAGCAACCAGCTCTAGAGAGAATTGGAGATATACCAATTATGACGCCGTTCAGGTTTATACGGATGGCAGGAGAGACGAATTATTATCGATCTGGTAGCGTAATTTACATCAAATCGCAAAACCAAATCTTTAGAATCCAGAGGAGAATGCAAGATGATTGCTCAGTTTTTCGCAGTGATCTAATAGCCATTGATGGCACTTAAATCTCTTGCACCTCTTCCAAATGGAAAAAGAGATTTGAATACTGTCTGATAGTAGAAGTGCAATACAGCACTTGTCCAATTGGCAAAGTGTGAGAGATAATGTTGGAGTGTCAATACTCACCAAGTTAAAACGACTTTCCACATCGCATAAAATTCATCTGCAGTGATTCCTTCTCGCATAGATCTAGAGGGAAATGAGATAGCGGACACTTTGGCCAAGGTTAGTGCTTGCGAGGTACCAGAGCCGTCAGCACTCCTCAACTTTTTAGAGGTTTTCTCTAGAGCT
>BMAV01025049.1:0-22309 GCA_019973955.1 Trichonephila inaurata madagascariensis | reverse complement strand
GCAAGAAGTTGGCTATCTTAAAGATAGATGAGAATTTTTATCCCATCATAGTTCTTTCGACCTGTAAACAAGATTGATTACAATTCAAAATATCTAAGCACATTTTTCCCACGAGCAGAAGAACTTAAGACATCGCTATGCAAATCAATACATATAATATTCAGAGTGCATTCCAAATCATATTACCCATGAGAAGATCGATGGGCCATGATTCCTCAAGATCAACGGTCCCATGTGGAACCCGGAAGCAAATGCCTCATTTTCTTTCTTTTTCCCTAGGTAATTCTGAATTATTTAACGTTCAACAGACGTCGAGAAGAGGAAACGACAGTGGTGATAGCAACCAATCAGTGGAAGGATCTTATCTGGTCTTAACAATCTTGATTGCTTCTTGGTGACCTTGATGCGTTTGGATTATATTCTTGGTACAATGGGATGTGTCTGTTTTCAGGAATAAATTTATTGCGGTGCAGAAAAATTCGAATAGTTGTTAGAGAAAGTTTTATACTGAAGATTATATCGGATATCCATTTTGTTTTATTGCTCAGTCAGGTAAAGAAAATTCCGAAGAAAAATAGCAAACGAAAAATTTTGACATGGAATTAATATTTAGATTTCTGAGTATAATATTCTCTACTGTAAAGTTTTAAATTTGTTAAATCGACTTATTTCAAAGAATAGTATATTAATCTAGTGTATGAAATTTATGCATGTCAAATTACGTAATTTTATTTATTTATAATATGTATTTTTATTAATCCTCATAAAATAGACTATCAATATGGCCACTATTGCGATGCTCCATGAGCTGAGTAGGTTGCACATTTCCCATTGTTACTCGAAACAGAATTGATTTGTCTTAACTCTAAAGTTATTTTAACTTCAAAGATGCTATATCAGAGACACAAATTACTTATCCTTTGAGGGGACCTGAGCTTATAGGTGAATTCTAAATATATGTTTTTGGACCCCGCCTCTTCGGGTGAGTCATACCCTGCGAGCGAATCGCTGTTACATTTCTAAATGCATGGGCGAGTTTTAAAATCTTTCTTATGCAATGGCGCATTATTGTAGTTTTGATGAAGAAATGTGATATTTGAAAAAATTAATACATACGGTATTTAATAGATATAGTACAACATCATTTTCGGATGAAGTCTCTTTGCGGGGATGATGAGGAAGAAATGAATGATGCAGAATATACCTGTAATAGCAATTATTATTCCACCACTAAATTCGATTAAGATTTAGATGAGGGAGACACTGTTGAAAATAAATGTTTTATAAGAAGAGACACAAAAACATTTGGGAAGAACGTAATTTTAAAGGAGACAACTGGTGCACACCTTATCCACTTTCAGATAAACTTTTGAAAAGGAAAACAACTATGTTTGTGACTGTAAGAGGAAAAAATCCAATTTTTTTAAATTCAAATAAAGTTGAAGTTTATTCCTATATGTTTAGTTTTAAAAATATGCAATTGCTTCATATATACCCAAGAAAAGTTGGAATTGTTTTCCATTTTCAACAGTACTTAGTGGTGATACAATGAGTTTGTGCATTTCAGTGCAAATGACATATCCAAGTCCTCTTGTGTCTCCAGTTTAATCCTTGGTATACAAACAATTTCGCTTTTATTTTCTCCTTATAAAATTTCGCACTTTAGAAATGGAAATTTGGCGAAATATTGTGGTGATACAGCCAATTTCGTATGATTTTAGGCGAATTGGTAACCATATGAATGCTTCAAAAAATCACTGAATAAATTTACAACATCGCGATCTACAGCGTAAGAGGTTTTTCGAGAAAGCGCTTGCAGGTAGGGAGGGGGTCCTTGACAAATTATTCTTAGAGCACCTCTTCAGTTATAAATTCAACTTTCCACTACCTATTTTACTAACACAACATTATATATAAATACCTTTATTACAGCATCACGAAACATTTTACAGGGATATTTTATTTATAAGAAGTGGCGAACATTTTGTTTGGGTCATTTATATCTAAGAAAAATATTTTATTATATTTTCTGTAAAGTAAATCTTATATCTTTCAAACAAATAAAATAATAAATTTTAGATATAATATTACTACCAGTGTGTAAGGGATGTTTATTTGGTATATTATGTGTTTGTTTAAATAAAAATGAAATTTTGAACTATATAGTGCAAGGATGGCGTTCCATTGGCACGCGTGTTATTTTTAGCACGCTACACAATATTTTAGGCACGCCTGCGATCAAAAGGATTTGCATTTTATTTTAAAATAACAAAGTTCACTACAAAGTATTACGAACAAATGCGAGTGATCAGTCGAGGTGCGATGGGAAGCACACTCATTTGTCATAGTCCTTTTACCTTAGTTCCATCGGGGACTACAATTACTTACAATGTTCACTACTCATAGCATAGTCCATTTCATCGATACAACTGTATTTTAAAGTTTATTTGTGTTATATTTACGATTTTAATCGTTATTTAAAATTGCTAGTTCAGAAAAAGAATAAAAAGGGCAAGAGAGTATGTATAACAGAGAATTTCGAATTTTGTCAATTTAGAAATATGGCATTATTAGTAAAGGCGACAAAGTGGTGTTTGTTATAAGTTCTGAAATAGTATGGTATGCAGAACATCGTCTGTAAAATGATGTTTTGAAACAAATCGCAAATCCTCTTATCAAAAAAGTGAACCAGAGCACAAATAATTAGTTGCTTAAAAACCGATTTTCACACACACACACACAGATCAATTAAGCGCATACATCTTACCACAAGTAATATCTTACAATCCTAATATATATATATATATATATATATATATATAAAAGTTACTTGTCATGCACACAATCTGCAACAACATAACTCACATTAATGTTATTTTAATTTGGATTACACATAGGGGAGACCGGGGCAAGATGTTATTTTTAAGGATAAAAAAAAATTAATTTTACATGAAGTGTGTTAGAGTAGTCCTTTATAGTATTAAATATAGTACCATTTTTAATTTTTCAAATAAAGAAATTACATAGAATAAATTTATTTTTTCATAACCATCACAAATTGTCATCTTGCCCCAGTACTGAGGCAAGGTGACAACATTGTGTAAGGTTGAACATATTCCATCATTTGAATATGTTACACGGTTTCAAAAATGATAAATGCGTTTTTACATCTTAAAAAGTATGAAACTTAGCGTAATGCATTGTAACGTAATGTTGAAGTGTTTAGTTGTGCAGCTAACAATAGTCAGAAATAAAAGTGCTATTTTCATAATTGGATCATTCCTCATGCCACCACTCTTGGCATTTACAGCACTGAATGGATCCATTCTTCTATTAGAGCAGCAATACTCATCCAGTGGTCCGTGGGCCGCATGTGGCCAGCCGAGCCTTTTTAAGTGGCCCGGTCATAGCCCATAGCTCTGAGACTTATTTAAGAAAATTGTATGAAAAATTCGGTGGGAAATTCTTTGTCAAGAAATATAATAAATCAATTTTACTTTTTGTTGTTGGTATCGTACGGGTAATAATTGGTATTATTTTACTATTTGGAACAGTTATGGTCAGTAATAGCAGACAACAGAGTGGAATGAACAGTGGGTGGAATAAATTATTTATTTTTCATATCTTGCAAGTGAAAAATATCCGAAGAAAATAAATCGTTTCAAGACGATTGGGAAGTTGACCATATTGTAGTGAAAAACAAACATGGATAAGTAATTGTTGTTGTTTTTGCATGCCACCATTGGTTAGCAGTGCGAGACCAGGTCCATGGCATCGTACATTTTACAAAAATCCAACATCAGCAAGGAATCGACTGCTAAATCCTGCTTGGTGAGCCCTAGACATTTGAGGATGTGAGCAGACGAGTCCGGCTCAGAATAACAGTTCATGCACATTTCAAGGTTCTTGCATCCTTCAGAAAATTTTATTGTTTTAAGATTGGCACTTCGAAAGCGGGCTAGAAGATTTTGATCCTGTCTTGTAAAACCATGAGTCATAGAGCCTCCAGGACGAGAACACTGATACCAATGGTGCTCTGGGGGAGGGGAAATCCAAGCGGTTTTATTCTGGCGTTTAGCTCTAGAGAAAACCTCCAAAAAGGTGAAGGGTGCTGACGTCTCTGGTACCTCGCAAGCGCCAGCCTTGTCAAAGTGACCTCAATCTCATTTCCCTCTAGATCTATGTGAGAAGGAATCGACTGCAGTTGAATTTGATGCGATGTGGAAATTCATTTTAACTTGGTGAGTATTGACACTCCAACATTATCTCTCACACTTCACCAATTTGACAAGTGCTGTATTGCACTTCTACTAAAAGACAGTATCCAAATCTCTTTTTCATTTGGAAGAGGTGCAAAATATTTAAGTGCCTCATCAATGGCTATTAGCTCACTGCAAAAAACTGAGCAACCGTCTGGATTTCTTCTCTGGATTCTTAAGATATGGTCTTGCGATTTGATGTAAATTACGCTACCAGATCGATAATAATTCGTCTCTACTTCCATCCGTATAAACCTGAACGGCGTCAATTGGTATATCTCCATTTCTTTCTAGATCTAGTTGCTTTAGATAAGTAGAAAGGTATGTTTGTTTATCCACGCGTACTGGTAACTTTGGATGGAAAAAGACCCCATCAAGATCGTCCGCTGGGTCAAGATATTGTAACAGGTGATGAGGTTCCACAGCACCAATGGTAAGAATAAAGATATCATTTGGCTGAAGGGACTGTTTCTCCTGAGACTCTGGTTATAACACCAATCTTTGAATTAAGCTGAAGTACGATTTCGAGAACCCAGAATTCTGAGTTGGTTGTAGTATTTTGTTAGACATGCACGTCTCCTAAGGCTAAGGGACTGCAGGTCTGCCCCTAAAAGTACAGGATGGACAGCGATGGATAAGTAATTGTTTGATTTGTCACGAAAATGCTGCATGTAAAAAATGCCAATAAACAGAAATCATTAAATGACACTTTTCCTCGAATATCTCTTTCAAGAGGTGATAAATAGGATTTTTCTTGAATAATCCTTGCAACTGCAACAAAGTGCTTTTTAGTGGTAATATCACAGCCGTAACACAGACATCCCAGAAGTTTGTTATATTATTAGTAATCATATGAAACCGATTACTGATGCATAAATTGTGAATGAGTACTTCGTAAATACTTTTAATTTAGTTCTAGTAACAAGAATAAAAAATATACAAAAATAATAATTTAAAAAGCTAAACAAGAATTATAATATTATGATCAATTTTCGACACTTTAAATTTGCAATGTTATCTTGATCTTAAAGCATTTCTCCTCCCTCTGCGCCATTTATCCTTATGTTGCAGTCCACACGAAATAACTAAAATATGTATGCGGCCGCGAGAAATGGCTGACATATCTATACGGCACAGCTGAAAAAAAGTTTGAGTGCCCCTGTATTGGAGGTTTACAATATTCCTCTTCACAAAGCAGAATATCTTATAACATCACCCTATGAAGTTGATACAGCTGGACTGTTTGGCCTGGGTCTTAGACTTACGCCTACAGGAACTCAGTTTCAGTTTTTTTTGTTTTTTTTACTCCCTTTTTAGCTTCACGAGCTTTTCTTCTCTGTTTTCTTAAAGTGTTTTCTGTTCTTTTTGCTTTTCTCTTTGTTCTAACATTTATTTGATGGGTGTGCTTGTAAGAATGCTTGAGCTCACATTTTTGCTTTTTCATTTTTTTCTCATATTGTGTTGTTTTAGGCAAAAGTTTGAAATAAAAAACACTAACATGCATCTTTGGTGAATTGGAATCAGCATTTGCCATACATTTTGTTTCTTCCGCAGGGTTTATATGTTGGTTTTCTACTACCACGGTCTGAAGAGATTACTGCTATTATTCTATATTTTAAAATCCACCACCATTTTCGGCCTACAACTTCGAAAAGGGTTGCCAAGGTAAAACCCGATCGAACGTTACTGATCGTGAAGGAACCGCATTGTTAGAAACGAATATATTAAGGTATTTAATTTTTTTTAGCTGGATAGGGTTTTTCTTTTGGGTGTCTACCGCTGTTCGCCTCCTTTCCAACGACATATTCCACACTCTAATGTTACCTGTAGCCCCAGAGGAGATAGAAGCGCAAGGTCGAGCGGATAAACAAACAATCAAGCATTTACAGGATTAAAAATATGGACAAAACGTAGTTAGTTTAATAAATTCCACAACACGGGGTAAAATGACGAACTCGTCATCTTGCCCCGCACTGTCTGATTAAAAATATTCGTTTCCATTGCCATGAAGGAAGGCGATTGATTGACATTTATTCGTGGTAATAAGTATGTTACTCATAAATATTCACTCATATTATTTAAATATTACTCAAGAAAAACGATGTATCTTACCCGTATATGTAACAGATCTTGTTTACACATGCATAAAAGTTATATCGTGGCAGTGGTAAACAATCAAAGCTTCACAACTAACACAAAAATGGCGATTTCAGCTTCTATATACTATTTTTTAACTAACGGCCGTTTGGGGATTCAGCAGTGTATGGTTGATCCTTCCACTTAGTGGAAAACTGAAAAATTAAGACATTCGTTATCTTGCTCCGGTCTCTCCTATACCTAAAATATTTACATTTATACAGTGCAAAAGTTTTTTTTCGCAGTAAATAGAGTTTTTTGTTCTTAGTATCTCGTTTTATTATTTTCCCAATAATCACAAGTCAAAATTATTTGACGGCACGTCTACACCTCATTTAGCACTTCTATAGAAACTTCACGTTGATCCTAAAAGTTTCGCCATCCTTGATATAGGGTTTTTAACTTATACTAATGCTTCGTAATTTATTGGTTCATAAATATTTCCCAATTTTATTTTAGAAAAACACTTTTTTTTGCATTGTTTAATTTGTAATTTTCATAAGTATAGGTAACTAGAAACGCTGGTTCCTTTCAGTAAATTAAAATACTTTTTAATTGATAAATTCTTACTGATAAATTTAAATCGGTAATAACTATATGTATGTATCTTAAATGGACAATTATTTTCATCAATTTCTAAAACGGATTTTTTGGATTATACAAAAAAAAGAACTACTGGAAATAAGATTCGGTTCAAATAGTCACACTTTTTTTTCTTGTTTTCAATTTCAAAGAAAAATTCAGTTAAGTGTTATTCGCGTTTTTCGATAACATATTTTTTTTTTTATATCGATGAAAGATATGCTGATTTATATACTGCATTCAGATGTGTTACATATGCGATATTATTATTAATTAACAGTATAACGTGTACTCAAAAATAACACCGGCGGCTAGCTCAAATAATTTTAATTGGTTATACTTTCTAATTGAGCACACAGTTACAAATACATAAAATAAAACCCAGTTAACCTTTATACAAATACTAAGGGGTTGGCGAGGGCAGACATTGGCATGTCCTTGCTTCACCGAGGAGGCAGGCTGACTCTCGCACGTCCTTCCTTCACCGAGGTAGCAGTCAGTCTCGTTACTTGTTCATACGGCCAGGAGAGGGCGCTCTTTTACCATTCGTTACAACAGTTGAATTCACTAATTAAGTGTTAATAGTTGGTTTTCTAAATCTAAAATGAAGCTTTTTCAATATTCTTCTATTCAAGAACTTATATTTTAAAGATAATGCATTTTTGTTGTTTTAAATGTCCTACAAAGCATTTGATGAACTTCTATACCTAAAAAGAGATTCTCAACAGCAGTATTCTTAACCCTTCTTTATATGATGATGAAAATTTCCATCGTAACATTTAGTGAACAAAACTTTTGCTCAAAATAGGCGTACTGTAAAGTCATTGTTGCTGTCAATTTTTTTACACGGGTAGTGGGTGATAAAAAACATAGATGAGACGAAAAACACATATGTCACAATCATTACAGAGCGCTTGGACTTTTTATTTCGTTGTTTGTTTTGGTTCGCGAAGAAATGCGCGATATCTTTAATATTTTCTTATAACGAATCTAAGATATATTTTTTGCTATAAAATGAGATAATGAGTAAAAAAAATGTGTTTCTGTTATTTTCCGTGCAATTTACATTGAATACACCAAATAATCTTCTCAAAACCCTGTGACAGAAATTTACATCACTATGGAATTGTTTCACTTCTAATATATGACGAAAATGTTTTTTGTTCTTTATTTTGTTATTTTTTGTTAAGAAATTTAGAAGAGAGGGATATTGAAGATTACTTTGACCAGTTAGAAGGCAGTTGGTACCAGAAGTTTTCCTTGATGACGAAAAGTCCGACGGCGAGTACCGCAATGCCGATAAAATTAGAATAATAATAATAATAATAATGTTTTTTAATTACTATCAAGAATAAAAATGATACAAATATTTGTTATTTTTTCATTGATTTAGTACTGAGCTTAGCATATAAATTTGCATGAGGATGTATATTTCCATATCATATTGTTCATTTTTAATTATTTTAAATTATATATTTTTAAGAAATTTTTCTTTAATCCAAAGCATGAATTATATCACCTGGTTT
This sequence comes from Trichonephila inaurata madagascariensis, assembly GCA_019973955.1. Classification (NCBI taxonomy): domain Eukaryota; kingdom Metazoa; phylum Arthropoda; class Arachnida; order Araneae; family Nephilidae; genus Trichonephila; species Trichonephila inaurata. The sequence continues at coordinate 13,806 of BMAV01025049.1, read as the reverse complement.
ATTTCATACAAAAAGGAAAAATCATGCAAAGGAGTATTGATAACTAGTTACAAAAATGTTGTTGGCTAAATTATTTACTTGCCATATACTGTAGAATAATATAAAATTTCAAAAAAATAATAATGACTGTGTTTAATGGACCAAATATTTATATATATTTTATACAAGGTGTTGAGACTTTCTTCAGATTTCATATTCTAATCCTGAATACAGCAAGTTGTTTTTACATAAATGCCGCTAAAGATATATTAACCTCAACTGAAGAACACGATATTTTAAAGATATAAAATGTTTGCACTATAATGACAAGTGACCAGAAAGAAAAGGAAATAAAAGCAAACAATCACAAGTATTCATAATTATTAAAAAAATGACTCCGTGAAGCTTTACTTCTCACTATTAACTATTTGAAAATAAAAATATATAGTATAATTCTTGAAGAAGCAAACAATATTTTAATATTATTGAGATTCATTCTTTTATTTTAAAACTACAAATAAGTTTCAATATATTCTTATATGTTTTTCTAAGGACTCTACTATCATAAAACATACTTCTGTACACAAGCAAACTATTATTTCAAAACATGTTTAAGTTCTTTAGGGAAGCGTAAGAATTTCAGTATATTACACTTTAGTTGGTTTGAATATGAGGAACAATGAAAAGAAAAAAAAAGAATCTATATAAATGAATTTGTAATCATTAACACACTCGAGTGAGTTGGATTTTTATATTTGTTTTAAATGAAAAAAGAGAAGTTGTCTCGCATGGCTTTCATATCTGTTTCCTATTATTCTAAAACAACAAATGTTTTTAATAAAATAAGACTTTCAAATAAATTTCAGACTTGCATGTTAAAAAGTTTTCTATTTGAATTCATAGAATACAAATATTTTATTTTCATTTTCTAAATGTATTTTACTTTAGGTATTAAGAAAATGAATGCGGCGTTGTTCTTAATGTTTTATTTACTTAGAAATGCACGTTCATTTTCAAAGTGAATTTTAAACATGCAAGTGTTAAGAGAGAAGGAATATAATTTAAATACAATTGCTTTCGATGCAAAAACTCATTTCCGTTGTTTTTTGGATTTTACATAAGGAACTTGACACAATAACTATCATTCATTCACTCTTAGATGAGTAAAAGTCATTCTAAAATATGTTTTTAACACTGCATTATAATGAAAATGTATCTTACTGGAATAAAAAAAAATTATTTGTATAAGTATGTAATACCAGTTTAATCAAGGTTTTCCAACTAGAATCCTTCTAAAGTATCGGGTTGAAGTTTCTGCTTCGGATAAGCTATGTTTGGGATTCTATATTATAATATGATCTAAGAGATCCATAAAAAATGCGTTTCATGAAACAATTTAATAATCACATCAAAATAACATGGATAATTCTGCAAACAAAAATTTCTTTAATAACATGATTATATCTCAAAAATTGTCCTAATTTACAAAAAAAAAAAAAAAAATAAAAAAATCCAAAAAAAAAATTTTTTAAAAAAATTTTTAAATTAAAAAAATTTTCCTATTTTAAAAAAAAAAAAAAAAAAAAAAAAAAAAAATTCACAGAAAATTATTAAAGAAATTGTTCAAACAAACACTGATACAGTGCTTCCCAAGTTTCAAAATTTTCTATCCAATTTTTAATTATAATTTCCACTGCCCATCCTACCCCATGTAATAACAATATATTGAATGCAATAATAATGTACTTCGATACGCTAAAGCTAAAATGAGAAATTAATTATAATCTTTCAAATTACCAAGATACAAATATTTTGTATGTAGTTTTGTACATGACTTTGCCCATTTAAACTTGATTTTTATTTTAGTATTGATAAATGAATTACCAAATAATTTTTGCCGTACTGATACAATTATAATATATTTAATAGTATAACATATCAGAGTAAATGTGTGTGTTTTATTTTTTTATTGTGAAAAAAATGTAAACTGCTGTTTGTAAAAAAGTGTAACACCATGAAAGAATCATCAGAATTAAATGAAATTTAATGCGCAAACGACTTGTATTAGTAAATGACGAAATTTTCAAAACATAAAAACGATATTAAGTGTTCGAAATCAGTATTTGGTGTAGCTACCAAGTGCTGCAATAATTGTTACTAAATGACGTGGCATGCAGTCAAACACACTTTTAATGTCTGCTTGTGGAAGAGAATTCCATATTGATTGTATGCGCAGCAAATGTTCATCTTTTGAAGCTGCAGCACTCGGATCACGAGTAAGGCACCGACCAACTAAATTCTACACTTGCTCAATAGGCGACATATCCGTCGAATAAGCAGGCTAAGAAAGACGTTGCATGTGTTGGGCTGACACAAAAGTCTCGAAAAGATTTTGCAACATGTGGGTTTGCATTATCCTGCTGAAAGATATCTCTAGGGATGTCTTGAAGGAAGGGAACGACTTCGGGTGGTAGCACTTCACTGAGGTAACTGTTGGTATTCAGATTATCATCAATTCGTAGCAAATTGGATCGTCCATGATACGAAATCGCACCCCTAACTATAACTCTGGGTGTTAGGCCACTATGTCGTTCGAAAACGCACTCAGGAAGGCAGCGTTCACCGGCATAGCGTCTAACACGAAGACGGACATCATGACCCCACAAATAGAAGCGTGATTCATCTAAAAATACAAATTGGTGACAATCAGATCACCAGAATCTATGTTCATGTGCCCATTGCAGACGCAGTCATCGATGGTTTTCTATGAGGGGGATCCTGTATAAAGTCACCCTCTTGCACACAATCCATGGTATATCAGACATCGACGATTTGATGAAGCCGACATTTGTACACTTTTCCAAGTAGACCAACTGCCTAGAGGAAGCTGTACAGTCATTCACCGCCATGCGAAACAGGTGTCGATCGTCGCGCGCTGAAGTCACCTTCAATCGTCCACTAACAGTTTTTCCAGTTGTTAGGTGCTCGTCGATCCACTGCTTCTAAACTCGCATCACTCTGTGAAACTGTTCCGTTGCGCATGAGCTCCTAATGCGTGATAAGAAAATCCTCCTTCTCCAAGTTCTGTAATCCTCCCCCGTTCAATCTCCTTTAATGTATCCGAATAGGTTCGAAACCGTGATTTTGCAAAAGCACATAAATGGATAATTTTCACGATATTTAGTGTCACTTAGATTAGACTACATGTATAAAATTGTTTTAAGGATAATTTGATAAAAAAATTTGTTTAAATACAATATTTTAGCAAAAAATTAACTTAGAATAATATTTTTTTCAAAATGTTCTCCTTTTGTGTTAAATGCTTCTATTATAATAATATTTTGCCAGTATATAGCTCAGACCTCTTTATAGAGGCTCAACTATGAGTTTTGAAAAATTCACATTATTTTCAGAGTTACAACCCATTGAAATAATCATCGCCGTTTTTTTGTTAAAATTGCTTCCCTCTGTTGTCGTAAAATATGGATAAACCTACTTCAGGTAATATATTTCAAAAATTCTAGTTGAGCCTCTGTAGAGAGGTCTGAGCTATAAACAGGCAAAATATTATTATAATAGAAGCATTTTTCACAAAAGGAGAACATTTGGAAAAAAAATTATTCTAAGTTAATTTTTTGCCAAAGTATTATATTTAAATAATTTTTTGTCAAAATGTCTTTAAAGCGATTGTATCATGTATTCTAATCTAAGAGATACTAAATATCATGAAAATTATCCATTTATGCGCTTTTGAAAAATCACGTTTGCGAATGTATTTGGATACCTTAATTGTTGGAATTTCTCCTTCTTTCGTTGTGGAGGTATACTTAGGTATCAATAAACGTTCTCCACTAAGAAATAATCATTAACTATTTTCAACGTCCCGCTACAACCCTCTACTTATGCGCTTTCAGCATCAGTTCAGAGGGCGCTATGCACGCTACACATGATTGGTAGCTCTGAAACTTTACTTTTACGTATAGTCCTACAACTGATATTTGCTGCAAAATTCATTTAATTCTGATGATTCCTTCATGGTGTTGCAATTTTTTCAAACAGCATTGTAATTTGTTTTTTCATACTTTTCACTAAATTAATAATTTTTTTTAAATAATCTTTTATTTTCGACTTTTTTATATGTTGCGCCCCCGTAGCTTCCCTTAGAGGCTGCCCCCTCTGTTTGAGAAACTGTGTACTATCCTCAAAAATGTCGTCGATTATTCTGCAGTGAATATATCATTGGTAAATTTAAAGAAACATAACATTTGTGTTAGTGAATGTAACTTACAGGAAGAGCATTAAAGAACATGAAACCCTTCAAAAAAGGAAAATAAAATAAACATGTTTAATTCTCAGTTCATTTGAAATATTATGTATTTTTTTTAATTTAATTATTTTTTTTTATATTTTAATTCCTTTTCATGTTGGTAGGTAGATTCATCTTAAGATTGGAAAGATCAGTGGGTTGATCAATCCAAGTTATCCTAGAAAGTAAATTAGCTTTAGGTAGCTGATTACGATTTGATAATTCATACCACTCCAACCTCTTACATTACTCACGTTTGCATTGTAATCAATAAAACCATTTTATTTTTACTATGTTTGTCCATCTCCAATCCAAGAGCGATATGTTGCAACCCAGTTCACCAAAGAATTAAATGTAACAGTTACTGGTATCAACAGCTTTTGTACAAGCAAATGATTGGAAGGAAAACATCTCAATTATTTGCTTTATAATTTTTTTTCTATTATTCTCTTTAAAAATAATTAAAAAAATATTTCTAATGACATTCGGACCTCTATTTGACAAAGACGCTAAGTTCCGATAAAAATTTCGTGTGGCGGAAAATTCGCTCAAGATAGGTTATTCCTTAGAAACCACATAAAACAGATTTTAAATTCATAAACCCTACATATTATTAAAAAATATAATTACTCTTTCTTTGTAAATTAATATTTATTTATTTTAAATATCTTATCCATCAAAAAGAAATCTTAAAAGGAAAATAAACATTTTCCAGAACTACACTGTATACTTTAATTTAAGAAATAGTTTTATATTAATATAAATCAGTAGCGCACAGGGGGGTCCCGGGTCGAAAGTTCACCATTCTTGTATCATGCTCCTTTTGATTTTGTCAATTTTCGGGAACAAAACACAGTAAAAAACTAATTATTTAATAAATAATTAGCATTAATTAATAAAATTAATCATCAATAATAAATACTTAAGTAAATTTTACGTAATATGTACTTATAGAATTATAATCAATCGGAAAAAAATCAAGGGCTTTGGAGGGGGGCTTCCTTACCTTGTGTGCACCACTGATATAAGTGAATTTTTAAAAAACATGTTTTTTTCTATTTTTAGCCTAGAAGTAATTTTAAACATACAACACATATAACCAGAAATTTTAAGCACACACAACCATATGCGTCACATTAAGTTTAATTATTGATAAATTCGTAAAATTTTATTTAAGTTTTTTTTGTTTGAAAAAATGACGTCAATTTCATTGCCGTAGGAAAGCTAAGCATTTAGTAAAAATAGTTCAAAGTAATTTATTAGCATAAATATTTGTTACAAGAGAGAAGAAATTGAAAAATGTGTTGAAATATATTTTTAAAAAATAGGGAGGAAAAAAAATAGAATCACGTTGCTAAATAGAAAATGCGCTTGGCTATTTGAGGGTATTTTACGAAGAAAATAGTAAAATGCTCTTTTTGTACCAGAAAAAAGTTCTAAAAAAAGAGGTTTGTTATATGGAGGTTTGACTGTACTCTATTCTATTTCTTAATTTTTATCAAAATTCTATATCAAAAGTAAAATGATAAGGTTTATCAAATTAAAAATGGAATACTACAAAATCCTATGCATTAAACTGTTTAAAAAGCATGTGCATTTTTAATTTGTTTAAAATAAAGTTTCAATAAGTATTTCCAATGAAAATCAGATTTTTTTTTCTTATTCAAGTAAGCCAGCAAAAAAAATGTATATGTTTTAAAATTGCCCTTCAAAGAAGCACGCTTCCTGTGACTAAATTAATTTACCAACCAAAAATATTCCCTACTTCTTTGCTCGTGAGGGAAGTCAAATCTGAGGTGCCAGAATACAACCAAGAAATTTATATTTCTGAATGACACAAGTTTCGAGATATGTCAGAGTTGTCAGTTTAATAAATGTCTTAGCATTCTAGACGCATGTAAGGAAGTGAAAAGACGAGTAAGGAATGAATAGTTCTGTTTAAAAATTACATTACTGAATCCACCCAAAGGTTGACTTTCACTTTCCTTTTGTTTAACTTGTTGCTTTAAACTGCGATGTTTAATTATACTCAAATATTTCATTCTTTCCTAGATTACATTAGTGGTTTACTCAAAGGACAAGTATGAACAGAATTAGCTGAAAGTGTCACAAGCATATTTAAGTGAATAAGACGAAAAATTGCATAATCTTGAAATATCTTTTGTTGATTTAAGCAAGGAGATAAATTAAGTTTGTTCTTTAATTGTTCCCTTGTTAGATTTTAATATAATCTCTGTTTCTAGAGTTAAAGAATATTTGTTACAAACTAAGTACTTGAGTTTAACACTTTTGTTCTATTTTATATATTAATCCAAATGATATAAATGTTATTTTTTCAGTTAAATCGTATCTAAAAAACTCACGTTTAAATCCATTGGTGTCGGTATTTAAAACCAAATCCAAAACATCTTCTAAATGGGCTTGCCTATTAAAAATCGATCAATAACATTTCTGTTAACTAACTTTTAACCCTCCAAGCGGTCTGCACGTAAAATCCCATCATTCCAGAGATTTTGTTTCTGCCTTCAAGCAAGATTCGTAAAAGCGGCCGAGCCACATTCTTAAAAATACGGCTCAACCGCTTTTGAGAACCCCACCTAACGGCAAAAAAATACGAGTGGTGCATTTTCGAAGCATCTCCAGAATGGCAAGACTTTAAGTGCAGACCGCTTAAAGGGTTAAAACACTTTATATGTTCAAAGGAATCTCTTACAAACATTGGTTATTTGGTGTGTAAACTATATCCAGTCTCCTTCCTTTTTTTTTTTTTTTTTTCTAAAGCTGAAAGATATCCAATATTTTTCAAATGAACATTATTTTCCCTTTGTCTTATGATACATAGCATATAGTTTTATCCTGATTAGAGGCATTTACAACCTGAATCTGAATTTTTATTTGAATGCAACCTTAAATCTAAGATTTATTAAAAAATTGAAATTAAATTACAGATGTATAAATTAAACAAGTTTCATACTATAATAAAGTATTAGGTTTATTTGCGGAAATAGAAAACAATACATTGTACAAGGTCTATAAATTACTAACAATATCTGGTAGAGTGATGAAAAAAGAAAAGTAGGCATGGTTTTCCCTTATTATGGAACCTTACAGTAGTTTCTGCGACATAAGTAGATATAAGAGAAGTATTTTTTTTAAAAATTATAATCCTTTTAATTGACCTCATTTCTAATACCCATTCACGTGGTGTCTTTTTGTGTCTTTATAATAATAGAATTGGTCAAAATCTTCCACTTTCTTCGGTAGCTCAAGTTGTGCAATTTGGAGCATAAAATGTATTCAAAACATTTATCATACTCTATCCGTGCTCATAAATAAACAAATTTTCTAAGCAATATCTACTCATTTCAAGGAAACAGGCAACTCAGCAATTTTTTTGTCATATTCATTTTCAGTTCATTGGCTTCATTATGAATTGACTATTCATCTCGGATGAGAGAAGTTATTCAAAATATACTGTCTAGTGTTACTTAGCAATCCATCATACTCACTCTGAGACAGTGATATCTTAGTGATAGCCAAATGGTGGTGTTCACAAAATTGAGGCAGACGTTGTCTCATTTGAATCATGTTATGGAATGTTCACTTATTCAACATCAATAGCTCAAGTTCATCTTACAGTTGCGTCTTTAATTATATTGCAGCATCCTACTTTTTACCTAGGTCAAATTCAGACACGTGCTGGTAGAAATTCATAAAGTTTTCATGATATGGGTCCGGGCCCAGGGCTGCGGCTGCAATAGGGCCTCATCTCGTTCTCGCCTCAGCCTTAAGAAGGTCGAAATTTGAGTAATTTTAAAAGTCAAATTTTAACTTCCGGTTGTATTCTCCGAAAAATTGGGAATTTCAGAGGAGAGTTGAACAGCCTAAATGACACCACCGTCGTTCACTTACGGACATTTGCCTACATACATACACCGTCATTACTAGTTCAGTCAAAAGGAGGCAATCGGTTGAGCTGGTATGCGTGATTGTAAATCATGCAATTTGTTTGTTTTGTTTTGAGCTATTGTTTGTACGAGCATTTGACAACGTATTATATGTACTGTTTGCTTTTGAGGGTCATAGGGGAGCCTACATTTGTGTATGGTCCCAGGGCTTACTTTTGAGAAGGAGTCCAGGAACTCAAGAAGTCATTAGATGTCCCCCTGTGTGTAACCCAAATTTATATAATTAACACTTAGCTTCGAATACAATTTCCTTAGTGAAAAATCAGATGTCAGAATGTAGTTGGTGTTAATTTTACTGGCAAACCTCAAATGCACAAAAATGTTAATGTGATTTGCATATTCCATCACGTGGTACCTCTTTCCTGCCAATTTAACAATTGTTCCTGTTTTTCTTGGTCATCAGGCAGGTTAATGACTCGAAGTTAAAGGTCAAAGAGTGTATAGTATTTTTTTTCAGATAAGTTTCCAATGCCTTTATTGCTGTTCTAAATTACAAATACGTTTATATATATACTGATAATTACCACAGACCTATAAAATGGTATATACTCCAAACGATGTTAAGTATATTTTACTCTCCATGTAAATCACAACCTATAGTTAAATATTCTCTCTCTTAACTGTATTTCATTAATTAGTAAGACTTTATGGGAGATGCGATTATAGTAGGTGTTTGTCTACAACAATGGAGGAACACATCCTGTATTATCGGGTTTTCCGGATGTCAAAGGATGCCCACTAACCTCACTTACACAACTTCCGCTTTTTCGAGAAAGCAGACGCGCGTGCAAATGATAATTATCAGTGCGTATGATTGCACTTCAGCTGCTAATCTTTATAGTTAGTTTCATCTGCTTCATAGCACTGATAATAGGATTATGACACAATTTTATACGATATTCAATTTGAATAGCGATAAGACGTTCAGAGGGAACATTTTGTGGGCACGAACATTATATGAAGAAGCATATAATTAAAAAGGCATTCTTGTTGAAGAACGGAATTTTATAACATGGTGTAGAAAGTTTGTTCAGAGTTTAGATAGAGTAATCTTGAAAAATAAATTGCTATCCCTCTGTCTAAAAGTCTTCACGACGTAAAAAAAAGAGTAGTTCCAGATTCAATAAAAAATTACAGACACACACACGCACATATATATGATATTGCGTAATATTATTATATTATACAATTTACATTATTATAATTATATTGATATCGTCATATTTTTTATGAAAGTTTTCGTATATATAACTTCAATATTAAACCTCCTTTATTGTTGACTGTGTTAAGGAATATAAATATTTTTTTAGTAAATGAATACATTTCAACTTTTTAATGTAGGATTTTTTTTTTTACATCAAAGTAGATATTAAAGAAATAAATATTCCAACTGAAGGTAAAAATAGTATTTTGCTTTTCAAATCTATGAATTTACGTATAACAAAAGCAGTTCATTTAAAACTAGCTTCTTAAGAAATAAAGTTATATTTATATTAGTAGTGGTAAAATGCAATCAAAAGTCTTATAAAAATTGAGGCAATCTCTTCAAGAAATATTTATTAAAAGAGGGTACGGCACGTTCTCAGCAGCCCATGTTAAATTGCGTAAGTTTATATACATTTTTCTCAAAAATTACTTAGTTCTCATGGATAAAGTTTTACAGTAGGTTATGTGTACTGTCAATAGCACTTTAATGGATGATTTTGTATTTTTTTTAAAAATTATAAATTAATCAAGAATTTTCTAAAATTTGACCAAATTTTTTCCCTAAAATTTAGTTTAAAAAAATCATATCTAAGAAGGTTTGCTAGATATATCTAAATTCTCCTCCGTTAAAATGTATAAACATATTTAAAGAGTCTTTTCACTGAAAATCTGACGATTATATAATAAATAGTTTTTGAGAAAAAGGTACATAAATTAAAAAATATTACGCTTTGAGAAAACAGGTTTTTAAGTAAAAATTTGTAATTTTCTTGATCGTTTACTTTTTTTTGTACTTTCCAAAAGCATATGAAGACTTTGTGTTTACTCTCTGCTCCTACACAAAGCTTTTCTAATTTTTTTTATTTCATTATTTTTAAAAATTTTGTCTTTTTCGGGGATTTTAAGATGCTTTCGTTGCGCTACACGAATCCTACGTGCATCTAGTTTTCTGAAGCATTGCACACATAACTTGGTTCAGTATCATGTTTTAAGATAATTAATTCTGCTACATGACTCACATTGAACTGTTCAATAGCCATATTTACCCCTAATTTTAATGTTTATTAAGCCACAAATGTAGATATTGGAATCACTGACCTTATGGTGTTTTAACTAACTCATCTGGGTTCTGAGTATTTCCATGTTAATAGTTTCTTAATAACATAGGATTACCTAGATCAATGTTTCTCAAACTGTGGGGCGCGCCCTTCTTGGGGAGGTGCGAGCATATTGAAAAATTGAAAACAAAATATTTAAAAAATCATAATTTACTAAAAAAAAAAAAAACATTCTATAAACATAATAAAAAAAAATAATAAAATGCATAATAAAAAAACAAAAGGCACATTTACACTGATATATTACACTTATAAATGCATCAGTGCTATAAAATGTATTTAATAATTAATTTAAGAGTACTAAGTTAAGTACAACTTTATTATTTACCAGGATTGTCATATATAAAATTATATACAAAAATTAACACTTATCTTGATAGTTTGTAAGTTTTATAATAAATCCCTTAACTGCCGATTAAAAGTTACAAGATCCATTTCTCAATGCCAACCGTTTTCCACTTAGGCGTGCGTATGGGATGTATTGGGGGGAGGGGAAAAGAATAAAGAAGTAAATAATCTGTGTGAAATAAGTAAATTCTTCGCCAACATTGTCAATGTCCTTTTATCGCATTCCAAAGCTTTTGGCATAGTTTTATGGATAGCAATGCACAGAAAAGATCGTACTTTGGAAAGACGTATATATACGTCTGAAGAGATTAACGCTTTGGCTGAGCGAAGCATTTATATACGCCGGTGGCACTTAAGAAGCTAAAGTCGTATAGTAGTTTTAGCATCAAAGTCTAGTGTTATTGAATTCAATACATTGTTTTTGTATGAGGGGGCGTAATACAAATTATTATTAAATATTGGGTCGTGAATATTGAAACTTTGAGAAGCACTGACCTGGATCTATAAAAAATGGCTTCATTTAGTTCATTATCGTATGTAGCACGTGTGTATGTGTTCATGATCATAGTGCCTATCGTTATATCTATAGCTTCTGTCTCTTTCGAAACTTGCACCGCGCACTTATATCCGCTGAACACAGTCCTTGTTGTGGGTTCTCAATTGTAGACAGAAGATGAAAATAAACAGCCCAAACTGTAGTTTTCATGCTGTGTAGATCATTGATATTATTTTTAATAGCCCTACTCTACAATATATTTGAATTTTTGATATTAACCCGCGATCACTCGCGAGGGGAGTTTTGTACACCCCAGCAACAAGAAAATCCTCCCAGGATTCTAAAATGAATGCGCAGAACCTCGATTTTTCCTGAAGCTACCCATTTTAGGTCATTGAACCTTCATGCCTGATGCAATCCCTCTTTCTCGAACGATTGGAATGTAATGACCTTCAAAAGTTTATCTGAGGGGCTGAGAACTCCCGCGAGAAGTTGAGCATTTGTATACACTCTGCTCTGAATGTTTGGAAAATGATAAAAATATTACTTTTTTATATTTTCTACTATCATTATCTCATTAATTAAAAAGTATATTTATTACTGGTATAGACGTTTTATATACTGGTTTATGAAAAAATATAAAATGATGTGTTTTAAAATGAAAATTTTGTATGTTTAGTTTAAATTAATGTTAGTCTCACTTGTATGAAATAATTTAAAATTTCATTTGTATAATACAAAAAGACATCTTGTACTTTATAAATATGTATCATAATGGCTTAATGTTATTTTCATAATTAAATACACGTGTTAAAAGTTTGGGGTGTTCTCTACACCCCGCGAGTAACGACGGTAGCAAAAACAGGCGCGAGTTACTGCGGGATGAAATATCGCTGAGTCGGTTACACCCCCTTAGGCTTTTTCTATAACTTAGCTTGTTTCCCTTTTGTTTCACTTTTAAGATCCAAAAGACGTGTACCCATAAAATTTTGGATAAACCCAATTCAAGCAAATTTTTTTTCCACTTGGATATCCTATGGATTCGCGCTAATACGAAACGTATGCAAGATGAAACATAGTTGCTCCTAGCAGAGCTCATTTGATGCACGCCAAGGAGTAGCTTGATGTAAAAAATAAGGAAACATACTTCTAATCATCGTATTTCTTTATATCAAAACTTTTGCATTGACGTAACTCATTAGAGTGGAAACACTAGAATATAAATTATTAGTTTTTACTCTTCGTTATAAAGAGAGAAAGAGTGCATCAATTGTATGCAGATCGTCCCACTGTCCTATTTAGAGGACAGCTATAAAATAATCAGCTATAATTTACCTAAGAACAATATAGCTCTAATTTACCACCGATATCATAACGAAAGAGAACTATCACATAAAAAATGCCCAGCCAAGAGTCCAAAATACACTGAAAAAAGAATTCTACAACCCCAAAGAGATGGTACAAACTGCGCATTAAAATTAGTTAAATAAACAAAATTTCTGGAGGAAGGAGGAGGGGGTGAGACACACATAAAACTCACGCTAGAAATCCTTACATGTTCCAGCACTCAAAATATTCGCAACATACAAATAATGATTTCCATATGACATTTTTCAGCTGTCATCTAAATAGAACAGTGGGATAAAATGGGTTAAACTATTAATACAGTGCTTCACAGACTTTCAAAATTTGCTACTCAATATTCAATCATGTAAATTTCATCTGCCCCCTCCTCACACTCAATAAAATAACAATGCATTGAATTCAATAACATTACACATTGATTCTTAAGACACAATACGACTTAAGACTCCAAAGGGTCATCAGTGTACATATACGTCTCGCTCAAACAGTACATTAAATGTCCCGGACGTATATATACGTCTTTTGGAAGTACAATCTTTTATGTTTACTGCTATTCTTAAAATTATTCTGAAAGATTTGGAATGCTTGGCAATCCCATGGGGTCACTGGTAATCATTAAACTTGTTAAATTAATTATGAAATATACTATGTAGTATTGATACATTTTTAAGTATATTATATCAGTGCGAATGTTGATTTTTTTATTATAATGTCATAATGTATTTTATTTGTTTACTTTTAGTAAATTAATAATTATTCTAAATAATATTTTTTTGAACTTTTCAATGTGCTCGCAACCCTTCGTAAAGTTATCACGCCCCCCTAGATGGCGCGCCCCACAGTTTGAGATACGCTGTACTAATAAATACCGTACTCTTAATTTGTTTGCATCAAATTATTTATTCCAGTCTTCCCTTTTTCTTTGGGTTTTCTCATTTTCCGAAATTAATAAACAATCAATCAATGTCGTCTCTTATAATTATAAATTACCTATTTTATATATATTTATATAGAGAAAAA
>BMAV01025048.1:180158-191422 GCA_019973955.1 Trichonephila inaurata madagascariensis | reverse complement strand
GGATTCTCTATCTCAATTATCCTAAATAATCCTGTTATCTAATTACTTATATCTAATATTACCTTTTCCAGTTCTGGTCCCTTGACCTAGAGAATATAATCTATATCTTTATATATGAAGATTCTTGATCCGCAATGCAGCTAATTCTTGACTGCTTATTCTTGGTCCGCAAGATTTCACACTAAGCTTTGTCACGCTATTGATCAGAATGATTCCACACTACAACCTCTGAGCCTGCTACGCTATGCTATGCTATGCTATGCTATCTTATGTTTAGGTTTGCCGCGCTATCCTTTTATAGTATATCTCATTTACATGTTCGATCCGTTTCTCTTCTTGGTATTGGGTTGGAAAGGTTTTGCCATTAATCGTGGCCGTCAAAGAACATAGGAGTCATGTTAATCAGAAGGACGCGAGAGACGTCACAGTGTATATATTTATGTACTTAATTGCTTTTTTATGGAAAAAAGCATTATTTTTTTAAAAAAATTGAGTTTTGGCATATTTAAAAAACTTCCAAAAGCATTACAAATTTTTTGATTCCTATCACAGATAAAGATGTTATTTATGTACTGTATAAATATTATTTGAATATATTTATTAGAATTTTGTGTACAAGATTTGTCGTAACTGCAATTTTTCACCAAAATTTCGCTTAAAACGACAATTGTTATAGTCTACAAAACTCTCCAGAAAACAACAAAAGGGTAAAATAAATGGCCAAATCAGTTTTACATGAAGCTAAAAAGAGCTTGAGCTATAAATATGGAGAGTTTAAAAAGTGTACAATTAGTAGAAAATTTTTCATATTGTATTAAAATCTTTAAATGCATTTTCTGAGAAACTATGTTTTTCAATTTTTTTCTTCACGGCACAGTTCACTACAGAATTTCTTTTTAAGATATTGACTTGAAATTTTCAGAAAATGTTTTATTTAGTTTTATCTGTTATCTAGACTATAATCTAATCTCTGTGTATATATTTATTTATTTTATTGCTCTTTTTGTTACAAAATAACATTAGTGTTTTGTATAAAATTGAGTTTTTGCGTAAAAATTGACATATTTCAAAAACTTTTAGAAGTATTTACAAATTTTATAGCTATCAACACAGATAATAATGGCATTTATGTACTGTATAAATACTATAAGAATATATTAATTAAAATTTTCAGTACAATCCTTACCGAAACTGCAATTTTTCACTAAAATTTCACTCAAAATTCCCAATATTTCCAAAATTAATTTTAACTTTGTAAAAACTGTACTGGAATTCTGACTTTTATGTCCCATTTCAAAAAAAAAAATGTTTATTTAGTTGAAATTTTATATATTTCACAAAAAGTGCTCCGAAGGTAGTAACATACCTTAACGTAGCACTGTTCAGCTACACGATGGCTTTTGGCGACGGACCAGTAAGTTTGAACCATGGTCAAGTGACGAGGATGACACCTCAGTCAGCACCTCCTCTCCTAACGACCATACCACACCAACGGGTGGACATTTTAAAAATCCTGGAATGTCATTTCTGAAATTCAAAATTATTATTTTTTTTTTAAAAAATTTACCCTTTAAATCTTTCTTCGCTTTAAAAAGTACATTTATTTGTTGTATGATAAATTTCGTGCAACATTTCATAGTCTTGGTATGCATTTTCTTTTCGTACGAGTGGGTTATTTTGTTTCTTTCATCGACAATATTCCAACTTAAAAGGTAAAATGCAAAAAGAATATGTAAACTCTTTGGATAAAATGAATTCGAAATTCAAATGACGTTGATTAACCCGCATGTAACATATTTACAACAAAATACAGTACCTACAATTTTTCTACACAATAAATATATTTTGCTGATGATTTTAAGGTATCCAACTACGTTCAGAACCGTGATTTAAAAAAAAAGCGTATAAATGGATAATTTTCATGATATTTAGTGTCATTTGGATTAGTATATATGTATAAAAAATTGTTTTAAGAATATTATTAGAATAAAAAATTCCTTAAATGTAATATTTTGGCAAAATGGAACTTAGAACTACCTATTTTCAAAACATTGTCCTTTGATGAAAATGCTTCCCTAATAACAATATTTTGCTCATATAAAGAGGGCCTCCAGAGGGTCTGAACCAGGATTTTTGAAAAATTGACATTATTTTCAGAGCTACTACCTGTTGAATTATAATTATCGACATAACTTTCATAAAGTTTTCCACCGTGTTGTATTAAAATACGGATAAATCCACTTCTAAGTTATATATTTGAAAAATCCTAGTTCAGACTCTGTACAAAGATCTGCGCTAAATATAGGCAAAACATTAGCATTATAGAAGCATTTTGCATGAAAGGAGAATGTTTTGAAAATAGGTAATGCTACGATAATTCTTTGCCAAAATATTGCGTTTAAATCAATTTTTTTTCCAATAATATTCTTAAAACAATTTTATTCATGTATGCTAGTCTAAATGACACTAAATATCATAAAATTATCCATTTAGACGCTTTTGCAAAACAACGGTTCCGCACGTAGTCGGATACCTTAATCAATCATTATAAATGATACTTTAAATGAAAAAAAAAACAGCCTTTGATTTGCTTTAATTTCGTATTATATATCATTTATTCTAAGAGGAACAATTGTTAACATGTTATTTGAAACAATTATCTTTGTTTATTACTTTTATCTAGTATCTAATTAATAACTTTTAGAATAAACATATTTTTAGGTAACTATTTCAAGATTATAAATTATTATTATCAGATTACAGTATTTTACTAATATCTTGCTTATTACATTGTTACTAGGTTTTAAGAGACTCTTTATGGTATTAAAAATAGCTTAACTGGGTTAATTAGCTAAGTATAAATGGCTTTTTTTTATTTCTAAAGAAAAAAAAAATAAAATGTAAATATTAATGCATTTTTTATGCAAATTAAAGAAATTATAAAAAGTAACTCAATTTCAAACTGAACTCAGTTACAGATAATAAATAGTCAAGAATCAACTTTAGAAAATTATGCTCTGTCGTACATATTATAATATTTAGTAATTTCAGTAATTGAGTTTCTCTCTCTCTCTCTCTTTCTCTTAATGCATTTACAGTACGAGCATTTGAAAATGAAGCACTGGATAAAAGACTATACACGATGCAAACATAAGTATAGCAGTACCTCACTGAGTGATGCAAAAGGTTTAATTTCCCATCTCTGCAATAGGTTTAGGATATAAAGGAAGAAATTCGCAGAACAGTAAATATGCGTGTCGTTATTTTTGTCAGAAAAATCATTCTGGTTTTTTCTCCTAATCTTAGAATATACGTATAATAGAAGTGAATAGCAGACTACTGCGAATGAAGACAAATACAGTAAACATAAAGTTTAAGGTATCCGACTACGTTCGTAACCGTGATTTTAAAAAACCGCATAAATGGATACTGTGCATGATATTTAGTGTCACTTAGATTAGACTACATGTATAAAATTGTTTTAAGGGCATTTTGACAAAACTAAATTATTTAAATACAACATTTTGGCAAAAAATTAACTTAGAATAATTTTTATTCAAAATGTTCTCCTTTTGTGAAAAATGCTTCTATTATAATAATATTTTGCCTGTATATAGCTGAGACCTCTCTACAGAGGCTCAACTAGAATTTTTGAAATATATAACTTAGAAGTGAGTTTATCCATATTTTACGACAGCAGAGGGGAACAATTTTAAGAAAAAACGCCGATAATTATTTCAATTGGTTGTAACTCTGAAAATAATGTGAAATTTTCAAAAATAATACTTGAGCCTCTGTAAATATATCTGAGCTATATACAGGCAAAATATTATTATAATAGAAGCATTTGTAACAAAAGGAGAACATTTGGAAAAAAGATTATTCTAAGTTAATTTTTTGCCAAAATATTGTATTTAAATAATTTTTTTTTGTCAAAATGTCCTTAAAACAATTTTATACATGTATTCTAATCTAAGTGAACTTAAATATCATGAAAATTATCCATTTATGCGTTTTTTTAAAATCACGGTTCCGAACGTAGTCGGATAACTTAACGACGGGTATGGTGATTAAAATGAGAAGCATTAAAAGGCAGACTCATTAAATCTCAACTGACGTAATGATACGCATGTCTTCATTTACGAAGACTACTATGCAAAAATACTCATTTTACATTAATGCTCAGCTAGAACGACATGAACAACTGAAGGGTCCAGGATCTTGTTCTGAGACAAGTATCATTTTTATTTGTCCAACGATGGTCTCCGTTACGATTTCGGCAACATGATGACATGTCCAATAATGCCACATCTATTGAACACCACACCGTTAGATAACTAGGAATCATGATTTAGCCATAATAATAAGCTATACTCAGGGTAGTGTATCGGCTAAATGGTACGTGAATAATATGAAAAGTTCGAAATTTCCTATATTTCATGAAAGGGTCGGGAAGAGATTATTTTACAATCTGGATTATGTCCAACAGTGCACAGTCCAGATAAGCTAACTTCCTCCACAAACTAAGCAGTCTTTTCTTGTATCAGTGCTCTCTAGATTTTTCATCAATTGGATGCATCTGGAAAGTTATTCGACACGGTTTGTCAGCTCGGCCATCACAACTTTATGTAAACGAAATGTGGCAAATGATTGACAAGAAAATCAGAGTCATCCCCCAAGAAGCCATTCAAACTCTCATTGATACTGCCTCTTCGATGTGTTGTTTCGTGTATTGTCACTTCCGGGTATTCATTCAACCTACTGAGTGCACGCCATTTGCGTAATCCAACTAACGACTGAGCTGACGCCTTCGACGTTTGTCTTGGAACCTGAGTTGAAATCCTACATGGTGGTCTAGTAGTCCATTGGTCCTCAGCATTTTTCTCTCCGCGAACCGGTCAATTTTCCATAACTTTACTGTGGCCCGCTGAGTGGTTGACATTGATAGTTTATATTATAGATTGTTTTGATTTAAGAATTTTACGTTAATTGTATTTAAACATGCCTATCGAAAAAAAATACAGTTACACCCGAAAACGAATATAGCGTGATCTCCATAAAAAGTCACCCAAATCTGGGACAAATACACCACAGTAAATAAAATGGAAATAATTTAATATTCACTGTGCGATCATGTATTATATGATCTACGGACCGGTACTGGTCAACAGCCCAAGGATTTGGAACCATTACTGTTGCCTACTGAGCTCACGGTGTTTTCACTCTGTGTAACGTTTTACGAGAATTTCAAAATAAATGTCACTTTAAGTTCACACCGTTGATTCTGTCTGCTTGCCAAGTTTCTTCGCTTTTTTTATACTCCTTATTAGTGTGGAATTTTCACTGCCACCGTATCGTATGCATACATACATATATATATAGTAATATAAAATAACAGTGAAGAAGTACTAGAACCTACAGTGCTTAAGCAGGAAGAAATTGGAATTCACCAAACATAACAAATGCAGATATAAAAAAGTCTTTGGACTAAACTGGAGACCTATTATGATTTCTAAAGCTGTCGCTGAATTAGGCCAGCGAATTAGGGTTAGCAATGCTTTACGGATCCTACCTTCCCCGTTCAGCAGAAACTTTCGACATAATAGGGGGAAAAAACACCTAGTTGAAAAGTTAAGCCTAATACAACACGTGGAAGAAAAACCTGATAATATATTAAAATGAAGCTAAGAAAATGGTTCTTTAAATATGGGCTTAATATTTTATTGCAGATATTATTTTAAACCGTTGTACTGCAAACAATAATAAATTTTACAATATCATCAATATTCTTAGACAATTATATTTAAAGTTTTTTTGGAGTGAGAACATTTGTAATCAATGTATAAAACACGAAGATTTTAAAATAGTTCCTATTAAAAATATGGACTTATAAAGTCTTACAAATATTTAATGTAATGTTTAAAAGCAAACTTCCATATTATTGAAACTATTTTAGTTGTTTATTTATTTATTAATGTATAATGGGGATATAAAATACATAATTTACTTTTAATTAATTAATAAGCTCCAAATACTATACATACAAATATAGGAAATAATGTGAATAAACGAAATTTTGGATTATTATATACAAATTATGATTCTTGTATGTGTCTTTTTTTAATTATATCTCTTTTTTCATGGCAAGCAAATTATTTTCATAAATAATTCAAAGGAAAAAGACACATTTAATATTCAAAGTACATTAAAAAAGTAGAATTCAAACAAATATTTCAAATCACTTATAAAAGAGAGTACGGTTATCCTACTTTCTTACAGTACCTATCTTAACAATATTTTTTGATTGAAAATTTATTCGACTAAATACGTGCTTGAGCGAAAAAAAAACATATTTAATACATTTAATCCGATTTCATAAATAATAAACCAATGTAATTCTAAAAAAAAAATAAAAAAAATAAATAAATAATAAATGCCTGCTTTTATCTAATACTCTTTTCCAGACATAAAACCAGACAATTATTAAGAAAACTTCGGGTGATTTGGAAAATCTCATTCTTAATAAAACTTTTTGTCAGAATTTGCTTTCAGTGCAGATGACAGGATTACATATAACAGAAATAGTTGAAATGATCCACCAAAATGAGTATGAAGTAAAGCCTTTAGAGATCATCTTAAATCAGTACAGAATAGAGATTAAAAAAAAGATAAATTTTAATTTTTAAGACGAAAATAGTTTATATAATTTAACTCCGGAATAAAAATTCATAGTAAATATCAAAAATATTTCGTGCTAAATATAACTTTCTGTAATGTAAATATTTCTTTTATGTTACCCAGATCTCCATTGAAAGTTCATTCGCTTCTGCTAACATAATTTAAATTCATCAATTAATTTTATTTTCAAAAACTCAAGAGTTTTGTAAAATTATTAGTTCATCAGTTTTAATTAGATAGCTTTTTTCCAATAAATATTAATTTTTATTTTGTTAATTTTTATGTGTAAATTAGAAATTCACATTTTTTTCACACTCTCTAACAAATCACACAACTGAAATTCACACTCTCTAACAAATAATCTGAGATTCTTTAATCAGAAATTATATTTTTATATAATATCAGGAATAGCAGCATTATCTTAGAACAGCTATTCCAGATATTATTTTAATGTCTTAAAACAGAAAGGACATCTCCAGGCAGAAATTTAGTAATCTATTCAATTAGTGTCTCAATTGAATTTCCTTTTAATAGAAGAGGGACTGGAATCCAGCTCATTCACTCTGACGGTACTGACGCTGAGCTCAAAATTCACATAGGCCAAATAGCCTCAAACTTCACTAGTGAATTAATAGCGATAAAGGAAACACTCTCTTTTTACGTGTCACATTTCCCGGATGATATAATTGGAATTCTCATAATTTTCTCAGATTCAAAATCAGCTCTCGAAGCAATTTGCAGTGGAAATACCAATCTGACAGAAGGCTTTAATATTCTCCTCAGGCAGATTAATAAACCAAGTATACTTAAATGTATATTTGTCTACGTGGTCATTGGGGGTAGTGAGTTTGTGGACGTTCTCGCTAGGGGGCTAGGGACTTAGAGTAGCCTCCCCCTGTCATCACGGAAGATGCAATCGTGGTCACTAAACGCAAAATTTTTAGCTAGCATTTCATAAAACTAACTATTCCAGAGCCCAATTGTCGTTGCAATTTTCCGTCTATAGTAGCATAACTTCGCATGGGTTATTTCAAAGGTATCAAAATATCTCCAGATAACTTCCGATCTTGCCCCATCTGTAGAAATTCTCCACAAACCCAATTACCACCAGACTATATGTTTGACTACAAGACCATTCTTACTTCTCTCTTTAAAATTGATGCACCACCACATGATATTCTTTACAGTCCTCAAGCTCCAGACCTGGCCTCGCTTGTTCTTGGGACTTTCGGACCAATATAGAAATGGACTAAATCCATAGACAAGATAAGAAGAAGATTTACTGTCATGCTTGAGTATAGCAGAGTTGCCGAAGGAGAGCTATTGTAAATACCATTATGTTTTCTTACTACAGGGATAATATCTTCTGGACAAAATATATCTTTGTAGATTTTTATAGTAATTCAATTAGAGTCTCAATTTATTTCCCTTGCACTGGTATAGTGGCATTACCATGTGAGAGTTATTATAAACATTATTCTTTTGTCTTGTAACAGGTGTGGCATCTTCTCCTCGACAAAATCTTTCTTTGCAGATTTTTGATAATCTCTTCAATTAGTGTCTCAATGTACTTCTTTTCTCTTCGCTTCAGAGAAAACAGTTTACATACAACGCTAGAATATCAGTCTCTTAGGCACACACACAAGGCTGGAAGTATCTTCTGCAAATCTAAGTAGTTACCAACGGTTATGACTAAAACGCATGCTTTTATTTTGCATATCAAGAATGACTCCTATCATCTCGTAAGAAATGAACAAGAAGAGTTCCTTTAATATTTTGGAAAAAGAGAATTAGTGCTGAGAAATTTATTTTATCTTCAAGATTCAAAAGTTTGAGTCTCAATAATCTCCTGACATGCATTACCAAGGCACATATTAAGTTGTATTGTTTGAATTTCAGTCCTTGTTTTCGAAGAAAAGTGGGAAATATTTCTTCAGTAAGTAAGTTACTTTCACCAATGTCAGTACAAGATATAAAATAAACTCCAATGAAATAAAATTTCAAAATCGATAAATGACGTTTTCATGTAAAACATGAACACAATGGTACAGGTCCAAAATATGTTTCTTAAACTTTTGTTTTCAGTGAGCATTTTACTTTTTAAAAAACTTGAATTTCCAGGTCCACAGCAAGTAAATGGAGTGAGATATTTGCAACGAAAGCATCACACACACATTTTCCTGTATACAATAGTTCAACTCCAAATTATGAAAGTGAGAAATCTGATCTATGTCTCAGTACAGAATTTTGTAAATTTTAAAAAAATAAACTGACTTTCATGTAGAGTCACATATAAACTAATATAATCTTTAGGATCAACATTTTGAATTAACTCCTTGATTTCTAGCTTATGTAAATCAGTATAAATAATTGTAGAACAGAATATTTATTTACGATATCACTATTTTGTGACAGTTTGCAATCAAAACTTTTGTATAACTCAAATGTGATTTCTAATTTTTCTTTTCTCCTCCATACTCCTTATTATTTCATCTCTATCTTTTTCCATACTATCATTTTATAGATAATTATATCCTTTTCAAATTACATTCTTTATGTTTTTACAATAATACCTACCGAATCTGCAATTTTGCAATTATCATCTATGTTTATATCTAACTCTATAACTAAAATGCATATAACTCTTTTACCCTTTGGAAGATAATCCTTTACAAAATACATTTAAAGTTTACACATGAGCAGATATTTACTTTTAAATATTAGAAAAATAAATACATTTAAATGAAAATCATGCATTGAATTAATTAGTGCCATTAAACAAAATCGTGCTTAACAACACTAAAAGTTTTTAATCTAGATAACTATTCTAAAAAAAAAAAACTTCGAGATTCAAACAGACTTGCATGCCAATTATTCAGTAATAAGAGTCATAAAAAAATTAATTTAGTATAATCACAGTGTTCAGAGTTGATATAATTACTCAAAATAAACTTAAAAAATTGTAATAAAGGTCACTTAATAAATTAATAATATGCATCATAATCTTTGTTTAACTTTTTAACTGCCGAGTACGAGAATCTTCGTAGTGTGTGCTGAACTTTTAGATTGATTACATATCTCCATTTGAGTTAGGAATTATTAGAAAGGATGAATAAAAATTTATATAGTACAAGAAATGAATAAATTACCAATTCTTATTGCTAAAAATAACTTAGACGATTATATTATAGGGTAATAATTATATATATATATATATATATATATATGAATGTACTACAAAAATTAGAAGTATATTTTATTCTTGTTGCTGTATATAATGAGTTTTAAAGCAAGGATCTACAGAAGTGTGCTGAATTGTTGGGACACACTAAAAGTAAGTGTCTAGTCCCCTTACATTTTGTTCTTTTGCATTGTATACACATTTGAAATGGTTTTGTAGGCTAACTTATTTTGTGGAAGAAAAATATTCTAAGTAATGCAAATCAGTTGT
This sequence comes from Trichonephila inaurata madagascariensis, assembly GCA_019973955.1. Classification (NCBI taxonomy): domain Eukaryota; kingdom Metazoa; phylum Arthropoda; class Arachnida; order Araneae; family Nephilidae; genus Trichonephila; species Trichonephila inaurata. The sequence goes on along the minus strand of BMAV01025048.1, from coordinate 181,293 downwards.
ATTTATATTATAGTTGGTGCGTTGTCATTAAGCAGACACAGGTCGACTCTCTGCCAGAACTCAGGCCGTTTACGACGAGCAAATTCCCCCAAACGACGTCTTCGAGAAGTGTATGCCCTCAGGGATTTGTTCAAGTTTTTGGCGAAGATATTTTCGAGCACAACAGACACCACATATAACAGCTGCATGTGCCGTTCGGTCACATGACATGGACTGAACCAACCTAACCAGGTGGGGGAGGATTTGATGAATTCATTCTAAGTTGTTTAAACTTAAGTACTTGCGTTCGTCATCAGCAATGACCGCAGTCCCCGAAGTTTCATATCGTACAACGTAGAACATGTATACATTCTGCAGGAACATGTTGAATTTGGTTAGAGCAATTTTATTGTGACAATGGATGGCTCCTGAACGTCAGCTTCTTATCAGTCCATTTTTATTGCTTTACTTCTCGATCATTACAAGTCTGTCTGTCACCAGATGAAAATAGATAATGTGCTTTTAAAATTAAAAAAAAAATGAAAAGAAAATATTGGTATATGAAGAAAACCCACTACTAGAAAACTCGAAAATGACACTCAATATAAGAATCTTATTCAGTGACTCCAGCTACGAGTAATCTTGTAGTGTGTTTTTTTCAATGAAAATTACCGTAAATGGCATTAGAACATCACAAGAGTTACTCCCTTCTATTATTTTTGTAAAATGTCATGCTTTATTTCAAATAAAATCTTAGAACCAAGGGCAGGATGCTCTAAACTTACCTGGCAGTCAATGTGTTAAATAATAAGTGATATCTCAAGAATTTTGTATACATTTACAGTATTCGGGGAGTGATTAACTTAATTTATTAATTCAATGTAAATCATTAATTTAATTCAATGTTTAATTTTAATTAATGTTTATCAGAGTCAAAGTACTATATATTTCACAGAAATCAAAGTAATCACAATGTTCAGAATGGATTTAATTTCCTAATTTATGTATATATATATATATATATATATATATATATATATATATATATATATATATATATATATATATATATATATATATAATAAATTTGTATAATATTTCAAAAACCAGAAATAATAGATAATGAACATAACAAGAAATAACGTAATAAAAATAT
>BMAV01025048.1:145882-164246 GCA_019973955.1 Trichonephila inaurata madagascariensis | reverse complement strand
CATTTTACATTTTCGTAAACATTGTCGCGCATTTGGGTTTACTCTTCTGACAGTTCAGCTATTTATCAAGAATGTTTTAGTTTTTTAAGAAATGAACTCGTTCGAAGAGCGGGTACTTCAGACAGTATAATTTTAATGTATCAGTTCTGCACAAGGTATTTTATAACTAATTTATTACCTCAAAATCCGGCGTATAACGCGCACCTATACTTTCAAGCTGTATTTTTAATTTTTAGGTATATTCGCCGTATAACGCGCACCCCCTTTTTTACGAAAAAATTTGAAATGTACGTGTGCAATTTTCTTATGTTTTGAAGTCATTATTTATTGGATGAATCATTCCAGACTCTCTTTTGAAAAAATTGTATACTTCTAGAATTATACAACCCTTAAGCACAAGAAGAGAGGGGGGAGACCGAATCAGCGCCATGGCTGGATTTTTCCCACGCTTTTCTATAAACATTGATTCCTTTTTCCCGTTTCATGTGATGTACGAGGAGGACGATTAATTTTGAAATAAATTAGAACAAGCCTGAGACTTATTACCCTCTTGCTGCCTGTAGTATATTCAATACTATGAATAATAATATTGAATTCACTTCAAACAGCGAGCTGTAAAGATGGGTCCTGGTAAACGAAGCAAAACACAATGCCGGTTTCAAGATCTAAGTGATTCAATTTGCAAAAGAAAATGAAAATCGTGCTGCAGCAAGGATGTTTGATATTGTGACGAAAGCTTCATAAGGGAGTGGGGAAAAAATGAAATGACAATAATTAACATGTCAACGAAAAAATGTGCTTTTAGTTAAGGAGTAACGAAATGGCCTATTCTAGAAGAAAGTGTTGCGAACTGGGTCCTAGAAAATCGCCTGAATGAATTAATTGTAACAAGAAACAGTGTACGTTTATTCGCCTTAAAAAGGTCGAAAAAGAATGCCTTTTCATGTTATCTAACAATGAAAGTTCATAAGGTATGTTATTTCTTTTAAATAAACAGTATTTCGATATATAAGGGTAAATTTGTTTTAATACTCATTTTTTTAAAGCTCTCATTTTTATACTCGGCGTATAACGCGCACCCCTAAATTTCGATCTTGTTTTTTGTGTTAAAAGTGCGCGTTATACGCCGGATTTTACGGTAATACTAAATTAAGAGCAAGTTTAATAAGTATTAGCGACTTCCATGGGCTTGTCTTGCAGAGGAAAGTTTTTCAAAGGAAGGTTTACGATTAGAAATTGACACTCTGAGTACATTTTCTATATTTGGCTGAGATCTATATTTTGTCTTGAAAGCAGCCACCGCATTTTACAATCTATTCCAATTTAAAAATTCGAGAAAAAAATTAAAATATATATTACTTAAAAGTTACATATATAAAATTTAATATACTTATCTTATACTAATTTGTACGGTTTATAATTAAGATCGTTTTGTAGCTTTAGCGTCAAAGTGCATTATTATTGTATTCAATACATTAATTACTGTATAAGGGGGGCGCGATAAAAATTATGATTGAAAAGGGGGGCGCCATTATTGAAAGTTTAAGAAGCACTGGAGTATAATGTGTTTATCTGTGCCTTTTTTCCCCCCCCCCCCCCGCATGCGCGTGTTTATGGGAGAAACGTTTGCACTGGGGGAGCAAATCACGTAACTTTCAATCAGTGGTTAAGGGATTAATAATACCCCTTAAGTGACTAAAAATGATCTTACAAACACATATTGCACATAGTTATATTACTTTTACTTGACGCAATTCAAGAACGTTTTTTAATATTGGATAAGACTTTGTAAATACAGACAGCGGGGCATAAACCTATTATCTATTCATATATTATAAATCCAATTTTCATATTTCATCGAGTGGTTATAAGTAGACATGACATCTGTAACTAATATTTAAAAGCAACTTATCTATTGATCAAAAAATAAAATTTTCTTTTGGAGTAAAATATAACTGACTTATTACAAATCGTCTGTAGTGAATGAATGCTCTTTGTAACGACAAGTAATTTGTGCGTTTTCCTTTCTTTTATTTTTAATAAAGAATATTGTGGCTATAGCAGAATTCAGGCGATTGAAATATTCAGTTGAGTTTTATAACATCTTATCCCAGTGTTTCTCAAACTGTGGGGCGTGATAAGCCTAAAAGGGGGGGGACGCAAGTATATCGAAAAGTCGAAAACAAAAGAAGAAAAAAATTATTAATTTACTGAATGGAAGCAAAACACAAAATACATTCCGACATAATAAAAAGTAAAATACACATATACACTGATATAATACACTTACAAATGTATCAGTACTGCGCAATGTATTTCAGAATAAATTTAGCAGTACTAAGTTAAGAACAAGTTTAATAAGTACCAGTAACCCTATGGGCATGTCATAAAATTATATATAAAATTTAACACTTGTCTTGATATAATTTGTAATTTTAAATTAAATTACAAATTATCAAAATATGTATAATGATAATTTATAATTATATATGAAGTCGTATGTAGCTTTACATCAAATTACATTATTGAATTCAAATACATTGTTTTTGTAAGGAGGGGGCGCGATGAAAATTATGATTGAAAATTAAGTCTCAAGTATAGAAAGTTTGAGAAGCACTGTCTTAGCCAGTTAACTTTTGTGGAGAACTCGTCATGCAGAAGTTGCAGGGTTTTGTGTCATGACAAGTATACTCGTCATTCGTAAAAAGTAGTGATCATTGGCTGTTTAAATAGTACTTTTTTAGAAAAACAAAACATATTCTAAATTTCAAAATGCTTAGAATATTTTCAGGCCAAGCTGGAGTAAAACAAATAAATTTTTAAAAAGTTAACAATTTAAGATGAAGGCATGCGCCATCATGTGCAACCGGCTAATACAGCGTATTAGGTCACATAACGAATTTATTTATGTGTGTAATCATAATGATTATTAGATGTTAGCCTAAAAGGGACAAAGGCAAATGTTGGAAATTTGATTTATAATAGGGTTTCTTTAAATATGTGTGTGTGATCCATTATGGGACAAATGCGTGACGCCGACCAAGTTTTGAGCCCATTGATAGCTGCTGACTTGAAGTTACCTTGTTATCCAGTGAGGTAAATTCCAATTAGCTGACGTTAATGCTGAATTAGAATGAGCTGAAATTAGAGTAATAGCCCAATGTCATTCAGTCTAAAGTACAGTTATTTAATTCGTGTAGAAAAGTCAGAGGTGACTTCTGGCAAGAGGACTGTGATCAACCCCACAGCCCCTCTACAAAACCTTTCGAATGTCATGACAGGTAGAAAATACTTATATTGTCAGTAAATTATAGTACCCTGTTTTATACCCACGTAACCCCACTGGAAGAAATCACGAAATATTAAGTCAAAACTTATGGGTGTCCGTTGGGTGAGGGGTATATTGAAATCCGTGGTTCATCCAATCCATCGGAGAAGGAGATGTTCATCGAAGCAATTTTGCATGTAGGCCAACTACTATGGTGGTTCACCATGCAATTAAATAAGGAAGTTATCAATGTCGTTCTGTAATAGAGGAAGCGTATTAAAAAATTGAATACCGTGACTGTTCATTCGTGAAAAAAAGAAGGGGTCGAACACTATCTTTGACACTGCACAGATCACAATTGTGAAATCTCGCACATGTTGCACTGTGGCTATAGCACAGTGCTTCTCAAACTTTCAATGTACGCGACCCACTATCTCATCATCATTTTCATCGTGCCCCTCTCCATACAATAGCAATGTATTGAATTCAATAATGCTATACTTTGACACTAAAGCTACAATACGACTTAAACATCTTATGTGTCACCGACGTATATAAACGTCTCGCTCAGCCAAAGCATTAAATATCTGAACGTATATATACGTCTTTCCGAAGTACGATCTTTACTGTGAAATGCTATCCATAAAATTATTCCGAAGGCATTGGAATGCAATAAAAGTATCTTGATAGTATTTGCGAACGATTTACTTATTTCAAAGGATTTGCTTATTTATTCCTTTTCTACTCCACCCCCAATACACCGCATATGCTTGCCTACGTGTTAAATGGTGGCATTGGGGAGAGAATAGTTTCGTTTTTAATCGGCATTTAAGGGCTTAATTATAAATCATACATATTATCAAGATAATTGTTAATTTTTGTGCATATATTTTATATGTGACAAGCCCATGGGGCTATACGTAATTATTAAACTTGTCCTTAACTTTGTATTGTTAAATTAATTATAAAATACAATGCGTAGTAATAATATATTGATAAATGTATTATATCAGAGTGTAAATATGTATTTTATTTTATTTTTATGTCGGAATGTGTTTTATTTGTTTTCCTACATTAAATTAATTATTTTTAAAAAATCTTTTGTTTTCAACTTTTCAATAGGCTCGCGCCCCCTCATAGGATTATCACGCCCCACTAGGGGGGCGCACCCCACAGTTTGAGAAACACTGCTATAGCCTTCGTCATTTCCGTCAAGGGTTCGACACACACTTTAAGAGGACATCTTCTTTACGGTTCGCTGAAATGGTGTATGTCTTTGAATGTGTTACAGATTTTCAGCCTCAAAAAAGTGCGTACTTCCTTATGAATTACCCTGTACGCTGCAGAAGCTACTACAGGAAAGAAAATAATGATACAGTAAATACCGGTGGCAAGTTGAAATAGTTATTTTTCAAGATAAAATATTTGCCAACAGAGGTTAAAAAAGAGAAATGATGGATAGTAGCTATGGCAAAAAAGAAGGGGAAGTTTTCTGTATCTACCAGAATAAAAACTTAGAGAAGGCAGTGTCACAAATTAAGGAAGGGAACGGCTGTTATCTATGGATTATGTTCTTATGCTTACTTTAGTACTCTAAATGTAGTAGATTATTTGTTTAGGTGTTATTCGATTTCTTGTATAAATATCTGTAGCTCTTTCAATCAAGATAAACCATGAGTTTTTCCGATGTTATTCGAAAATAGTTGATTTAAGTAAATAGATTTAAAAAATGAAATGTCTCTCGATACGATTAATTTTTTTCTGATAAGTGTTCCGCTAAGAAACTTCCAATAAAATCATTTAACTTAAATTAATTATGAGAAAAAATAAGTATTTTGTAAGAAAAATCCCTTTAATTATTACAAAATTTACAAATAATCTTTTTTTTTTCCAATTTCAGAATTTAAGATTTATTATTATATTCTCCGTTATATTAACATGCTTTAAAGGCCCTTTGAAAAACACAAATAAAGCACATAAAAAGCATTTGTTTTATTCATAATTATATGAAATTAATGATAATTTTTAGAAAAAAAATAATAAAATTTATTTTACTCCATTTTTAAATTATTATAAGTATTATATTTTTCTCGAATACCTTGTAAATGAAAGTGTATATTTACATTCTTAATTTTTGGAAATTATTCGTATTTCCTCTTTTGGTTTCACGTTTTGACTTTTCTTGAAATAAATGAAATTATCTGGGCTGTATCAAAACAGTTACATTATAAATAAAATACTTTATGTTCATCTCATATTGACTTTTTTTTGTTTCTATGTTTTATACACTATCCTACATTCAAACTTTATAACAGTTATCTTTCTTCTGAACATTTATCATAAGTTGAACTTAGAAACGGAAACAAGCAAATATATTTTGCATAGTATTTGTATACATACAACAAAACAACAGCATTAAATATCTTTCATTCTGATAATACCAATAAAGTGACAAAAGTGTCAAATAAGCTTCAATTCCACTTTTTAATTTTGAATCAAGAAGTTGATTGCTTAAAAAATGCAATACTTTAAAAAAAATAGTTAAAGCCACAAACGAATGTGATATTTAAAAAAAATACAATCAAATTAAATATTAAAAGTAAATTTTTATTCATATGATATGCAATTAAAATTAAGTTAATCAGTGATGAAAGCAAACGTGATTTTCACATTTAAAGTAATACTGAAAAGCTATTAGCTGACGAATTTATTGGTAGCTGAGAAAATAACTATCTTTGTACTAAGGTATCGCGGAGTTTCTTTTTCATACTTCATGTGTCTGATTATATGAGGACATCTAGAGGAGACACTAACGGATTCTCAAAAAATTTTTACTTTTTGAATCTCTGAGGTTCCTTTAGACTTAGTTGAAAACCTTGCAATGAGTAAGAACCGTGAATATATGCGTTTGAAATAAGAAAATCAATTAGAAAACTCAATGTGTTGCTGAGGGCTTTGAGCAGATTTGGTGAGAGCACTTTTGATTTCCATCAAACAGTTGAGTTATAGGGGTCATTGAGACGGTTGCTCAAAGTCGTCTTAAAAAGATCAAAATTTGTGATATTTGGTTAGAGTTCAATTGTTTATATCACTTCTATTCTATATTTACCCTGAAGTTAGTCTGATTTGAATTTATTAGTTATTATTTAATGATGTATGTCAATTTCTTTTCCAAAAGCACAACTAGAACTTTAGTTAACTACAACACTATTGTTGTTGTCTAGTCCAAGCAGTGAACACAAATCAAATTATTCCGAAGGCTTCCAAAACGGTCCTTGCAATGGCGAAGATCTTTGGCGAACAAAGCAGCTGACGTTCCGTAGAGTTTAGGTCCATGTTGTGAAGTTTAGCCAATATAGAACGATAATTAAAAATAATATTAGAAGAAAACTGAATGTCAGGACAGTGAGGATAAGTATTGTCGTTTCTTTGGCCATCAGGGGATATTTTTGTCCCTTTTGAAGTGTCTTATAAGTAATCTGGCTACGGTGGTTGCAATTACTCGGTTACAAAACTATTAATATATATGAAAAACTGAGCCATTCCTCTCCCCAGAAACTAATTGAACCCAAAAGCACTGAACTGACTGAAGAGAAAAAAAAATGAAGAAAATTACTAGCTGCATCAGAGAGAGGCTCCAGCTAAAAACAATCAAACAAATTTTTATCTAGAAGTTTAAATCAAACGATTTAATCTGTATATATGTTGAGGCATATCAAGAGGCAATTGCTAGTTTTCAAATAAGAAAATAAGACAAATCCGAATTTTGTTATCCCTATAATGACAGCTATCAATAAACACGATGAAGTAAACGGCATCACAAATCAGATATTTCCGCGAAATGAAATACTTCCGATAACTGATTCCACGAAAAGTCTGAGAGTAGATTCTACCTTTAAAACAGTAAGTATCCAAACAAACGAAAATAAAAACCGTAGGCGCATAGAAATAATAGGCCGTTTAACACTTATTTTTTTTTTAAAAAAAAATGTACAAGACAGAATTAAATAAAGAGAAGAAAAAAAAACTCGTAGTGATTGTTCATTAAAATCCAATTACTGCAACCAAAAAAAAATACGAATTCCACTGCAAATCTTTCATTATATTCCTAAAAAGGAAAAGAAAAACAAGTGGAGGAAGTTTGTTATTTTTACCACTCCAAATTCTGTTTTGAATCCAACTATTAAAAAAAAAAGAAAAACCATCAACTGTAAAGAGAAAACTCCAATCAGGAAACGTAAAACAAAGGAAATTTTCATAAAGTTACCTTTTTTTCAAACACCATATAAAATCATTCTTTATGTGATCTAGAAGGGTGAATTTAACTTTATAAACTGAAAAATCCTAAATTTAACTTTCCCTTAGGAATAGACTGAAATATTTTATTTTGTGTATCGCTATGTTGAATAAAGTCAGAGATCCTTTTATCTTAAAATTCCTCAGAGTGCTTTTGAGATTTCGCTGTAAATTAGATTTTCATTTTAGCGATGAAAAGGTTAAAGAAATCACTGTATTATAAATTAAGTGCTTTTTATTTTCCTTGAAATTTCGTTTTTGTATAATTAAGCTCTGCTTAAAGGTAAAATTAACTTTTATTGTAGTTCTTTTTCATTTAAAATTTTGGTCTCTTGACAATGACATCTTTTGAATTGATGAATTAAAAAATCGAGATTTGTTTACTTCTGGGACTAAAATCAAAAGCTTTTCTAAAAAAATAAAGGAGCTACACTAGTTCTGTTGATTAAATTATCGAAAAGAATAAATGAACTCTTCAGGCAAAACATTATTGCAAAATTCAGTACCAAGCTATTTTCTGAAGTTTTTAAAATGTCAAAGATTCTAAACTTGAGAATAAAACTTAAATGTTTTATTCTCCTGGAAATTTTTATTTCCTCTAATAATTTTCTCTCTTAAAAAGTATAGCAGAACTTTCTACTTTTTGTTATGATAAACATAAATTGAAACACAAAATTGAATTGAGTTGTAACACAAATTGAATCTTCTTCAATGCATTGTCAAAGATGTCAAAAATAAAATACTTAAAAATAAGCGCTAGTAAATATACAAAAAACGTTTTATTATAGAAGAGTAAGCATATTTAAAACTTATGAATAAAAAAAATGTTAGTATGACAGAATAAACCAAAACGAAGAATATAAAACGTTTCTAATTTTACGACTTTTCTCTGTTATTTGAAAGAAACTGTTCTTATAGAGTTGAGATTCCCACACCTTTTTTGTCTCATAGACCCTTTTTCCATGTGTTTTGGTTTGGGGTAGAGCCCTACTTACCTTATATTGATTATTTGCAAATTTATGAACTTAAATGTATTTTTGACAACTGGTACATAGCTACTTTAACAAATTTAAATTTTAATTTTAGTGGATTATAGAGTTTAGAGCTTAAAAAAAGTATGTTAATTAAAATTTAATTGATACAGAAAATAACTGATCAACAAACAAATTTTAATAACAATAGGGATAAATCTTGAGCTTCAATAAAACTTTTTAAACATTTGTCATCAATTTCGTAAGGTTTAACTTTAAATTTCCTAAGTTAGTAGTGTCCAGTCTTTTTCTTTCTTTTTTTTTTCATTTTGGAGATTGACAACCACTCTGAAACTCCTTCTTACAAGGAAAATCAATCAAAAATTTTCTCACAATATTCCATAATTCGAGATAAATAACAGGTATATATATGTTTTTAAAGCCAAAATTGTTGACATCCGTTCCTAAACTTTACTTTAAGATCTCCGTTACTGCCTATTCTGATCAGTTCCTCTGGAAAAATGACATTATTTTTTCCTTGTGACCATATGAATTCATTAACTACTGAGTTAATTACCATAGTCAATGCGTTCTCAAACCTAAGTTCAAAATCTGAATAAAGGGCCTTTAAATGTTGAACGTAGGTTAAAACGTCATTTTCCTGGCAGATTGTCTGTGGCCAATGGACAAAATTCATGATGGTCACATGATAACGGCTATCACGTGTTTCCCATTGATTAAAAATTGACATACTAGTTGTTCAACTTGTAAAGTTTAGATAACATTTAAAATTTGATGATTGGGTAGAGTTCACGTGTTAAAATTCTTCAAACAGTTTTCAAAATTTAAAAAAAAAATATTATCCGAATACTTTTTAAATTACGTGCATTTTGCGTCACTATGTGCATTATTATATCGTTTACAAATATGTACTTTCTAAAAGAAAGTTCCTGCGAAAAGCAAAAGTTGGCAACAGTGAAGAACATGAACTAATTGGCTGAAAACGCGTGATGATATTTATGATATAATTATGATATCGCACTAATTTATGAACTGATTGGCCGAAAACACGTGGCTCAGTTATCATGTGACTATGACGTCAGATGAATTTAGTCAATTGGGAAGTATTATACTCCTTTAGCTTAATTCTGTCAATAAATGCTGAAAAAATGGTCCTTGTTTAATAAAATTTATGCTGTCACCTTGTAATTGCAAATTAACCGCATTTAATTTAGTAAATAAATCTGTTTAATAGGTAAAATCTGGTTTAAATTTGATGATATTTTCTTGTAAAATTAAAGTTGATGTGGTTTAATGAGAGCCTCTATCGTAGACCCCATTTATATCTCATGGACATCTAAATCTGTTTTTGCTCTAGTGGACTCCTTGCAGGTCAACATAGTCCTTGGGGGGTCTACATAGACCACTTCGGGTATCACTGCTATAGAGAAAATATAAGCATGTGGTACTCAAAAGAAGTTTTACATATAATTTAATATAATTTCTATAATGCGCATTATGCTTTTATCTTTCGTTTGCTTTCCTCTTATCTTCAATCCAAGAAAATTCCTTTTTAATTTACCTGCAATTTATAACCTCTACAAAAGACAAACGACAAATCATATTAATCTAATTAATGCTGACTTTGACTAGTATTCCAGTCATCTGAACAAAAGCAAGCAAAATTAGCGGAAGTGAATTCCTTCCTACCAATCCGGAAATAGTGACAATGAAATTGAAAAGCTCAATCAGGTTCTCCGGAAGTGATTAACATATCCGAATGTGGCTGCAAAATAACGGAAGTTAGGAAGCGGAAGTTACTGAATAAGCAAGGGCTCCATACATCAGAAGAGTGATAAATAGCTCTAACTAATAATGTAGATGGATTTAAAGTTACAGAGAAAAACTGTTTAAGTATGTTTTGGGAAATATTTATATTTTTTTAATCACAGAATTATAAAAATAAATTCCAACCACTTACATAAGCATAATAAGTGTTTTTTATACAATATCATGCAACGACTAAGATAAAATATTCTACATTTGTAAAGACTTTTTTTCAAAAAAAAAAAATGTATCTCTTATCATGTATACTTTGTTTTAAAAATGAATAATTATGTAATGTGTATATGTTAAAAGAAAAAAAAAATTGTTCATAAGCTTTTTTAATGGGGGCAACATTTATATATATACCTTATTATTAATTTCTCATCAAATTTTTCAATTTTAATATTTAATTATTTTTTTCATATAATTTAATAAATCGGAAAATCACAAAAATATTGCTATATTTTAATTTCTAAAGATGGTATTTCATGAGCAATACCGGTATACCGGGATACCGAATACCGGTATTTTAAGCTATTTGTACAATTTTGAAATACCGGTATTCTTAAGTTTAAATACCGTTTTTTCGGTATTTACGAGAGAATTTTTAAGTTGTATCCACTATAATTTCATGGATCGCCAACAAAGCAAAATATTACACGTTTTTGTTTTTATGTCTCCCTAACGGACGAAAATAATTAGACTGTGAACATAAAGTTTCATCGTGCAATAAAGAGAAGTGATAAAATATGTGAATCGTTCAAGCAGGCGGGCCTATCCAATTAAAACTATCCCATTCCAACTCAGAGCGATACTGCACACGCTCTGGATTCGTAGTCTGATATTTATATCTATGAAACCAAGGTTGCAGTTGTGAAGAAAGTGCGTAATAGTTCGATATTTTTAAATTGGTGAGTTTGTTACTCGTATTGTATTTTCATATTAAACTTAAGGACTCAAAACATTTTTAAAACACTCACAAATGATACCTATAATAATGAATAAGAATAACTTAAAAGAATATCAAAAAATCAGTTGATAATACTTTAATTGGGTTTCATTATTTATATTATGAAAAGAATATGGTGGCACAAAGTAAAAATTGTTCAAGTGTTATTAAAGTGAATGGAGGAAGCATAAGTGACTCCATACACATTTTAAAACGAACCTTGATACAAATTTGTAAAGGAGGAAATAATCTAATTGCGATGAAGATACAAATTTAAGCACATTTTCTAAGCCCAAGCCATCAGGAGTTTTAGATTGTTTTGAAAAAAAAAAGATAATTTGGATGAAATTCTAAGGAAAATGACAGAATTCGATGGTTTGTTATTTTGAGTGTTTTGCACTTCTACTGAGTTAAGAGAATCACTGTCATCAAGAGGTTTTAAAAATCTACCAACATCAATTAATACTTTTAGAAGAACTGTTATTGATTAAGAATTACTATTGCCGATTTATTTGAAGATGAGGGATTTAGAGATAAATACTTGGAAAAATGTATGTCACGTATTGCTAACAAAACCACCAACTAGCGTAGATACCGAAAGAGCGTTTTGACAACTGGTATTTTTTGCGCAAAATTACGTTCCTGGCTTAATGACAGTACAATTAATGTATTGTGCTTTTTAAGATCACATTTCAAAAAATTTGCAATCGGACCACAGACTGAATTGTGATATTTACACTTTTTTGGGATTTAAATAAATAACATGTTCCTTTACTTTTTGTGACTCTTTATGTACTGTTACAATTTATAAGTTACAAATTATATTTTGTTATATTTACACTCTCTAATAAAACTGACAAATAAAATAAAGAATCACCTATGATTTCTTTCTTTTTCTAATATGTCTAATACTCGTATTAAAACCGGTATCCCGGTATTAAGATCTAAAAAATACCGAATACCGGTATTGAACTTTTGGACCGGTCTTGCAATCTCTAAATGTATATATGTACAATCTTCTATGTACATATGTACATATTCATAGTATATTTCTTATTTCGTACAGTGGTATTTGAATTTTTTATCATAGTGTGCCTCAATATTATGTTTTTATTATAATACATTAGACCAGGGGGGGGGAGGAAGGTAACTAGAGTTCCTCGGGCCACATTCGGTTCGCAAAAAGTATTTAAGCGACCTGTCAAGGTGGTCAGAAAACCACCTTTGAACCAAGATTTCTTTCCGTTGCGCTATCAAATATTCATCTTTTATTTTAACTATTATTAAAACTAAGTACCTGAAAGTGTTTCTCCTAAGACATAATCTACGATGTTTAAATAGCAAGGTTACAAGAAGATTTCAGAATTTTTAGAAAATTGAGCTTGAATTCAGTTTGCTCTTTTAATCCATTACTGCTGATATGGATACAGCACCTGAGACACTACAGTTTAAACATATTGACTTGAAGTCAGATCTCACTGTGAAGAAAACGTTTAATGCTATGACACTGACGTTTTGCAAATCTTTTTCAACCTAAAAATTTCCACGTATGAAAAAATTTGGTAGGAAAATATTTTTCATATTTGGTCGACGTACATTTTTGTGATCCAAGTTTTTCTTGCATAAAGATCAACAAGAGCAAATGTAGATGGAGAAGCTGATTAACATAAACTTGCAGGATGTGGTAAGAATTGCTACACAAGCAATCTGAACCCTGATTTAAAAATATTATGATAGGATGATAAACAAGAAAAGAATTACACAGTAAAATAGATTGAATAAAAAATTATCTCTATTTTTTTAACATATTGATTATTTTTTTATAAAGAATTCACAATGATTTTAAAAAGGTGCAGCTCTTCAGTGTACCGCAATGCGACCCTAGAGGCAAGACAAGTTGTCCACCTCTGCGATAGAGCATACTGAAGTTGAGTGTGATAAATGAACTACAATCGTAGTAGCACTATAATTTCATCTTTCCTCTGATGAATATTTGAAGAATTTTCTCATATTTTTATATCAAGAAATTATGATTCAAATAATTTTCAGCAATTTTTTATATCTAATATTCAATTTTCTTTTTGTCTTCTGCTTTACTATTGTTAAAAGTCTGTCTTGATTTTTAACATTCTTTTAATATTCACAGGTAGGTTTTTAATATTCATTGCAATAACAAATATTATCCTACCTTTTTAATGCTCCCGGGGAGAACTCTCTGGTATTAACAAAGCAAAAAGTGAGTTCCTTGTGAAAGTCGGTTCGTGAAGGTCCTAAGTTCTTTTACGATCTGCCATGACAAGAGACTAATTTCTGCAGAGTATTAAAAACGCCGTATTAAATAACATAACTCCTTAATTAAAAACAACACAGCATGACTTTTTCTTTATAGTAATATTATCATTTTGTACAGTATGTTATACGAATTTAAATCAAATTATAATACCTCACACATATGAGAATATTTTGTGTGAGTGTGTGTGTGCTTACAATATTTTTCAATTTCTAAAATTCATTTGGGACATATCATTTTCAACTTAGGTATACATGGCATTGCACGCATAAAAGACATCCTAGTATAAGTAGGAACTTGTGTTTTAAAATCTATGAATAGCTAATTTTATAGTTATTATAATATTCAATAATTAATACACTTACCGTAAAATCCGGCCTTATGACATGCAGTTTTAACACACACACACACACAAACAGATAGAAATTTGAATGTGTGCTCTATACGCCGGGTATACACAAATGAGAGCTTTAAAATAAATTTTTAAAAAAAAGAACATATGTATAGAAAAAATAAAAATTCTACATAAATCGAAGTATTGTTTATTTAAAATAAATGAAATTCCTTGTGAACATAACAATCATAATTCTAAAAGTAAACTTTTTTTTTCTAACGCTTCGAATAACACCTCGAATAAATGACTTGAAAACATAAGAGTATTGCATACGTAAATTTCAGGTTTCTTCCAAAAATAGGGGTTGTGTGTTATACGGTGAATACACCTAAAAATTAAAAATTACAGCTGGAAATTATAGGTGCGAGTAATACGCTGGATTTTACGATACATATTTAATTTCTATACCAATAAACTAAATGTAAAAAAATGCTTTCAATTTAGTACTTTTAATAAAACATATACTAAGCTTTGAGAGAGAAAGTGTGTTCTTATTACACAAGATTAAATAAAACAGCTAAAAAGTTTTGACAAAATTTTATTTAATTTCACGTCAGTTAAAAATGTTTTTGCTTTTATATAAAGTTTTAGTAGAGATATGAAGTATGAATAAGTAATTTATTTATGAAACTTGATTTTATTTATAATTCGTTTTCTTTTAATGTACTATTTCAGCTAATTATATGCTATTCCTTACCATTGATAGAATTTTACTTCTTAAGCAGATTTTACATGCGTAATTTCTCTCATATTGATATGCTTTAAATATTAGAAAATGTACACTAAATTTATTTAAACTGAATTTTTGAAAATAATTGAATCTGTTTTATTTGATGAATTAAAAAAAGATACATTAATAACACACTATCTATCAAAATGTATGAATTTATTTCCCAATGTTTCATTAATTATAATAAAAACAAGTTACTATATGATTCCGAAAAAAAATTATTTCAAAAACATTTCAATACAAAAGTTAAATTTATTTTAAAAAAGTTGTTTAAAAAACATTGCAAAAAATAAAACGTGAAAAATAATTTTCCTAAGGGTAATCTTTAGATTCTGCTTCGAAGAAAAAATAATTTCAAATTAATAAATTAAATTAGCTAAAATTCTTATTTTTGCCAATTATTTTATGCGCACAATCCAATAAAATTATATAAGAAAAATAATTTTTTTGCGAATTTTAAAATCTCTTTTCAGACAATCCAGCAGACGGCTTTCACGTAGATATGTGTCATAATAAATTATAGTTAGGTTTCTTAAAAAAGATTGCAAAATTAGAATCTCCAAAAATAGTAATATTGATTTCCTAGACTCATTTATATAAATTTGTAAGGGTTTTTCTCTATACACTAGTATATTTATATAATTTATCTATTAATATATACATAATAAACTAATACCTACTCACTAATATATGCACTCGTATATTGAAATAGATTAATATTTATTCATTCTGTTCAAACGAGAGAAAAAATATTTGTATTTATTAATTTAAATTCAAACTATAATGATTTACTGTAAGGCACTTCTGGGACAATACATTTTTATAAAAAGATTTACTTTTGAATATGTTATTTTTCAAATTTTCAGCTCTATAGGTGATATCTAATAACTTTTAATTATTGAATATTTTTATATTTCGAGTTTTATAATATAGACTTAATATTTGTAATAAATTTAATTTCAGAATTTTCTAACATATTCATACATTCCTGCAAAAATTTGGTTTATAAATACAAGTAATAAATTGTATTTATTAATATATACTAAGATTCAATTTTGATTTGTAAAATGCAACAGTGCTGAATAGTATATTTTAATGAGTACAGGGTATTACTTGTGTGTATAAAGAAAAATTTTAAAAATCGTTATGAACAAAAGAATGAGAACATTCAATTTTTAAGCCATTTTTTTTTAAATCTTTATGTTTACGTCTCAAAGTTCTGATGATAATAAAATAATATCCAATGCTTACTTAGAAAATTGAATGCTTTTCAAGAAAGTTAACTAGTATTCCATCTGGCATCTAAAAACTAAAAAAGGTAGGGTATTTTACTTCTTAAGTCGTAACTTTGTATTCAGTTTCTTCTTTGTCCTTTATATAGAAAACACCAGTTTTCTTTTGTTAGATACTTCCTTCAATTTTTTCTTCGTCCAACACCTTTTCTTTGTTTCTCATTTTCAGTTGGCATCACTTTTTTATCTCGAAAAAAGAAGACAGGAATTCTTTTGTGTCTCGGGTGTGATGCGTCATTATTTCCTCCACTACATCTGTCTATTTTGCTACTGGATGATTTTCTCAAAGGACGTTTAATCTACCTCTTATATTCACCTTATCTTCCATACATTCTTTCAAGATATGCTTCATTGCATTTTATTTTACTCTTTTACTGTAACTTGTTTTTGATGCCTTAGTTTTGTCGTGAGCTGTTTTCCCTTTTTTACGAAACACATTTTGGTTTTTAATAAGCCACTTAGTTTTAATATTTTAACTAAAGAGGAAGTGTACAAGGAACTAAGTTTGCCAAGATTTCCACAATTAACAGTGGTTTAGTTTTAACATCAACTATATATATATATCTATAATTGATAAAATAAAAATTATTTGTTGGCATTATTTATTGGATCAAGTTTGACGATATTATAGTATGCTTAGTATGACTAAAAAATACCACAGAAATTTAAATCTAATCCGCACTTACAGTTGTGTGTGTGTGTGTCGTAGGGGACCTGAACCTCCAAGGCTTTCGCGTAAATAAGTAACCCGCATTACGGGGTAATAATAACATTATCTCTTAAAAATTAACAGCTCTGCATTTTTTAAGTAACATTGCATAAGGCATCCTTGTAAAATGTCTTTCCACCAATCACAAGGTTCATCCACTGGAGTCATCGAATTTTGGAGCTTCTGTTTGCCTTTTCATACAAGAATCGAGACTCTGAAAAATTCATTCCACTTCTTATTCTCGACATGCAAACCTGTGGTGCTAGTTTTTGATTTTGTGTTTCTTTACTGTGTCATCCATACTTGTGTTTGCGTGTGTGTCTAGAGTATTAGTGATAGATTACTAACTAACAAAAAACTGTCTCATCAATGCACCTATAACAACATCAATAATTTCATATGTTCTACATAAATGAAACCTTACTAATCACACCAAAATATTTCATATGTATACATAAAATTCTGAGCTGCCTGATTTCGAGAAGGGAAAAATTGCTGAATATCAAAGAAATTACCGATCCTTAAGAGACATATATAGAGAAAATCCATCCAAAATTCGAGAAACAACTTACATGTATTAAACCCACAAACCGATAGTAAAATAAAATACCACTTTCCCTCATTCAAAAATTTGTGGAAACCATGCCTTATAGTGTTAAAGATGTAACTATATTAGGTAGAGTCTGTACTAACTATTGAATATGAGTAAATTTTGTTTATCTCTTTTATCACGGGTGTCAAATTCCTTATTGTTAGATAGTGTATATAATACATTTAACTTCTAAGAACCTTTTGCTGTGAATATTTACTTAAAACAAACACGCAAATTCTTTTGAAGAAGGAATTAGTATTGTTAAAGCATTTTATTAATAAACGCATTCAAAATATTACCGAATTACTCAAAGTTGCAAACTTGGATATCTCAAACTCAATGTTTTTATCTGGTTATACATTCCTCTTTTTGTATCTTTCTCTTCCAAACCTTTGTATATTCCAAATATGAAAAGTCATAGGACAGTAAAAACTAAAATGTGTGCCTTTAAGTCTTAATATAACTATTAGTTATTAACTAGTTTCTTAATTTGTCAATACTTTTATAAATATAATAGTTAAAGGAATATATTGTTTTTTAAGATAATAGTAAAAAAAGCAGTAGAGATAAATCTATAATATAATTTAACCAAATTTCATTTACAAAAGTGCTATTGCATTTAATACAGTTGTTATTTACCTGATAAAATGATTTAATGCTCTTGAAAACTAAACATTATTAATTATATTTTAGGCCCTCTAGTCCTTAGATAATCTAATAACTCAGATAGTGGCATAAACTGTCAATAATTCTATGCTTTAAGGCTATATACGATAATAGTTAAAGATCTTTTCCTATACAGACATTCGCCAGAATTAATAAAATTATATACATTATTTCCAATACAAACTTGCACAATGAATAATTTATATTTCCTCGGGTGTTAAAATTATACAAATTTATATTTCAGTATGTACATGAATAGTTTTTCTTTTCATAATAAACTTGAACACAATGATCACATTTTCAAGAATTAAATTATCATCCTAATGTTCACATTTTTGAGAATGTATGTAATATTGTAATACATTATATATATATATATA
>BMAV01025048.1:71419-89223 GCA_019973955.1 Trichonephila inaurata madagascariensis | reverse complement strand
TGAAGTAACACTAGGGCTATTAGTGATGGACCTTGTAATTTTGAACCCTGGTCAAGGGACGTTGAGGATACCAGAGCTGGAACCCCTCTCTCCGAACTATCACATCCCGCCAACGGGAGGACATTGAACCTTAATACAGTGAAATGCGTTTAACGTGAAAACGTATAAGACGAAATATCGATTAACACGAAATAATACAATGGTCCCGAATAACTACTATGTATTTTCATGAATTTTTTCTCTTAACACGAAATGAAAATTGCTTAGCACGAAAATATTTCCCTTCTGGGAATGAACAAGATATGAAAAACACCAGCTGTGCAGACGAGATTTAAGAGGGGTGTGAAATGTAAGAGAGGTATTTTCCCATGTTTCGTAAAAAGGAGGCTAACTTGGCTTTGAAATACTATCAGAATAGCCTGTGACACGAGCCAATTTTGTTTATATCTATGTTACTTTCACCCTCCACCCCTACAAACTCTTCACCCTTAAATGAAATGAATGATACAGCTCCTGTCCCCACATCATAGAAAATGAAGAACATTATGAAAAGTATGTGCAGTTACTTAGATGCCCATTCCGATGGTAAAATGAATAACAAAATAAACGACATCGAACAATGTGATGACAATTTAACTCTAAAAAAAGACTGTGTAAAAAAACCTTGTATCAGATTATTTTCCAAAAACTTTTATTACGAAATTTTTACTAAAACTTAAATTTTACTAAGCTCTTGTGGATGTTTTTGTTTCATTGATTATAACTATGTTTATAAAATGCACTCCAATAAACTTAATTTTATCGAACATATATGTTTTTTTCCTTTATCAAGGAAAAAATATTTTAGTCCCCTTAGCCTCGTGTTAAATGATTTTCACTATATATTTAACGTGCATCCGCCTCACTACGCGATAGGTCTTCAATGATATTAGAGCTCAAAATCATCTCACGCCGTTCAAGAGTTTGAGACCATAACCATAAGGGTACAGCGGCCACTACTGCCAAAGAGACATTTTTTTTTTTTAAATCAGGCATTTAAAGTAAATGTAACATAATTATGCTAGAAAATTTTGAAAAAATAGGGTGAGGTATACTATTGAGCCCAGGGGTCGGCAAACCGTGAATCCCGCGCCGCTTGCGGCTTTTTGCATAGATGGTTGTGGCTTTCCAGACTTCTAGTTATATGAATTATTAAACAAATAATAATGCCTACTAAAAATTATTGTTTTCCTTTCTCTTTTCCTTTTATAATTATCTTTTGAATATGTTAACCTTATTAAACATTCGAATGGCTTAAGATTTCTGTATTAGTTTTTTTTCCCCATTAAAAAAGTGTATTGACAATCAGTGGAAACATTAACTGCATTAAAATTCTTAATGCCTTGGTAGAAATGCCGGAATGGGAACACACTCCCCTTGTGATTTCTAGTAACGTTTGTTAATTTGCTTACATGGATTAGGGCAGCGGTTCTTAAACTTTCGAATACCATGGCCCCCTTTTATATATTAACCTGACTTCATGGACCCCCAAGATTTTGAACACCCCACCCTGATTCACAACACATGGCCGAGTGGTTTGAAAGTTTTTCAATAATCCTAAGACTGCACACACACATCTGCTCCTTATACAGACCTTTTTAACACTTATATTTTTCCTTTAAGAAAATAGTGAACATCTAATTTAATATATTATATTGTAGTAATGGATATATGTGTAGTTGCAAACACTAAAAAAACTGCACTAACATTCTTGATCGAAATACATGTTTTGGTAGAGTTTTTTCATTGGGGTGATTTAGTGATCTAGATAAAAATGGCACATTTTTCAATTTTTCCACGAGGCCTTTAAGAATCTGTAAAAGAGGGAAATCTTGACATTAAATGAGAGACCTTCACGGACCACCTAAAAAAAGCTGTTGACCCAGGGGGGGGGGGGCGAGGACCACAGTTTAAAAACCACTGGATTAGGGAGCACCATTGAATGTGATTAAGAGATATACATATTTTCCTAACAGAAGTGGCATGTTCCGTATTTGGTGATATGTTTAAAGGCGAATAAAGAGAGAGTTGAAATGATTTTTATATACAGAGGAACAACGTGAAAGATAATTTTAGAATAAAGATAATTAGTAAGAGAGAATTAGTGTAAAGATGGATTTTAGAATAAAGTTCTTACAGTATCATTGGTTGGAACATTTTTTCAAAACGCTTGAAAATTTAATTGCCAACATTAAGATATTACGACAATTATTGCTCAAGAATTGAGCCTCAGTAATTAAAATATCTTCCATAGCTCTTAGTTTTAAAAAGAATGGAAATTGTTATTCTTTTTAAAGCTTCATTTAAATATTATAAAAAATATTAATTGGTGCACGACAGTATTAATCCCAACAGCTCCCCTCCTGGGTAACCGTATGTGGAACTTTGCAAAAATGGCTCTTTGACACCTTAGTTATCTTGCTTCACTTGCAACTTGGCTCTTCTCCCCGAAAGTTTGCCGACCAGTGAGCTACAGTCTTAAGGCATGGGCCAACTAGGCCCGAGCCCAGGGCCTTGTTTCAATCTCGATCTCGATTCTGTCTTAATAAGATCAATAATTTTAATGGTCAAATTTTATTCTCATACATATTCTCTGAAAAACAGGGAATTTCAAACTGCATGTCAACTTGAAAAAAATGGTAAGACTGTATTATTATGTGTCCGTTGTCCATGTCTAGGCCTAGGCCTAATACCATAAGCAATCATTCAACTCATTTAGTCGAAATGCGGCCATCGATCGAGCCGGCTTGTGCTTAGGTTTTTGAGATTGTGAGTCGTGCACATTTATTTGTTTCATTTGTCATTTCATGCTATGTATATCGTCTACTTTTAAGGATCTGAGGCAGGGCCTACTTCTGTATAGGGGTCCAGTTCCTCAAAAAAATCTTAAGATTTCTCTTGCCAGGGCATCAGTCTTAAGACATCACACTGGCTATAGAACTGAACCAAAATAATTCCATTTTGGTGTAACAAATTTGCCTCCATTTTATGTTTAAGGAATTTATTGCGAATAAGAATTCTGAAATAACCGGATTCAGTTGAAAGCTCAAGAGATAAGATAAAGGTGTCTACAATGAATCCAGAAAAATCCTTTAAAGGATTGTAGTGTTAAGGAAACATTTATTTTTAGACTGTATATTTGTGTACTAGAAAAACATAGTATTTGATCTTTTCCTTATATATTTTTACTCAAACAATTCAAATAAATCCTAAAAGATTCTTTAAAAGAAGTGAGGGGGAGCTTCAAGAGCGAGTATATGATTCAACTCTTAGGTGAAAAAATAATTAATAAAAATAATGTAAAAGAATTAAAAAAAAAAGCAAAACTGCTACTTTTTATTATTTTTATTTAACAATGAAAAACTCAACTTCCTTCAATAGAGTTCAAAAAAGAAAAAGGAATTATTTATTCTTACAAAAATATGTTTTCAACAACATCAACTTTTAACTGGTGATTAAAGTTTGAAAAAATAATTACTTAAACATTTCAGAATTAATATTTAAACGAATTATTAATTAATTAATGAACTGAAAAAGAATGGTATTTTTGAAGATTTTTATAAAAATTCTTTTTAAAATAGTGCTGAAGGATTTCTGTTAAATGCATATAGAATTTTACGTCAAGTGTAAAATATGATAGTTTGAGAAAAACAGCAAGTGTGTGTGTTTACTGTACTCTTTACCTTAATTTGCAAGGTAGTTTAAATACCATTGTCATTGAAAAGATAAATGTACTTAAATAGTAGGGTTTATATTTCATAATATAAAAGATACTGAAAATAGTTTAACAGTAATACAAGGTTTCTCCTATGAAAAACGTTTCACAAATCTGATAAATTAGAGATGGAAGCTTTTATATACATGTAATAGGACCAGCGGCGTAACGGACAACATTAGGGCTCCCCTGCAAACTCAGGTTTAGGGCTCCAAGCCCAAATACGTACTTGGCCTCAGTCAAGCCTTGGGCCACTTAGAGCCCCCCCTGCAAAGGGGGGGGGGTTGCGGGGATGTACGTTACGCCCCTGAATTGGACATTTAATGCGAAGTCTATTAACGAACTCTACATTTATCAAAGCTGCAGAAAATTCGGTGTAATCTTCGAAATAGTAATCGAAATAAACATCGAATATATGAATATTCTTTGAATATTAACATTGCGTAATATTCATCACAGCTGGAAAAAACTGGTATCGATACGAATGGCTCAACAAAAATAATTATGCTAATGATTTAATTAATGAAATTAAATAATTATGCTAATAGATTAATTTGTGGCTGCGGCAAGCGAGTGTTCATGGCAGCTAACTCGAGTTATGAGTTCGAGTTCTGATGCTATAAAAACCAGCCGTGTTGAGGATGTACGTTTAATCTGTGGAGCCTCAAATGTCACCTGTTGGGATGGTGTGGAAGTTTGGAGAAGGGATGCCAGCTCAGGGGTTGTCTTAGTCACTTGACCATGATTCAAAATTATGAGGTTCGTCGCCAATAGCATTCGTGTTACTTCAGAGAGTGAAGTAAAATCAAAAATACAAATAAAACTAGGTATAAATTAACTAATTTATTGGTTTAGCATCGTAAAATTTAGCTATTTTTGAACTATTAACACTGATACAAATTTTTCTTAGCTGCGATCAGAACTGAGGAATTTTTCAATGACTGTACATAGGTATAGATGATTCCAGTCATAAATTAAATTATTAATAGTTCTAGTTTTTCACAAGATAAAAAAGGAAAATATTTCAGAAAATTAAAAGATTTTCTAGAACGCAACTATTGCTAAACCTGATGTTCAGAAATTCATAATCTTTTTGAGTTATTATTTGACTATGGATAATGGAATACATTTTTCTAGAGCTTAACATTTAAAAGATTATGTAACAATTGGGGTCTATGTCTCAAATATATCTTTGCTATATTTATATGATTGAATTGCTTAGTATCAAAACGCATTCCTATTGATAAAAATTCGAAATTTCGGGGAATCCATTGTTGAAGAAGTATTGCAATTTGGCATGAAAAATATGTATCTTTCATAGTTTCAGTTAAAGCAGAGAGATGCAGGGTGACTATCACAGTTTGGTTCCATCAGATAAGTTTCGAAAGCAAGTGATGGCGTCAAAAATACAAAAACACGCACAGGAACTGTTATCTGTCCTTGAATGTCATCAAACCATAGAAAAATATATCAGGATCTGTTCCAAAGATATCCATTGCTAGATTTGTACAGATGAGCTGACAAACAACCAAAGAAATTTCCGTACAAGGAATTTCTTCGATTTTTGGAATTTTTCTACTATCGATTCTGAGAATGTATTGGCAATTTGGAAAGAAAAGGAGTATATCAGTTGTATGTCAAACTCTGTATGGAAACCCTACAAACTTTTGAATGTTGAGCACTTTTGTTACACCCAGGATGCAACCCAGACATAGCGGATTATCCAAAGCTGATTCCTGTTTATCGATATTCCTGCGTGGACAAAGTTTCGTCAACCGTGACGCCAAAATCATAAGCTATAAGCTTATCGATCCCAAAATATTTCCTTTTGGATATTTTTGAGACCTCATGTTAAATCCAGATTTCTCATTCGACTGAAAGTTAGATTGAAGACATTGAATAAGTTTTAGATTCTCAATTATAATTAAATGCTTTCATTGTTATATCAATCTCTTATATTTTTAGTAATGAAGTTTAAGATGACTTTGTGCCCCAAAAATGACCACACTGTCGTTTTTTTTATTTTTATTTGATCTTATTTTTTGCATTATTATCTTTTGATTGATATATCACTTTTGCATGTCGAAAAATTAGAAGTTGGGTAAAACTTCATTTGAAAAATTTAAGTTAACAAATTAGGCAATTCGACTACGGGCCTTTTTTAGAAAAAAAGCTCTTTGACAAAAAAAAAAAATCTGTTTTAAAAAGAGAAATAATGACTGTAAAAAGAAGATGTAATATATAAAGCAGGATATTACCGAGGCATTACAATAATGCAATTTTTTTTCTTTGTGCAATGTGTGCATGTAAAATTTTTAAATTAAGGCATTTTATATTAATAATTTCATAATTTCAGTTTTTATTCCTCATATGTTTTTCATACAAATATAATACTTCAATATTATATGAAGAAAAAAACTAAAAGTTCTGTCATGACAGGAAAAAATTTTTTTAGCATTTTTCTTGAATTTTCTTGTGCAATTAGTTCTTTCTAAAAATTTTATCATTTATAAAAATATATATGCTTTGAAAAAATACGAAAGTCCAACTATTTTAACGAAAAATATATAACTAATGCCTTAAAGTGTTATTTTAAGTTATGTAAGCTTATTATAATTATTTTTTCAGAATTATAAACCTTAAAATTGTTTTTCTCAGTTTGTGTTATTTCGATACATTAGCGCATTCAAAATGCTACTCCTTCCACAATTATTTACTAATCACTTCCATTTTTTCCCTGTAGGTCATACATAAAGCATGTAACAAAATTAGGCATCCATTTTAATGTAAACTGAATACTTTTTTTTAAAAAATTAAAATGTAGCTGATGTTGTCTTTTTCCTTGAATTTTAGCATGCATATCAACATTTTTTTTTCTTCTCCAAAACTAATTAAATTGTTGTAAAGTAGATCACTAAAGTTGCTTAGAATATCCTCAAAAATATTACAAAAAAAATTCAGGTCAAAAAATTAATAATTGCAAAAAGAGTAGGATTTTAAAATTTTCCAAATTCTCTTTAAAAACATTTTAATTTTTAAAATTGTGTGAATAATACGTGCAAATTTTCATATTCTATCATTTTCTTGATTAAAACATTTTATGAAATTCTAAAATATAATTTTTAAGTACGTATTTGAAAAGAATTGTTCAAAGGGTACCAAGTCCCTTTAAGAGTCTTTAGGAACTTTTAGGAAAATTTCAAAATTATTATTTTTTTTTAGATATTATTAGAACACAATTATATTAAGAATTCTTATAACAATTGTCAGAATTTCTGGGTATTTATTAATGTTTTACTTATTTTCAGGAACTATATGGTCTTGGAGATTGATTCAATTGATAACTATTTAAAATTAATGTCATTTTAAATATTTATACTTTATAAATTAAATAATTTTTTTCAGAAATTACATTTATGTAAAATAATGAGGATAATAATAATAATAACTTTATAGTAGAAGGTTTAAATTACAATGCCAGTGAATAAATGTATATTTAGGTAAAAGAAAACGCATACTTAAAAAAGATGATACAGAACATGTTTATAGAATTGTACTCTTTTTATTTTAAGTTTACCATGTTTTTTACACATTTGCATACCTCATTTTAAACAATGAATCACAAAAGGTGTTTTGAAAATTGAGTAAGTCAAGTATAAGTTTGAAATAAGTTACATATTTACAAAAAATATTACGATTTATAAACAAGCATGTTAAAAAGGAAGTCGCAACAAAAAGAAATTTTGTATAAAAGTAAAAACATATATTTTTTAAATGGGTCATTCCTGAATATGTTTTTAAAAGATAAGAACAATAAAAACGTGTTGTGGAAGCTCTGTTGAAATTAAATTTTTTTTAAACTATTATTTTTCGATTTGTTTTGAAACATTTTGAAAATATTCATCTAAAATTCTTCAAATTCTTAGCTAAAATAACTAGAGGTCAATATGCTTCACAGCGGGGAATAAATTGTTGCTGTTAACACTCGATTTACTCAGGATTTAAAATTCAAAATTATCAATTCTTCTCGAAAACATTTTAGGATTAATTTAAATAATTTAAAATTCAAAACATATACGCCTGAAACAAGAACAGCAAAGTATGCATCACTTCAAAAAGAAAGCGAGGACACATTTTTTACGAAGGGAAAAAAAAGCATCTACCTGCTTTAACTAGTAAATGTCGAGCGGTTTTCTTTTACTTTTCTTAATGATTGGGCGAGTATGCGCATTCTTCAAGACTGCTGGAGATATGTCTGATTCATATGCTTTCCAATCCTCCTTTAATAGCCTTGAATATTTAAAACAACAACAACAAAAAAGTGTTGTTATTCGATATTTTTCGTTTTTATACTTTTAATGTATTTCGACTGGGTAATGTAGTAAACAAAAGTCTAGAACATCCGGCAAAACAAATACAATTCTCTAATTCACCACGCATGCATTAAACAGGGTTCCGGAATTTCTGTTTTAAAGTCTTCTGAAAAGTATTGTTAACGAAACATGTTTGAATAATAACGTTTGAATAGACCATTATTTTGTCATTTATGTGCAAGAAGTATGATTGAATAGAAAAGAGTGTTTCATCATAGCCCCCCACCCCTATGATAATAAAAAAACACTGCATTGTCGTAACTTTTAAATAATTATTTTATTTTTTTTTTCAGGAAAATTGAAAATAAAAAATTATTAAAATTACTGAAAACAGATTTTAAAAAAGCCAGATTAAAACATCATGTTTTTAAGTACTACATATCTAAAGCAGCTTTTCTTATTTTGATTTGCGAAATTTTTTGATTTTGGTTTTCTTGTTTAAGGTATCCGAATACGTTCGGAACCGTGATTTTGCAAAAGCGTATAAATGGTTAATATTTATGATATTTAGCGTCACTTAGATTAGAAAATGTATATAAAATAGTTTTAAGAATAGTATTACAATAAAAAATTATTTAAGTACAATATTTTGACAAAAAATGAACATAGAATGACCCATTTTCAAAATATTTTCCTTTTGTGAAAAATGCTTCTATTATAATAATATTTTGCCTGTCTATAGCTCAGACCACTGTACAGAAGCTCAACTAGAATTTTTGAAATATATAACTTAGAAGTGGGCTGATCCATGTATTACGACAACAGAAGGTAGAAATTTTAAGAAAAAAACGCCGATAATTATTTCAATTGGTTGTAACTCTGAAAATTATGTGAATTTTTAATAATTTTGTGATTCCAGACTCTCAGGAGAAGTCTTTACTTTATATAAGCATGCACATACACACAAAAAATATTATTATTTTAGAAACAATATTTATAAAAGAAGAACATTTTGAAAAAAGGTTATTCTAGGTTACTTTTATGCCCAAATATTGTATTTAAATAATTTTTCTTTATCAAAATGTCCTTAAAACAATTTTATACATATATTCCAATCTAACTGATACTAAATATCATGAAAATTATCCATTTATGCTCTTTTTAAAATCATGGTTCCGAAGGAGGTCGGATACTTTAAATTTGTTATAGATGTCTATATTTTAATAATGATTGTATTATCAGACATATTGAATGTTGTTTTTTCAAATGCAAATTTTAAGTTTTAAGCTTTTTATTTAATGTTCTCTAAACACAATATTTACACGAACAGCCTCGTTATATAAAATATTGCAAATATTTTTAACGCTTCCATTATTTTGTCGGTATTACAAGTAATTGTTTAAAAAAGCATACAAATTTATTAAAATTATGTATAATAATGAGTTTTCTAAAATTTAATTTATACAATAGTTTGAAAAGTCCGGTTTTGTTAAACTGAAATATATGTTGCTAAATTGAAAGTTTAATGTTAACATTTGTTTCAACCTACAGAAAAAAATTTGGATGTTACAACGATATTTTTTTTTTGCTTCTAATGTAATTGCCGGTTATATATCATGCTTAAAACTCAATCTGGGAGCATCCAACTAAAACTAAAACGTGTAATGAGTCAGAAAATGACATCGTAAATAATTTTTATCGGAGAACTTTGCCCCACATATGACTTGAATCTCCCTTCGTTACAATTTATATAGTCTGAGAATCTCTGCTTTAAGAACACGAAATTTTATAAAAAAATTTTTGCCAAGAGACGAGAAAATTTGAAAGTGAAGAAATTTTAAGTTTAGATATACAGTGCCACGAGTTTGGGGAACTAAAAAAGTAGTAGTTTACAAGATTAGGGGGTCACTTAAAATTTGTCATGCTGAATGCGAATTTAATGCAGGAGTGTATTTATCAATTTTATTAATAAACAAATTAGTAGAGTTTTCAATTTGCTCAACTAATCTTATTGCTTGTTTGCTAATGACTTGTTTGAGAGTTTTAACTTCACTCGTAGCTCGAAGATTAGAATTTTCCATAAATTATTGAGCGTTAAGCAGTGGTTCACCCAAGGATGGAGTTTGGGGGTTCAAACCCCTACCACAAATCAACAGATTTTTAATTATTAGCATAACATCTAAATTCCTCCCATGAAAGTCTGTTTACGCCATCAGTGTTGAGAGTCTTTATTAAAATGAGGCATTTTGTGCTCTTTCAAAATTGTTTAGAAACGGATGTTTTTGCTGCAAGCCCTCAAATAGTGGAGACGTAGGCCTGGACTGGTCTGAGGATCAGAGTATAGATATATAAGCAATTTATCCGCTGAATACAACTCTACCAGTTGATTTAAAATAAGTGTGACCAATTTTAAAAGCATACAACTATTTATGGTGAATTTTTATCGTTTTACTACTGGCTTTATTTGAAAAATGAAGCATTTAAATTACTCATCATTTTTATAAGTGGGAGTAAATGTCATCAAATGTCTGTTAAGACCGCAGAAAAACGAAGAAAACGTTCTTGGCAAAGCATGGATAACTTCTGATGAAGCACAGTTTTATCTGTTATTCATAACTGGAAAACGAAGATTCAATATATTTCAAGTAAAACACTTCGCAAAGCCGCAGCAGTTTTGAAAAAGGCAAGCTGACCGTCAGTTGTTATGGTATGGACGGAAATATCCTCTCGAGGCTTAACAAAACCATTTTTTTGTAGAGCCAAACTGTGATATGGTCGTTCTATGGCGACCATATCTTTGATTGTCAGCGTGAATTAGAGGTGTGAGATTCTCGAAATGAATCGACATTTTAAAATTCTTAATATGACATTATTAAGAATATTACTTAAATTTCTAATAAATTAGCTAAACTTATATTAAGTGAGAATAAACCAAATACACAGCTGTAGTTAAACCTAATCGCGTAACTTGGATCACTTATCTAAATAATTATATTATCAGCCTACTTTCAATTCTGATAATATTACAAGTCCTAATATCAAATAATCAGTCCTACCTTGATTCAAGTTAAGGTTCAATCACTGTTCAGAGACTCTTAGGCGCGCATGCAATAGTATGCACCTTGTAGTAATGGCTAGAAATCTTGATAATCTTTTGATAGGCCGTCAATTCACACTCCTATCTCTTCTAAACATAACTTTCTCTAAATTGCCATTCTGCTTACTGAAACTTCTGTTCTTTTAAAAGCTATCTTATTTGCATTTTACAATTGCATTTCACTTCTTGGATTTGGGTTGGAAAAGATTTGCCATTAATCTTGGCCGTCAAAGAACCCAGAGGTTATGTTACATAAAAGACGCGTGAGCCCGTCACAAAACTTTAAAATTGATGCTAAATGCTATCAGAAGCCACCCATCCGGTATAGTGGTTAGAGACACTGACTGCGGTGCCGTAGGGGCTGAGCCCGAATCTCGGGTAAGACATGGACGTTTGTACTATTATGTGATACGTTGTGGTGTGCACGAGGTTATAAATGTTTTCAATAAAATAAATGCTATCAGAATAAAGTTTTGAAACACTTGACCAAAAAAAAAGAAAACGTCTTTACCCTCGAGGAAACTGTGTTTTTCCCCAAGATTCCGCACTAAGTCGTACTGTAAAATCAACTATAAAAGAGATAAAAAAAAATAAATTTTCTGCCTCCTGATAAATGACTATCACTATCCCCTGTCTGTGCTCCTTGCGATTATTTTTTATGGGAATACTTAAAAAAACAATGAAATAGACGTTAAGTAAGAACATTTCAAAAAAAAAAAAAAAAAAAAAAAGATCTTCAAAAAGCAATTTAAGAGGGAATTGGAAAAATACCCCAAAAATGATTGAAAAAACTCTTTTAGCTTAGACAAAACGCTTACGAAAAGTGTACTGTGCTAGAGAAAACCACATTGAAAATTCCATGTAAATAACTTTATTCAATAAAAATTTATGATCCTCTGAAATTGGTCACAATATTTATGAATCAACCGGTATGTGAAATTAAGGGAAATAATTTATGAGCAGTATCTTTAAATTTCCTTTTAATGCGCGTAATGCGTTGTCTGAAAGTGAGATGTTTATCTAAAGACACATCAAGATATTTGTTATGTTAAGCAGAAAAATATATGTGTATGTGTTTGTTTGGATAGCAAAGCAATCATTTATTTGCATATTTTAAAACAGGAAACCCTAAATTTAATTCGAAAATTCAAGACAAAGGAAATAAAAAAAGACACTAAGCAAAATAACATTGTAAGAGAAGGTAATTTCAAACAAAAACAGACTCAAAAATGCAATATTTTTCCTAAACTGAATTTAAGAAATGGGATCGATAAGAAAATAGGATTTTCTCAACGAGTCATTAAAATGCATTGTAAAAATGCAATGTTACTGGAACTGTGCCATCATAAGAGGATTACTTATGTTTTTATAAAAATACGTTTAAAGTGAAAAATGTGGGTAAAACACAGTGGAATACCGAATGCATAACAGCTTTTATTTCCAGACTAAATTCTAAAATTGAAGTATTATGTTTGTATTTTCAAATAATAACTCTAACATATATATAGTTTAAATTCTCTACTATAGATGACTCATCAATAAGACTGAGACAAAAAGAATCAAAATTAAAAAATAAACCAGATATAAAATTTCAGAAAAGATATATTAAAAAACATAAAATTAATAGAATTTAAAAAAAATATATGTTTTGTGGATGCTGCAGTATTATAAACATTGCTGAATTAGGACAGCACTTATATATATAAAAAAAAATCATTTATATAAAAGTGGGATTGAGCATGTTTTTTGGTCAGCCAACCTTCCCCCTTTCTGTTAACAATACTTAGCAAAATCCTATTGAAAGTAATGGATAGAATACCTAAATCCTTTACAAGAAAAAGGTAATTTACCTAAGAATTGGTTTCAAAAATGCATAGCCCGCGCTAAGAGAAGACTTTACCCCATTATAACCCCTTTTTTTTGTTCTATTCTGCAACCTGTCTCATACCTTCCGACTCTGACGAGTATTATGCACGATCATGCGTATGTATTATAACTGCTGGATGGTTATTTTTTTGTATTATATCAGCCCTATGTACAAACCAAATTTTATTAAAATCTGTCCTGTAGTTCTAGATATAATAGATCAAATCTGAAAATTCTTTTAATTTTGAACACCAGTGTATTCTTTTCTGAGGTTATTCCATTTCTCATTGATTCCTAAATTTTATTAAAATTGTAACATGCTTTTTCTATGAAGTTACATATAAGTATTACTGATATTCGCGCGTTAGAATTATTATTTATATCACTTTCACCATTCAAATTATTAAATTCGATGCGATATTGTCGCTGTTAGCGTCAGTGTAACCCATTACTACATTGAAATCCTTTTCACTGTTTATGTTATTATCACTATTCAAGTTTCTAATGAATTTTAAGTCCCCTATTCCTAAATTAACTAAGTAATAAAATTCATTATTAACTTGGATCTGTGATTTATTGAAACCTGTTACTTGAAATAGTACGATGCATCTTCTATTCTAACTTTTTAAATTTGCAAGAAAATCCTTAGCGTTAAATTTTGTGCAATAGATATATTATTAGTTTTTTTCTCATGCTAACTTTCTCTACGTTTGATCATCTCCGTAACAGAAAAAGTAAATTAATCCCCTTGAAAGCTCAGAATTCTCTAGTGAAAAAGTCTTCTTTATTTCCATTTGAATAAATTGAAAACCGATTCTTTTTCCTTCTTCAAAAAATAAGGTCACATTTCAAACAAAACCTGAGAGAGAAGAGTGGATTCGTCAGCAATAAAAAGAGATTAAACCTTTTCTTCCTAGGCTTCGATTTCAGAGATAAATCTATTATCAAAATTGATTAATTTTGCAGTTTTCCAGTTATATATTAAAATTTAATCATCTGAGCAAAGTTTTAGGAATATGCATTGCTGGGCATTAAAATGACAACCATCTGAAGGAGGGAGGATACAAATGTTGAATTCCCATGGAAAGAAGAAAATTCTAAGATATGAAAATGGTTAGCATTTAAGCACAATCAAACACAGGACAGAAAAACGGTATCTTAAACTCTGTGTAAAGGGAAAGTTACGCAGCGGATTTCTCATTCACAAATATTGTATTTGAGTGTTGGTTGTTTGTGAGAAGATCGTGTTATGCTTCGTAAGAGAAGGAGAATTACTCAGGAAATGGACTTGTTTGCAGCACAAGTATCTACACGGACAGTGCAATGACGTCTTGAGCTACATGAAATGTCTGCACAGCGACCACTACTGCGGCTTCCCTTGACACTACTGGATAGAAAACGCGTGGTAACATTGGTGCTGCGCTTATGATCTATCTAGAATGGCTGGTCATTTTTTCAGAAAAGTTCCGGTTTTGCTTGCAGCATCAGGAGGGATATATCTGTGTCTGGAGGTACCGAGAACAACGCGCGTGGCTTGTTTACATTCAATATCGTCATATGGGTCTTACACCTAATGTGATGGTGTGGACAGCCATTAGGTAAACACCCCAAACACCTCTTTTTCATTAGGGTCTTATAAATAGCCGGAGTTAAATTTCTCAGATCTTATAGAGGATAGCTGTACCATCTTCGAGGTCACATCTTTCAACAAGATAATGCAAGAACGCATGTTGTCCGTCAGGTCCTGACCTATTTCGACAGAGAGGGTATTTGTCTGTTGTCTTGACTAGCCCGTTTGCCAGATCCCTCACCCATTGAAAGCATCTTGTAGTAGGTTACTGAGAGATTTGGCGTTTCCGTTCTGGAAGCGGCCAAGTCCCTCAGCAGTGCCGTAACGTCCCCCCCCCCCCCCCCCCCCGGGGGGGGGGGGGGGCAGGGTTCTAGGGTGCCGAAAGCCTGACTGCCACCAAGTACCTATCCTTTGTAAAATCCAACTTAGGGACCCAAATCTGACTTTGCAGGGGGACCCAAATGTTCTCCGTTACGCCACTGTCTCTCAGCGTATGATTGATAAAGTGAGACATCGACTTGAAACAGCAAAGAATGACTTATCCGTATCTGTTATCCAAGTCCAGTTCACTTCCAAATTAAAGCCCTTTTGGCTACCAGAAGCTGCAGCCGTGTGTACTAACTTCCGATCATGTATGTTCTCAAATTACCTACAAATTTAATAATGTTTACTTATGCTGTATACGTTCAATGAGTAACATTTTGTCGTTTGCCTTCTTTACTGGAGTTGCAATTTTAATGGCTAGCAATGTGTATTTAACGTTTTTACGCTAATTTAATTTAATTTTAGTATTTATCGTTGTTCAGGACATATTGGAGAATCTTTTTCTTTTAATTTGAAAACATGATAATAAATTATGTCACATCATGTGTAAGTTTTCTAGATCAGCTACTAAAAATCATGCTTACATTCACATCGATATTTGAAAAATACCAAGTAAATTACAGCTAATAAGCACTAAATTGTGTGTAAATTAATTAAATTTCTTTACTCTGTTTTTTCCAATCTGAATAACGTTGTTCGTTCAAAAAAAAAAAAACAATATTCAAATAGCATATAAGAGATTTGCACCGACTATTTCATTTTTTAAAAAAATATCGTGTTGCTTTTAATAATTCAGATAATTATATATGAAACCATACATTTGAATTGTGGCAGATGCTGTTAAAGATCAAGGAAAGAAATTTTTAGGATATATGTAGAAATAATTTTTTATTTTGTAATATACTATAATAAAATGAAAGGTGGAATTTCTTGAAAAAAAACAGAACTTTCAAAAGCAAACATTATTTGAAAAAAAAAAGAAATGTTCTAAGTTTAATGCATATAGTTACTAGAGCATTATATTGCGTATTTGACTATCAAGATATGTATGCAGAGTAAAACAACACATGAGATTTTAAACGTTAAAGTATAACATCTATTATTTATATTAAATATTAATTTGGATAAGTAGTATAATTTGCGATAATTTTAATAGATAGCATTTCTATCTAAGTATCAAATTAGAACGAATTTTGATACAGTTGAAGCTTGCTGTCTTACAAGATTTAACACTCTAAACTAACTTGGGATTATTTTCTCAAAAGTTTTATCGGAAGTTTAACCTTCACCTTCCTACAATAGAAACATGATTTGTAGATAACTGTTAGTACACACGAAGATAGATCCAAAAATAACCAGAATTTATTTTTGTTATTTTTTATTCTGCATTTTTATCGAACTCTGCATTAGTCCCCTTCAAAGTATTGTTCATGTCCCAAAGCTTTTGCCGCTAATCAAAACAATTCTAGAATTCTTGAGGCTCAAAGCCGTTAGCGTTTTTCTTTAACTTCAACCACTGAATTACTTTCCTTTCAGACCTTTCTTCGTCCAGGGAAACAAAAAAGTCCAACGGAGCTAGATCGGGCGAGTAGGGGGGATGAGGTCCAATCCCCATGTTGTTGTTTGTCAAATAATTTCTGACCATCAAAGCTGTGTGGGCTGGAGTATTGTCGTGAACTTGCTTCAAGAAACGTTTGTTTTCTCAGAAACTTAGTCAATGATCTTTCTACGTTTTTTTATCATTTACACATTTGATTTTGGCAATATTTTCATCATTTCTTCCTGTCGAAGGATGCCTTGGACGTGGCATGTCTTCTGTTGACATGTTGCCAGACTTGAAAGAGGACAACAACTTTTAGACCTATGATTTTTTTAAAATCATCATTAAATTCTTGCTCTAAGCTATAAGTTGATAGAAGAAACAAACTTAATTCAGCTAAAATTGTTACAAATAAGAACATTATTGATGTATAATTAATTCCTTTATTGACTCATTATTATTTACTGTAAAAATCTTTATATGATGTTTTTATTTTTGACAAGTATAAATAAACATTGCATTTTTTACGAATTGTTTTCAAACTGTTTTTCAATTTTCGAATTTACTCTTGCGAGGCCTTGAAATGTCATCAACACACCCAAAATATCTATACATGCCATGCCTTTTATCCTGGCAGGGCCTTTTAGCAGGCGAATAATAATACCTCGATCTTTTTGTTGAAGGAATTACAACACTCTCATCTTCATCATCAGTTAAAATACTTTTGCTGGTAGGCGGAGATGCTGTTAATCATTCAGCTATCACTAACTTACATTTTAAGAGGTCCATCTAGATTTTTTGAAGCAATTTTATGTGATATTGCAACTTGTTTGTACTGAAATCAAGAATTTGCAACAGCTAAAACAATGAAATGAATGGGCTCAAGAGACTTTGATGGTAAAGTATGATCCAAAATTGTCTTTCCATTGCAAATATTTCCATGTTTTTCTTCATCGCTCTCATCTGAACTTGATTCTCTTTCCAGTATAAATAGTTCATATGTTTTCTTCACAGCATATTTATATGTGAGCGATCACTACAAGTTCAGAATTTGATTTATGCATCAAATGTAAAATTTCTTTTTGTGTGAGAATTCTTTTCCTTTTAGACACCTGAAAAAGTTTTTGGTTGAAAGTAAGTACACAACAGCTAAGTATAGAGATGCTTTGATCTTATACTTAACAAAGTACCAAAACAATCTATCAGAATATAGCAAAAAAATAGGTTAATCAAAAATCCACTCAGAGTACTCAATTCTATATATTATTTTCTGGATTTTATTCTAGTATTCCATGAAAAATAATAAAATGTATCGAAAACTTTTATTATTTTTTAAAAAA
>BMAV01025048.1:50249-69983 GCA_019973955.1 Trichonephila inaurata madagascariensis | reverse complement strand
TCCCTATATTCTTCATTAGGCCACTGGTAAATAGATATTAAACATTACAGTGGTGCCAAAGCCATTGGAATTCATTCACCGCATAAAAAAAAAAAAGAACCCACAAAAAGAAAATCCCTTAAAAAAAAAAACGCACAAAAACAGGTTCTACTGTATTTAAATATTAAGACAAAAACGTGTATCTAAGCAATTAGAAATACATCAATTATTACCTTTTTAAGACAGGTAAAAAGATGTGTTTTCATTGTATTTGAAAACAAAGCTACATTTGCCAGCTGAGAGTAAAACAAGGATTACTACCGCTGTCTGTTAATAAAAAGAGATGCTTTACACTTTCTACAAACCCACTCAATCGTTCGATTCGGGCTTTTCTTACGTACGACTTTTCCAGAAGCAAAAACGTATAAGTCTATCTAACCCGCACGATCGTGGGTCTTAAGGGGATATGCGGCAAGGGGCTACTCTAAATTGCCGTCAAGACTCTCTAAGTAGCAAATTCTCTCGTGAAGTTGGTGGAAGGTGAAGAGAGGTGGGAGGCCCATGTCCAATTTTAGGGTGTTCTCCTTCAAAATTCGGATGGATTCGACCCAAACCGTACAGTCACCTTATGGTGCTCAAAGCTACGGCTAACGACAGGAGTACAATTAGCCTTTGCCGCAATGAATTTCGGCGGCCTCAATCTGACACCGTCAGACAGGAGACATTAGCAACAACAACATATTTAACACTATACCTTAATCAAGATTTTTAGAAGATGTAATATGGGCATATCTAAAAGGCAGCTTACCAAGAAGAAACACACACATTTCAAGAATGTATCCAGATTTCATATATTTTGTCCAAATCATGGCATACTGAACATTATATACAAATTTCCTATGACAAGTAAAATCATGCGATATCAAGTAAAATCAAGCGAGCTAACACATTGGAGATTTATCCACATCTACGCAATAGTTTTATTCCTCACTCCGGGGAATTTATTTATAAGCTCTTAATAGTCCCTCATTTATCAATATTCTTATTAAAATGGAATAACATAGTTTGTGTGCAAATTGATTTAACAGAAAAACCAATAAAAATTGATTTTTAACGAACTATTTTAGTTAACTAAAATCAAAATATTTGTCTCTCTATATATAACAAAGTTTTTTGTCTGATGCTGAATTAAAATTTATTTTGGTCGCCGACAGGGTCGCTAAAAATGATAAAAACTTGGCTGCATCGCCAATATTTCTCTAAAAGAACTACATTATTCATGTAAATTGCAGCTTTACAATATGAGTGAACTTTAATGAGTATGTGTGTGAACAGTTGTGTTATTTGTACAATGGGGGCCGGTCCGCCGTTAGATGGATTGGGGGTACCCTCCTATAAAAATTGATAAATACAATTTTCCACTATGAAATATTTTCACTTATAAGGGAATGAATTAAAATTTTGTATTATATATATAAAAAAGAGCTTGAAGTCAAATATTAAAGCTTAAGCGAGTGAGTGAATATTAACGTCGCACTGTTCAGCTACACGAGGGCTTTTGGAGACAGACCAAGTAATTTTGAACCATGGTCAAGTGACGTGGACGACACCTGAACTGG
Source organism: Trichonephila inaurata madagascariensis (assembly GCA_019973955.1). NCBI lineage: Eukaryota > Metazoa > Arthropoda > Arachnida > Araneae > Nephilidae > Trichonephila > Trichonephila inaurata. Next base: position 68,385 of record BMAV01025048.1, on the reverse strand, counting down.
CACACCCTCTCCTAACTACCACACCAACAGGAGGACGTTTGAGCTCTCGACAGATTTAACGTGCATCGCTGTCCTACACGGAGGGTCTTTAGTGGTACTGGGCTCGAACTCATGACGTGCCTGCCAAGATTCGATACCTTGACCACTGGGCTACCGCAGCCCTCATTAAAGCTTAAAGTAAGGTATAGAAGTAAAATTTTGCAATTTCTGTTATAGTTTTTTTTAATCAATAAGTATGTCTTTCTACGATAATATGCTTATAAGAAATTTGCAAATATGTGTTAATAGGAATTTATTCGCTAACAATTTTGATTTAGTCTCAAAATCTTTCTTTTAAATTCTTTCTTTGTGTGGTTTATTCCATAGTATTGACTTCGAGGGTTGCTATGAATGGAAAAGTAGCAATAAAAATAGATTTACGCAAATTTCTTGTTTTACTCATTTAAATAGTTCTAATAAATACCTTGGCTATAATATTTTACATTTCATGTACTTCTGCATTGCTTAGGTTTTATGAGAACAGTATCTTTTTACGGTGCCTATCGGAAGTTTTGAAGTTTTGAAATTTAAAGAATGGAATTCAAGCCTGATGAAATACATTTCAATTAAAAATTAAAAAAACATACGAAAAAAATAGTTTTAAGAAACTAAGTTATTTAAAGTTGATAAGTAATTTGTAATGTGTGAACGGAATTTTTTGTTCAAAAGATATTCGTAAAATTCTTACTTTCAAATTTATTTCATTCATACTCAGTTTGCGTGAGAAAAAAACTGAGAGTAAAAGAACTTATTCAAAATGTCTCAGAAATCTATAATTAACTTCTCTTTTTCACATTAATAATTTATTTCTCCTCTTAATTGATATCTTCCACATATTTTATTTCCCACGTGAAAACAAAATAAAAGCTCACTAAATCTTTACATGTTAATTTTGCTATTGCTGATAGATGGGAACTTATGTACCCAAATCCTGAATATAATTTAATTTAGAAATTGTGCATCGACACATGAAATAATTTTCATTACAATTTCGAATATTTGTTTTGTTTTCTTTGGTTATCAATGGGAAAATATCTCAACAGGTGTATTTCTCGAAATCTGAAAGAATGGAAGCAGGATGTGTTTGATGTTTTTTCTACCATTCAACTATTTTATTTCGTGGAATATATTTCTAAATAGTGATTCTTTTTCTTAAGAATCGATTGAAGCATAAAGGTAAGATCAATGAATAAGCATAATGACTTTTCTCAGAGTTAATTCAACCGGAATTGTAAAAACTAAAGTTTTGGAACTATTGAAAGACATTAGGTTTTTTAAGCGTTTTTCTCCCGAAGTATGTTGTTTCTTAATCTTTAAATGCTGGGTATTGTGTGCTGCTTTTTTTATATTTTTTGTTTTCAAAAATAGTAGTATGATTTTCTATTTAAATATTTCATTCTACATTAAAGTTCTTTTCGAATCATTTACCAAAGAATTACAAAGCAATTTAATAATTAAATTATTTAGTACTATTTATGTACGATGTGAAATAATATAATTGCTTAGAATAACCTACGAAATATTAATGAATCTGTTTCTTCTCCTTAATCTCATATTTTTTCCACTTCCACAACTGTGTTAAAAATACACGTTTTGAGGAAGTTTAATGTCAGAGTATTTATATATATACAGGTGGTTATCAAAATAATGGAAACATTTTAGATCAGTGATTCCCAAAGTGGTCTATATAGACCCCAGGGGTCTATGAAGACCTGCTAGGGGTCTACTTCAGCAAAAAAATAATTTGGGGGTACATGAAGTGTAAAGAGGGGTCTATGATAGTGGCTCTCACTAAACGAGATCGTGACTATAACTTTAAAAGGATATTTAATCAAATGGAAACCAGATTTTACCTATTTATATAATAAATTTATTTACTAAATTTGATGAGGTTAATCTGCAGTTACAAGGTGACAGCATAAATTTATTAAAACAAGAACCATCATTTCAGCGTTTCTTGCCAGAATTAAGCTAAAGGAGGGTAATATTGGACGTCACGAATTTTCTCAGTTTCTCATTGGTCCACAGACATTCTTCCAGGAAAATGATGTTTTAACTTACGTTAGACATTTAAATGCCCTATATTCATATTTGAATGAAAATGCTTTGACTATGGTAGTTACCACAGCTGTCAATGAATTCGCATGGTTACATTGAACAAAAAATGCCATATTACAAGAGGAACTAATCGGGAAAGGCAGTGGTGGAGATTTTAAAGTTTAGACATGGATGTCAGCAATATTGTGGCTTCAGAAACACACACACACACACATGTCTGTTATTTATCTCGAATTATGGAGTATTGTGAAAAAGTGTTTTTAATTGCTTTTCCTAATGAGGAGTTTCAGCGTGGTTGCCAATCTCCAAAATAAAAAGAAAGAAAGAAGAGACTGGACTCTACTAAACGAGAAGATTTAAGGTTAAATCTGACAAGATTGATACCAAATGCAGAAAATTTGTTATTGAAGCACCAGATTCATCCCTTCCATTATAAAGATTTGTTTGTTGGACAGTTATTTTAGATATTAATTAAATTTTAATTTATATATATAATTAGCATACGTTTCTTAAGTTTTAAACACTCTGTACTTCATTAGAGTTAGAAATTTAAATCTTTAAAAATAAGTAGCTCTATACCAGCTGTCCAAAAGGCATTTAATTTGATAAATTTACGAAAATTCTATATTAGGTAAGCAGAGGTCTACCCCAAACCGAAAAACATGGCAAAGGGTCTATCAGAAAAAAAAGTTTGGGAACCTTTGCCTTAGATTTATAAAGAATCCTTTGTTAGTATGGTGCAGGAGCGTCTTTAGCATGTAATTCAACTTGGATTCTCTTTGGAATCGATTATGGTATGAACTAACGATATCTTCTCATCAAGTCACAATATTTCAAATTTATGATACCTATGAGTAATATCTAATTGCATACAGAGAGAATGAATAGTATGAAGTTTATAGGCCTCAAAAATATATTAAAGGGTTGACAGGTATTTTCTTATGCGGGACGGGCTTGAAAATTATACATACAAAATAAGACAGGTGATAGCGACACCCCCCAGCAGTTTTTGACCAATCAGACCAATAATATAATAATATAATAAGGTATATATTTTTTTGAGGTATCCGACTACGTTCGAAACGTGATTTTGCAAAAGCGTATAAATGAATATTTTTTTTTAAATTAAGTGTCACTTACATTGGAATACATATATAAAATTGTTTTAAGAATATTATTTCATTAAAATAAAATAAAAAATTATTTAAATGCAATATTTTGGCAAAAAAAACTACAACAACTTAGAATTACCTATTTTCAAAACATTCTCCGTTCATGAAAAATACTTCTATAAGGATAAGACTTTTCTTACGTATAGCTGAGGCTTCTCCATAAAGCCGCCCAGCCAGTATGGTGGGTATGATCATCGGCTTGTATCCGAGTTCGAATCCCGAATAAGGCATGGTTGTATCATCTTTGGTAAAAAAAGTTGGACTTCCGCGCCTGCAATGGATTCCCGTCTCGAATGGAAAGCAGCGCACCCGTTCTGTTATATGACGGGAACATCATTTGTAATGATAGCCTATATTCTTCTGTTTGTATTGTATATTTCTATTCTCCCACTCGTATTTCACATGTATCAAAGGATAAAAACACACGAAAACAACTTCTCCATAGAGCCTGAACTAGGATTTAAAAAATTTCACATTATTTTCAGAGTTACTGCCAATTGAAATAATCATCGGTGTTATATTTTTTTTGTTAAAATTTCTCCCCTCTGATGTATTAAAATATGGATAAATCCACTTCTAAAATATATATTTCAAAAATCCTAGTTCCGACTCTGTGTAGAAGTCTTAGCCATATATAAGCAAAATATTATTATTATAGAATCCTTTTTCATAAAAGAAGAATGTTTTGAAACTATGTAATTCTAAGTTCATTTTTTGCCAAAATATTGCATTTAAATAATGTTTATTGTAATAATATTCTTAAAAAAATTTTATTTCTGTATTCTCTAATCTAAGTATCACTAAATATTAAAAATATTTATTTGTACGCTTTTGCAAAATCATAGTTCCGAACGTAGTCTGATACCTTAACTCTTTAACTTCCGACAATACTTATAAATACCAACCATTTTAAAATTACATAGAATAACAATTTTTACGAATATTCTGACGATATTTCGCAGGAACACTCTTAATTCCCCTCTTCCAGTATACATGGGACAGGTTCTATGATGAGTATTTCGGTGGGGAAGGCGAATAGTTTTAAAGCAGAAGTTGTATTTTCAGCTGACATTTTGATCGGATTGCGAAGATTGTTGTTTTTGTTCCGAAAAAGCATTTAATGTCAAAAGGTGTCTTATTCTTATTGTATGTTAGTAAGACCTTAGAAAGCGATTTGACTGTTTATTTTAAGTGAACAGTGTATATAATTAATTTTACAGTTCAATAACTTTGTGGTACTTATATAAGTACCGAAAGCACACTGAATGTTAGAGCAAAACTTGTGTAATTTATTGTTGTTTTTTTGTTGTGTTGTAGCGTCATCACTATAGTGCAATAGAGTTATGCTTTTTGGCATTTCTTTTTAGCTTGTGACGGCTCACGCATCCTTTCTCTAACATAACCTCTGTGTTCTTTGACGGCCACGATTAATGGCAAATCTTTTCCAACCCAAATCCAAGAAGTGAAACGAAGGATAGATGCAAATAAGATAACCTTTAAGAGGACAGAAGTTTTAGTCAGCGTGATGGCAATTTAGAAAAAGTTCAGTTCAGAAAAGATAGAAGTGTAAATTGACGGCTTACCTAAGAATCACTAAAATCTCGCCATTCATCCAAGGTACATACCATTGTACGCCAGCTTAGATGAATATCTGAAGTGGACTGGACCGTTGCTTAGAAATCAAGGTAAGAGATTATATTCTGAATGCGAATATATTATTAAGATTGAGAGTAGGCGGATATAATATAATTATATAGATAAGTGATCCAATTGCGCGATCTGTGTTAATTACGGCTACGTGTTTTGGTTTATTCTCACTTAATATAAGTTTGTTCGATATATAAGTAATTTAAGTTAAATTCTTAATAAAAGTCATATTAAGAATTCTAAAATGTCTCATCATTTCGAGAATCCCACACCTCTAACTTACGCTGAAACCCCACGATATGGTCAACGAAGATCGACCATATCACAAGCTTAACTTATTTATTTTGTATTTTTATCTTTTTGTTTTAACATTTTCAAAAAATTTTGAGCTTTGAATCTGAGCTTGTTTTTTTTACCACACAATTAAATGTGTGAAATATCTATAATTTATTCAAAACCTAGCAACATCTTAATTTCTTTAAGTGTAACTGAAATTTAACAGTAATAGGAGGTGCTATTATTTCCCTTTTTTCCTTTTTTTAGAATGTCTGGAAAAAAGGAGCTCAGTCTTCATGGGGCTTTGGATTTATTACAGAACTTACCCCGTATGTGAAAACAGATATGCACTAATAGATGATTCTTTAGGTAAAGAAGTTTCAGCAAATTATGTGCTGAAATTTTCGTTAGATTTTTCAGTTGACGATCAAGAGAATGAACAAGATTCAAGATGCAGTAGTTCATGTGTAGAAAATACAGTATTTCCTACTCCAGATTGCAATGCTTTAAAAAACATTCAATCGAAATCTCACTCAAAATGCGCAAAGCGTAATGAATTTTTCTGTATTAATGAAAAGTAAAACTGTTTCCTTGAATATCATTAAAATAAGATTATGGGTAAAACCTGCTTTTATAAGTAAAAAAGTAAATAAATTTTAAAAATTTCATAATTTTCAAAAATAAATATTTTGCGCTATAAAATATTAGTGTTCTCTGGTTATTTAGCATTTTTAAGAGTTAAAATTCCGTTAAAATATTCATTTGGTCTTTTTGTATTATGAGAATATTTTAGACCTTTGTGCACTGGTGGAACTTTAAAGTACCATTTTAATTAATTAGCTCTAACAGATTAAATTTCCCAAAGTTGAGTATTTTATTTATGTATATCCCTTAATTTTCAATGTAATGATTAAAAAAAAAATATTGCAGGAAATCATAATGCGTTTGATAAAGGGTTAATACTTGAAAGATAGAAATTTGACAAATTTTATGAATTTATTCAAGGAGTAAATGTAATTGTTGAAAGCAATGTCTAGGAGCATTGTTACACGCATGGTGCACTCAAGATTGAATATTAACGTCGCACTATTCAGCAACACGAGGGCTTTTGGCGACGGACCACGTAATTTTGAACCATGATCAAGTGACGTGGACAACACCTGAGCCGGCACCCCCCTATCCTAACTAACACACCACACCAACGGGAGGACGTTTGAGCTCTCGACAAATTTAACGTGCATCGCTTCCCTACACGGCGTGTCTTTAGTAGCACTGGGCTCGAATTCGTGACAAGGCAAGCTACGATCCGATACCTATACCTATACCTATACCACTCGGCTACTGCGGCTACATGGTGCAGTCAAGAGATAAATTGTCCAAGCATTTCATAGATTCATATTTTGCAGTTAAGTATAGTTTAAACTAAGTAGTTAAGGTCTCAAAATATAATAGATAAACAAAATTCCCCTAAGTTTAGCTTTAAGGAAAAAATAGAGTCGAAGAAAAAATTCTTAGTGGTGGAAAACTGTCAGGGACAGAAGCTTATCCAAAGGTGAGTTAGAAAAAGTAATGTAGTTCGTTAAAAGATCAAGAAGTCAGATGACACTCAAAACGTTTTCAAAATAAGCATAAAAAAACTATTATAGCAAAAATACCTATATTTACAAGCTTTAAAAAAAACTAATTAAAAAGTTTCATTCAATTGGTTATCATTACTACAATGGTTATGTTTGGTAACTACTATAAATTTTAAAAAATCTTTCACATACATTTTAAAATCTATTTTGTTCTAACTTTTGTGTGAACGTTATTTAGGAGCAATCATACTCCAATCTATCCGTCTCTTAAAACTATTCTGACAAACCTTTTAACAAACTAAGCATTAAAAGCTTCCTTAAACTGATTTCAAAGTTTCTGTTGGAACTCCAGTTATGTCATTAATCCCGATTTGAGTGACATAGCACTCAAATTTCACGGCCGTTACTCTTCTAGTTAACGATCCAGGTTATTAAAAGAGATTAATAAATATGAGAGTTATAGATGAGCAGATTAAACAGACAGTCATGATCCGATAATTTATCGAGGCAATAATAAATGGATATTTCTAATCTCACTAGCGAAAATGTGTTAGCAGTTCTTGATGTCAGAGAAAATAAATAATCCATGTTCGACAAACACACCAGTTTCACTCTAATCGATTCATACATAAATCGAACAAAGCCGATACTAAACGCAGAATAATCTCATCGGGATGGGAAAATTAGTTTCCCTCGTCTAAAAGCGAATCCATAAACGTGACGTTCTCACGAGCATTTTTATATGTTGATTCTCAAGAAACATTTTTAAAATCAAAAGTTAAAATAGACAATGGTTCGTGACAGTCGGTGCGTAAAAAGTTCTCAGTATGAAGACATTCGCTTAAACTACGGATGGCAAAGAAAGAATGACCCAACTTGTCATACATGTCAGGCCTTTCACTCGGGAATAATTTGAATGAATTCACCCATACCCTTAAGGTCGACACATCCATTCGCATTAAGCAGAAAGCATTTCGACGGCTTCAACCATTTGAGAAATTAACTGGTTTACACTTGAACAGTTTTTGTAAATAATGCCATTTTCTCTTTTCTTGAGGTGAGAACTCTTGTAGCGTTTGTTTTACATTTTAATCGCGATTGCAAGAAAAAGATATGAGTGAACCAGGTTTGTTTGCTTAGTTCAATCGATTTTTGACAGTGATACATTATTATAAAATTCTCTTTTTCCAGAGATCATACTAATGCTTACATTAAAAAAAAAAACAATCACTCCTTTCTTACTTTTTTTCTTCTCCATACAATAGATGTCTTCTTTTTGTTTCTTTATTTTTATAGAATTGCTGTACGGAACACTGCTTATATTCACCTTGAGGATGTATTATCGTATTCTGCGAAAGTTTAGACTATGAAAAAAGGTTCCGCAAGAACCACATTCGTTGACGAATACCACGAGTACATTCAGTCAAACAATACAAAAAGGCGACATTAAAGTAATTGATTTCTTTATTCAAAAGATTTAGTAAATTAAATTTTTTCGAGGCGTTAATCTTATGAAATGAAATTTAAAGGTTTGAACGTGAAATATTAAGATTAATCGCTTAATTGTTTGGCATGTTTTGCTGGTTTGTGCGTTTGCAGGTTTATAGAAACAAAATTATACACATATCCGCCAGTGTCGTAATTAAATGCTGCCACATTCTTTTCTGAGTTGTGTTTTAAATTTTGAAAGAAAAAAGATGTATGTAGTATTTTCAAGGTTAATATATATATATATATATATGAAGTCATTTTTTCAGCCTGTAGGTTTAATAAAATTGAGATTTGTGAAATCTCCTAAAAAAATGTTCGCAAATATTTTATAGTCCCAAGAGTGTTTAGGTATCCGACTATATTCGGGAAAAAAGTGTATAAATGAATAATTTTTTTGATATTTAGTGTCATCTGAATTAGAATATACATATAAAACTGTTTTAAGAATATTATTAGAATAAAAAATTATTTAAATGCAATTTTTTGGCAAAAAAAGGAAGAAAGACTGATATATTTTCAGAACTTTCCCCTTTTAATAAAAACGCTGCTACAATAGTAACATTATGCCTTTATAGCTAGGACTTTTGTATTGAGTCTGAGCTAGAATTTTTGAAATCTGTAATTCAGAAGGAAATTTATTCATATTTTAATATATCAGAGTAGAGAAATTTTAACGTAAGACACCGATTATTATTTCAATTGATAAGTTACCCTGAAAATAATGTGATTTTTTGAAAAATCCTAGTTCAGGCTCTGTAGAAAAGTCTTACATACGTATAAGAAAAATATTATTATTATAATAGAAGCATTTTTCGTAAAAGGAGAATGCTTTGAAAATCTGTCATATACGCTTATTACGAAAATGATTCATTTATATGCTTTTCAAAATCATGATTCTGAACGTAGTCAGATACCTTAAATGAACAATTAAAATCATAATGCTGTCAAATATTAAATGTGATGTATGCTACAGCGTTAATATTTCGATAGGTTTCATTAGTAGTTCAAAGAAAAATTAAGCAGCACTATGTGCGTAAATACACACAACTTGGATTTTAGCAAATTTTAAACTTCTTAGAGGAGGGGTAGCCTACCTTTTTGAGAAGTGTGCCACTATCCGATAAAAAAAATATGCTTGCCACTTCAAACTTTGCCAAACCATTTGAAACAAAAGAATATGAAAAAATGCTACTTATAGGCTTAATATGGAATTTTTATGTAAATAGCCCATATTTTTTGCAAGTCTATATATATATAATAGCATTCGTCATTTTACGTCATTTCGCGTTGGGAGCTTATAGTGGAAGGTTGAATTTTCGATCTCCAGTAATTATTTTACACGTAAGTGGGTTTATTTTTATTTTTATTATTATTATTCCTCTCTTTGAGACATTCATTATTGTTCACTTTTCTTAGCTTCATTTTAATATATTAGCAGTTTTTCTTCCACGTGTTGTATTAGGCTTAACTTTTCAACTTGGTTTTTTTTCCTTTCCCCTATTATGTCAAAAGTTTCTTCTGTACGAGGAAGGTGGATCCATAAAGCATTGCTAACCCTAATTCCCTGGCCTAATTCAGTGACAGCTTTAGAAATCATAATAGGTCTCCAGTTTAGTCCAAAGACTTTTTTTTTGTATCTACATTTTTTGTGTCTGGTGAATTCCAATTTCTTCCTGCTTTAGCACTGTAGGTTCTAATACTTCTTCACTTTTATTTTATATATATATATATATATATATATGTTGTAGAAATTTAAAAATAATATATTAAATAAGACAAAAGTACGAACTTAAGTTAAATTGTTAATTTTTTTTCAGTTTCAATATCAAATAAAAATAACCAGAAAAATTTAATTTTAAATAATTATTAAACAGTTAGTACTTTCTTAATGGGTTTTCAGTTTGTAGATTTTTTACATCAGGATTAGTTCTCGAAAACGCTAACAAAATCGGGTAGTTTTAGGTGTGCATCCGTTTCTCTTATTTCTCCAAAATCGATAAAAAAAATAGTAAAAGTGTGTTGACAAAAGAAGATATATGATCAATCAGGATTGTAAAAGAACAATCTTTTCCTTGTAATCTTAAATTTAAGTTATTTAAATGTCTTAAAAATTAAGACATTTAAATTGTTAAGAAAAATCTCAAAGCCTATCTTCATTCTTGAGAAGCAGGCACTCACTAGTAGTTCATTGTTTTCTTCCAGATATTTTAAAACACACTCCCTCAAATTCCAGAATATCACGAATGCACTTCCTTTGGAAAACCAACCCACACAACAATGAAGGTTGTATTGTCTTCATTATAAGTTTCTGTTGAAATTTAATTAAGTGTATTTAAAATAAATTTTGATGTTTTGTTTTGTATGAGACAACTACTTTCAATAAAACGGTAAAAAAATTAATAATTACTATCTTTTAAATTTTTTCAAATTTTTTAATATGTTTTCGCACGCCACTCTCATAACTCCACTGTGGCACGCGGGTTGGCCACCCCTGCCTTAGAGTAAAAATTTTAAGTTCTAGAAAGTCATCCAGTTGTTTATATTATACTATAACTTTTACTGAAATTTTTTTACGATAATTTATAAGAATATTTCTTTTTTTTCATAATATTAGACGAATACAATCAATCCCCGAAAATTTTTTATCCATTAATCCATTATTATTCAGCTAAACAACGCAGAAGAAATCTATTTTACGACTAAGCAAATATTGATTTAAAGACATACAAAGCCGCACGTTAAATTTGATGCTGCTTGATTTATTTTTTGAACCAGAATGTTACTCTCTTCTGATTCTATCTAAAGGTTTTTCTTTTTACCAGTATACCAAGGACGGCGGTAAACCAATAGTTAATAGTACTGGCCTCGTAGTAAGGGATATTCTATTCCAAACTCGGATTCCAAACTTTAGTCTTCAAAAGATCCATCACCAGGAACAGGGTTATTGGGACAAATTTTATGGGGAGGTAGAGGACATCACAAGGATTCAGATCTGCATAGCAACCCATAGTTGTAGACGTCTTCGTTCAGAGTTAGGTGTCGTTGTTTAAAAGAGCATTTGAAGAAACAAACCTGCATTACTGCAGTCATTTGAGCTGTCATCCTTCAAAAGAGCATGGGTTGTTTTACGAATAGCAAGCTGGTGGAAATGCACCTAATTTATGGAAATGCACTAGCAGCCGATAAATTGTGTTTAACGGATATCCAACAAAATCCAGGTGTGTTGAAGCGAGTCTGACAATCCATGGTCCGATGGTGTACCACATGCATTGCTAGCAATGGTGGAAACTTTGAACATCTTTTGTGACATTTTCCCATGCCTGCCATAGAACATGTAATATATTTGACCAATAAATATTTCAGATCTGTCTTGTCTCTCTTCGTTTCTTGTACCTGTCGTGCTACTTTCCCATGACCTTTCCGACCCCGGGTTTTTATGTAAATCTGAATCCTTGTGATCTCCCCTACCTCCACTTAAAGATTGTCCCAATAATCCAGGGACACCTTATATCAGCGTTTCTCAAACTGTGGGGCGCGCCTCCGTAGGGGGGCATGATAACTGTGCAAGGAGGGCGCGAGCATGTTGAAAAGTCGAAAACCAAAGATTATTTAAAAAAAGTTTTAATTTACTGAAAGTAAAACAAACAAAATGCTGTGTGACATAATAAAAAATGAAATACACATTTACACTGATATAATACACTTATAAATGTATGAGTACTGTACAATGTATTTTATAATTAGTTTAACAATACTAAGTCAAGAACAAGTTTGATATTTATCAGTGACCCTATTGCCTAGTATTAACACTTATCTTTATAATTTATACGGTTTACAATTAATCCCTTAACTGCCGATTAAAAGTTACGCGATTCGCTCCCCAATGCCACCATTTTCCAAGTAGACGCGCGAATGTCATGTGGGGAGAAAATCCTCTGTAATAATTAAATTCTTTGGAAACATTGTCGAGATCCTTTTATTGCATTCCAAGGCCTTCGGAATAATTTTATGGATAGTATTGTACAGAAAAGATTGTATTTCGGAAAGACGTATATATACATCCAGAAAATTAATGCTTAGGCTGAGCGAGACGCTTATATACCCAGGTGACCCTTACGAGGTTTAAGTCGTAGAGTAGTTTTAACGTGAAAGAATAATATTATTGAATTCAATTAATTGTTATTGTATGGAGGGGGGTGCGATGAAAATTATGATTGAATATTGGGTCGCGAATATTGAAAGTTTGAGAAACACTGACTTATATATATATACAAAGAGAGAGAGAGAGAGACTTTTGTGTGTGTGTGTGTATTTAGTATATAAGTTTTCACACACACATAATACGTAACATTCTTAGAAATATCATGACTAGTTACTGAAACATGTGCAATGCGTCAAAATTTTTTCTTTTAAGTGCAAATATTTCTTCTTTTTTGTTACCTAATTCGTATTCACTAACTAGAAAAGAATGAATGTCGTATTTCTTAAAATACTATATAATTAAATTTTTGACGTATTTATTTTATTTGTGGGAATTAAACAAATTTACTTGACTGATAACATAACGCTTCATTACAAACATCGCAAAAGACGTAATTCAAGCGGATTAAACGAGAATATATATTTTTTAATTCTATGCTAGAAACTCAGATTTGTAAACCGGCGAATTTTAAAATATAGTTAATGATAGACTTTAAGTCCTAGCTTACATGTGTTGGAGTGCTATTCAAAGTAAATCCCGTTGCATTAAACGCCTCTGAAGGCGCGGAATACAGAGCTCATCATATATTAATCCGTCAGCGCATTAAATTAAACAGACTGGTACGGAGAAATGAATCGGCTCATAAATTTTATTGCTGCTATTAAGGTTACATATTATCAAAACTTGGCGTTTCAAGGACACACAGAATTAATTTTAGCTTCATGCACAGTATACATCTTTTAAGTTACTGTGACATCATAGAATTTAATCTCTGAATATTTCAGAGTTCAAGGGGAGTATAAGTATGGATTATTGTTTTAACTTGTAGCCTTTATATTCGGCTCCCCTTTATATAAAGCAATGGTCGTCAAACTTATGAAGCATTTGAATTACCATACCATTTTAAATTCTATTGTGAATTACCTACCAAATTATAACTATCAGTTTAATTAAAAAAACCCTAGTAAATATGAAATAAATTTTAATTAAGCTGTCTAATGGATGAGCGGTCCCATTCATAAGTGTACGGTAGTCAAAACAAAAACTCAATTCATTAACAATTCTCAGCAACGTAACAAATTTCAACATCCCAAGTTAAGAAGTGCGCCTTAGATAAATATGGGAGCAATAGCAAGGTAGACGAGATAATTGAAGATTTTATCATAAATCGGATCACTTACTCTTAGCAAGTCCTGGCAATACATCTTCTAAATATTTGAAGATAATTTCTTAAGTAATCTAAATCAAGCCGACACCAATCCAATTTAAACAGTTAATTGACCAAATCGTCAATCTTAGTATTAATCAAATAATCTACGAAGCGCTCTCGACTAGCTTTACGTTAATCATTAACACTGCTATCCCTTTAGCTTCTAACCTCTCTCTTTATTGATCCCTCAGGGGGCTCACCTTCTTTAGGTGGGCACGGGTGTCACAATCCCGAGGTACCCTAGTGATCTTTTCCTTTTCCCAAGGGGTTTACTATCTTTGGTAAACACGGGTGTCACGACCCCGGGGTACCCCAGTGATCCTTCTCTATTTTCGACCCTCCATCTTGTCATCCAATTTCTTTTCTTCTTTTGCAGTCCAGACCACAGACCTATGAATGTTTGGTGCAGTATAGCCAAAACTGGCTCTTGCGCCATAAAACACCAAACTCAACTCAACTCAACTCTCTTTATTGAACCTGAAAGTTAATCTTTAAGTACAAGCCATGATTTGAATAATTCACTTCTTCTTCTTCGGAAAAACGTTTTCAATAGAATAATATTTAAAGAACAATTATTCAACAAGAAGTACGTGAATAGGCCCGTTACAACTGTATTAACAGATTTTTTTGTTAGGCCTTTAACTGTAATCATAAGGATGGAACTGTTTTGACATATCAGCAAGCTTTTTAATGTTGGGAGAGTAGGTAGTGGCAGCAATTCGAATGCAATTGTCCAAGTGTTCATTAATGAGTTTCTATACTTGTTTTTAATAACTCCACTGTTTTTGTCTTTAACGTCAGCTGAGGGGAGGAATCAAGGTTACCAACCGGAGAGTTAACGCGATCTACCAAAAATGTCTCAGCAAGCTGCTAGTAGCTCGCGATCAACGGTTGGGTGATTACTGATATAATGAATAGGACAGAGGCTTAAAAAATATCGCAGTCTTCAAAAGCTTTAAGGATGCATTTCAGTGAACCTTTCTAGTAAACAACATTTTGTAACGGGTCTATTCGAGTACCTCCTACTAATCCTTTTGGGGTAAAACTGTTTTTTTAAACATTATTCTATTGAAAACTTTCACCCGAAGAAGACGTGACTCATGTAAATCAAGGATTATATAAAAGCATTAACTTTCAGCTTCGAAAGAGAGAGAGGTTAGAAGCTAAACGGATAGCAGTTAGTGATTAACGTAAAGCTAGTCGAGAGAGATTCATAGATTACTTACTTAATATTTAAGATTGACGATTTGGTCAATTAGCTGTTTCAACTCGAATAGAGTCGGATGGAAGTACATTAACTTAGAACGTAATTTCAAATATTTAGAAGGTGTATTGCTAGGACGTGCCAAGAGTAAGTAATTCGATTTATAATTAAATATATTCAATTATCTCGTCTACCTCGCTTTTTCTCCCATTTTTATCTAAAGGTGCATTTTCTAACTTGGGTTGTTGAAATTTGTTAGGTTGTTGAGACTTGTTAATAAATTGTGTGTGTTTTTTTACTATGGCTAATCTTCCTTCTAACTCTCTTTTCACTAATAGATGGGACAGCCCATCCATTACAATTTGACAGGACATTTTTCCTTCTTTGACTTCAGAATTGAAAAATCTGAATCCATTCATCAGTAACTTGGTGTTAAAACTGTAATGTAAACTTCTACATTTTTTAAATCTGGAACATACTACCTAAAATCAGCTTTAATATGTAATGTTATATGTTTAATAGCTTATCTAAACAGGATTGATAATGATTAAAAGATTTATGAAGCTTTTTAAACAAGCGCTTGCAAATATAAATGCAAGGCTTATTTTTTTTTATAAAAAAAATACATATATTGTGACGGGCTCACGCGTTTTTTCTGTAACATAACCTCTGGATTCTTTGATGGCCAAGATTAATGGCGACTCTTTTCCAACCAAAATCCAAGAAGCGAAACGCGAATATGAAATGCAAATAAGATAGCTTTTAAAAGAACAGAAGTTTCAGTAAGCAGGATGGCAATTTAGGGAAAGTTATGTTTGGAAGAGATACGAGTGTGAATTGACAGCCTATCATAAAGTTACCGAGATATTCAGCCATTGATACAAGGTACATACCATTGCACGCGAGCCTAGACGTTTCCGTACCGTGATAGAATCTTAGTTTGGATTAAGGTAGGACTGATTATTTGATATTAGGACTTGAAATATTATCAGAATTGAGAATAGGCGCATAATATAATTATTTAGATAAAGTGGTCTAAATTACGCAATTCGGTTTAACTATCTCTGTGTGTTTGGTTCATTAGATTCTCACTTATATAAATTTATCTAAATTGTTAAAGGTTTAAGTTATATTCTTAATAAAGTCATATTAAGAATTTTAAAATGTCTATTCATTTTGAGAATCCCACACCTCTAATTCACGCTGACAATCAAAGATATGGTCACCAAAGATCGCGACCATATCACAATATATTTTTATAATACTAAGAATATTGAACTTTTAAGCACGTCATCAAGAAATAAAAGTCACTACAATTGAATTATTATGAGGAAATATATATTAAGAGGAAATATAAAAGCCCTTGTCAGTGAGCGCTAGACTTCAGCGTCGAACGAATAAATTCACTGGATCGTTAAATATAATTATTTACAAGTACATAAACTTAAACAAGCGTGACAATATAAAACAAATAAAATTCATAGCGCTTTGTTAAATGTATAGCTTAATATAATGTAATTCATCTTTGTTCTTAAGCATTGAATTAATCTAATCTAACAGAAAGATACATTAGTTTTCTTGAGCTACAATTAGTATAATTATAGAAAGGTTACATTGTTTAGATTTCGCATAATTGCGCACTGAAATGAGGTGGCTTGTTACTATTGTAGATATAGCAACCTTTTAATTATCACACCACCAGACACACTAATTGGTATGGTAACTAAATTATATTTAATCGAAAATACGACCACAGAATAATCAAGCAACAACTCGTTATTTTTAATTAAAGCCCACTGATGGAAAAATGCATTAGAACATTAAATAAATCATTCTATTTATTAGTTTTATGTAAGGGCTCACTAATAACATATTATGTATGAAACATTATTTCAAGATGTTGGCTATTTTATCTCATAGAAATGTTATTCGTCGAGCAAAAAAATTCTCAATCAACTACAATAACCTGCCTAAAATAACTTAATGCATTTGTTGTGTAAATAAGGGGTGATAGGCCTAAATGCAGCGGAATTCCAGCATTAAAATTAACGTCGATATTCAAATGAGATAAAAATGAGAACTTTAATCTAAAAAACCCCCACAGATTTATTATCAGTAACATAAGGTAATTAGCATCAACAATTTATCCATATATTTTGGAATTAAGGTATCTTAAGACAAAGAGGCACTTAATATGACAAGAGGCATTTTAGTACGACAGAACGTCTGGAATGGTGCATCCGTTCGGTAAGAGTAAAGTCATAGAAATGATAAGTTGTAGGAGGCGCGTGCGCGACAAGCGACAATAGCGAAAGTGTACAAGGAAACAACATGTTGTATAATAAAAATTCGGCAAATAACGCGCACTTCTAACTCAAAAAAGAAGATCGAAATTTACGGGTGAGCAATATATACACCAGGTATATAAAAATGAGAGCTTCAAAAATAAACAAAAGGAAAAGCATAAAAAAAATTAGACTTCTACGCAGATCGGGATACTATTTATTTAAAAGAAATGACATACCTAATGAACTTAAAGCAGAGCTTCTCAAACTGTGTTGCACGCCCCCCTAAAGGGGCCTGATAACCCGAGAAGGGGGGGGGGCGAACAAATTGAAAAATCAAAAACAAAAGACAATTTAAAAAAAATATTAATTTATTGAAAGTAAACAAACAGAATAAATTATTACATAATAAAAAATTTAAGAAACATGATATTATACACTTATAAATACACTGATATAAAACACTTATACACTGATATAATACACTTATAAAATACACTGATATAACACACTCATAAATGTATCAGTACTGCACACAATGTATTTTGTAATTAATTTGACAATACTAAGTTAAGAATAAGTTTAATAATTACCAGTGACCCCACGGGCTTTTCATATGTAAAATTATATGCAAACATTAACATTTATCTTGATAATTTGTACTGTTTATAATTAATCCCTTAACTGCCGATTAAAAATTACGCGATTCGCTCTCCAATGTCACCGTTTTGCTGGTATGCAAAAGTATGTGGTGTATTGAGGGGGGGGAGGAGACAGGGAATAAATAAGAAAATCCTCTGAATTAAGTAAATCCGTTGAAAACACTGTCAAGTTCATTTTATTGCATTCCAAAGCCTTCGGAAAATTTTTATGGACAGCAGTGAACTGAAAAGATCGTATTTCGGAAAGACGTATATATACGTCCGGGACAATTTACGCACTGGCTGAGCGAGACGTTTATATACGCCGGAAGCAC
>BMAV01025048.1:18782-50199 GCA_019973955.1 Trichonephila inaurata madagascariensis | reverse complement strand
GTTATTGTATGGAGGGGGGCACGATGAAAATTATGACTGAATATTGGGTCGAAAGTATTGAGAGTTTGAGATGCACTGACTTAAAGGGTTGTAGTTCTAGTATATAATATTTTTTCAAAAGTTTGAGATAATACCCTGAATAAATGACTTCAAAATATAAGAGCATTGCACTTGTAGAATTCAGGTTCCTTTCCTAAAAGAAAAAGAGATGACCGTCATACGCCGAATATATCTAAAAAATAAAAATTGCAGCTTGAAAGTATAGGTGCGCGTTATACATCGGTACGCGTTATACGCCGGATTTTACGGTAATTTGGCAGTAAACTAAAAAAATCCTGAAATAATCTACTCTAGGTAATTGGAGGGTACTGATTATAATCATTAATCCTTCTTTTCGGTTGGGGAGGTCAAAATTCATCAGAAATCATTTCTTTTCAGCAATCCATTCCATTTTCTGTGAGAGATCTTAAGATGGAGCCAGACTTCATTTACACTAATCTAAAAAGTTAATACTTTAAAATAGGAATAGAGGAGCATCTAAAATAGGATAGAATTTAATAATACTTACTATGTCGTAAGTTTTTAGTGAATAGCTAAGTTTTTGCCTCTTTGCTTGCGATAAAACACCAGCATTCTATTGCAAAATCTTCAAAAATTCACGTTGAGAGCTGAATCTCTTTAGCCAGAGCCGCGTAGATCAGTGCTTCTCAAACTTTCAATGTTTGCGACCCAATATTCAATCATAATTTTCGTCGCGCCCCCCTCCCTTACCCCCCGCCTCCAAACAATAACAATGTATTGAATTCAATAGTAATATACTTTGACGCTAAGCCTACAATACGACTTTAACCTCTTAAGTGCCATCAGTGTATATAAACGTCTCTCTCAGCCAGCACGTTAATTGCCCAGGACGTATATATACATATTTCTGAAGCTTTTCTATGCATTGCTACCCATAAAATTATTCCGAAGGCTTCGGAATGCAATAAAAGGACCTTGACAGTGTTTGCGATGGATTTACTTATTTCAGAGGATTTGCTCTTATTTATTACTTCTGAACCCCCCCCCCTACAAGCCACCACATACGCTCGCCTACATGTTAAACGGTGGCATTGGGGAGCGAATCGCATAATTTTTTAATCGGCATTTAAGGGATTAATTACAAACCGTACAAGAGAGTTATCAAGAGAAATGTTAATTTTTGTATATAATTTTAGATATGACAAGCCCATGGGGTCACTAGTAATTATTAAACCTGTTCTTAACTTAGTATTGTTAAATTAATTATAAAATATATTGCGCAGTACTGATATATTTATAAGAGTATTATATCAGTGTAAATGTGTATTTTACTTTTATCATGTCAGAGAATATATTTTGTTTGTTTACTTTCAGTAAATTAGTATTTTTTTGAAAATAGTCTTTTGTTTTCGACTTTTCAATATGCTCGCGCCCCCCTCGTAAGGTTATCACGCCCCCCCCTATGAGGCTTGCCCCACAGTTTGAGAAACGCTGCCGTAGATCATTTTGCTGTATGAGACGTTGCTGGGATTGTACCTATGAGGAGGTAAATCTACTTTGCACTCTATACTATGTATATGTGGTATGAATACTCTATGTATATGTGTAGGGTGTCTTTAAACTTCTTGTACGAACTTAGATTGGCGGTAGGGATCATTGTTAGGAATCATAATCACATAGGAAAGCAAGGGTGGAAATCCCCCCCGGACGACACACGGTGAGTTAAAGACACAGGAAAGACAACAGAAAATGGCGTAAAATTTTTATTACAGTAATACAGATTTTAGATATTAAAAAAAAAAGCGTACAATCATCATAGCAAGTGTTCGTTCGATACCCCTTACATCCTTATTTCGCAAGGTTACGATATACCCGAGAGAGAATATTTGGGGATTAAGTTGATGCCTCTCGTCGGATATCTTTCTCAATACAACCGTTCACAGCGCTTCTATATCCATTTACTAGTCCATAGACGTTGATATCTGTTCGTGATGCTATTCATGATCACCGCACGCAGTCGGCATCTGAAATGAGGAACCATACGTGTTATGAGTGAAAGCATACAGCGCCATCTATCTGTTTCCGCTTGTGTATTCCTTTTTCTTATGTAATTATGATTTATAACAATGAACACGAAATTTTAGGACACTCTGTATACATATAAGAAGTAAATAGCTTTTAAAATCTCTATATCAATAGTAATAAATTCGTACTAATATTCAAATTCATTACTGTTATAGAGAACTCATGTTAAATACAAATCTACTGTATTAACATTGGATTAATTACATTAATTAAATTAATATAATATCAGTACAAATAATTTCGCAAATCACATGCTCGAAAATTAATGTAGTATTTTTCATTAAAAAAAAAAGAACAGTAATTTTTCCCTCAAAAGAGAGTTTCGATCTCTGTCTTAGATTAACTGATTTGATTTTGTTTGATATACGATACATCACTCGACGTAATACTATTAGTAATTTGTAATAGTCCGCGCAATTAAGAAGATTATTATCTTTTTTTTATAATCTTCATTGCTAAAGGTGCGGCGTTTTTTCAGATTCAACCGCAGCCGTTTTCATAAGACTGACTGTCTAAGCCAATGTCGTAACGTACACCTCCGCAACCCCTTCATTGCGGGGGGACCCAAGGATTCTAGGGGGGGCCCTAATATTCTCCGTAACGCCGCTGGTCTAAGCGTAATGCTAAGTATAGGATCCAGAATTTAAAAACATTTTCAAGCAGAAAATTCTGAATATTAATTCTAGCTTCATTATTCTATACAAAATAGCATATTTCATTTTTGACTTTCACAGTTAATCAATTTCTCTTTGTGCAATATTTATTCTACCTTTCGTCTCCTAAACTGTAATGCTAACTGGAAATTTAATTTAATAAGTTGTAGTGTGAAATATATTGCTTAATGATAGCAAGTGTCAGAATTTAAATGCATAGCTTAATAAATGGACGAATGCATTACATCCAAATGAACTTGATATTAATCAAGACATTTTTCTGTCTGAAATTGTGTTTCCAGTTTGAATCAGGCTTTTTGATATCAAGGTAAACATACCTTTGATTTATCAAGGTTATCATGGCAGAATTAGTGAATGAGTATTAATGTCGTACTATTCAGTTACTCGAGGGCTTTTGGTGACGGACCTCGTAATTTTAACCATGGTCAAGTGATGAGGATGACACCTCTGAGCTGGCACCACCCTCTCCTTAGATTCTACATTATACCAACGGGAAGATGTTTCAGCATCGACAGATTTAACGTTCATCACCCCCCTACACGATGGGCCTTCAGCGGTACCAGGCTCGAACTCATGACACGCCGGCCACGAGTTCGTTATTTTGACCTCTAGGCTACAGCGGTCACCCTGATAGAACTAAGTCTTCAACCTAAGATTTTCTGACCTCATATAATTCCAATTATAAAAAATTTAAACAATTAATAAATCGAGGTAATCATGCAAAACACCGCGTGCGATTTGTAAGAGTTACACACTCTAATAAAGAGTCAAGAGTTCAATTTTTTTTCCAAATTATGAATATTGTATTCTTTCGTATTATTGACTTAAAACTATCACTCAGTGACGTAATGGAGAATATTAGGGCCCTCCTGCAATGTCAGGTTTTGAGCCCCAAGTTTGATCTTACGAAGGGTAAGTACTTGGCGTAAGTCAGACTTTGGGCCCCCTCGCAATGCGGGAGTGTGCGTTACATTACTGCTATCTTATTGGCAGTTCTACACTTCTCAGACTTTTGCTAATCCCGGCATAATTTCGAGACAAAATAATTATCTTCACAGGATCTCTGTAGAAATCATGACTAAACCTCAGTTCTATTTAAAACCATGTTCTCCTAACGTTGACGAACAAGACAAAAAAAAAAAAAAAAAAAAAAAAAAATCGTTTCAACACTATTATAATATTTCGACTTAGCTATTTTGCAGGTTGAATAATATTTAATTATACTGTTCATTTCTATTTGTCTGCATAAAATATCTTCCGAAATTTATCTGTTACATATGGAAATTTTACATTAATATTCAACAATATTTATTAAAACGAAAAATAACATATTTATGATATGTGTAGCTGGAATACCGTTCTTCGAATAGGTTACATTTTTAAAAACAAAACTCGGCAATCAAATTATCAAGAATAATATTTTTAATGATTGTCAAACCCGTTAAAGCACACAATCCATCTAAAAACTTAATTTTTTTTAGAGGGTCCACCTTTTGTATAATTTTCAGCGAACTGCAATTTACCCTTCAAGAAAAGAACGGTTTAACAGAAATACGTGAATATGGTGATATAAAATATAAAACGAACATGCCAAAAACATAAATGAAAATGGCTGAATGAAATTATGGATGCAAATTATAATAGAATAGTAGCAATAGTAAATTTAAGCACTGCTCACTCTGGGACAATAATCTGAAACAGATCAACAAGAAACAAAAAATTAGTTTAGGAATGATAAAACCACCGCAAAGCATTTCATAAAATATTATTATAATATATATATATATCAGGCAGCCGAAAAAGAAATTACATTAGCATTAACTGAAGTACTAAAAACTACCTAAAACAGATAAAATAGGTTCAGCTTTGATCAAACTACTATCAGCAACAGTATCTAGGTAGTACACACTGTACTAAAAGTAAAATTTAATTCCGCTACAGGAATAAACAAATGAATAGATATTGAAATAATTATAAGGATAATTAAAATATATAATGATCTCCAAAATCTATAAGAACATATTGTCAGAAACAAAAACCATCGTAATGTCATGTGGCCAAAACTCGCGTCAACATGGAATTTTAAAGCTTTCTTTTTAAGAACTTCCTGATAAACTTTATTAAATGTCTTACCATTAAGAGCAATGGACAGATTTCTGTATTATAATGTCTTGAACAACCAACATAAAGTTGTCTGTAAAAACAACTATTATAAAGTTGTCATCAATAAAGTCAAAGGCTGGCTTTATTGATGTTTAAAGCAAAGCTGAGATGAATTGGGTAATGAAACCATTTAAACTGGAATATATCTGATAGAATGATAATAATTACTGGGATGAAAACATTTTTTCTAATGGCTTTTTCATTCAGAAAAACTGCTTGGATAGCGTTAGGTATAAGCTTCTTATAATGGATAGTCTGGCAGCATTACACACACACAGTAAAGAGGGGTCTAGTTTTTCAAGGAGGATTGGGACAGCAATTCTGAGTTCCAAAATATGTGAAGGTATATCGGGATGTTTAAAATAGTTTTAAACAGTTGGATTATTGACGGTTTCCCTTTGATCATAAACTTTGACCTCGTTTGATGGAAGTTTATTCCATTTGTCGTTATGGGTGAATTCCTTACACCTTTCCAATCACTGATAATGTAATTAGAGACAGCCTTCTGAACGCCACACACAAGCTGGATTGTATTTTACTATAGACCAAATAAGATATGAAAATGCATATTAACATTAACTGAAGTAAAAAAAAAATATTTTAAACAGATAAAATAGGCTCAAATTTGATTAAAAAAATCCATAATATATATTAAACGAATTTAATTTATGTTTAATGAAGAGAGCTAAAATGGTCTTAGTTGGTAGAATGATGAAACTCTGACAAAGTGTTCCAAAAAACACAAAATAAATAAAGAGAAAAAAGATAATTACATACTGTAAAAAATATGATTCTGATATATATAAGAGTCAAGTATTCTGCTGGAAATTTCCATTCAAAAAAGCTTTATTTTATTGAAAGCTGAAATAAAAATAAGGCGAAAAAAATTCTTTTTAAAGTTTATGAGACTTAATGAAAAAAAGTTTCCTTCGATTACACAAATTGTTGTAAATTTAATAATAATAAAGGAGATAACCTTGTAATACTACTAAATGGCTTTATAAAACGAAATTTATTCAATACCCTAATTGAGTAATCTTTTTGCTTTTCTAATTAAGAATAGTTCCTCAAATAAGATCTCCAGTCACCAATAAGTATAAATCAAAAATATTATTTAAAACACTTTTTACTAAAAAAAAATTCTTCAAAATGTTGTTTACTTTTTCCTCATTCCATTTTTTTATCAATACAAATCATTAACTAAATAGAAAAGTTTTCATATATTTTTTTCCCAGTTGTTTCAAATGTAGTTTTACTCAGCAAACTTTGAATGCTCGAATGACTATTAAGTCGGTTGTAACTACGAACCACAAGCGACGAATGTAACTTAACGCGTATTTTATAGTTACCGCCTTTCATTGCTGGTATCAAATTTCTCCCAACTTCAAGGCTTCTTAACCTTTGAACGGGTTATAAGCAACACACACACAAGTGGAAAAAAAATCCATCTACGGAAATCAATCAATTAAAGTCTTTCCTCAGGGAATTGTAAAGGAAATTTTTATACTTTAACTGTCAAAAACGAATGAATTATTACATTCAACCCAAGATATTAGTTCCACTTGCCTCTATCAACAGAATGTACGTACGCTAAGTCTTGTTTACTTGTGTTTTGTGCTAACGCTCAGCACACACACAGAGTATTAATTTGTGAACATGAAGCATGCTGTCAGGAGAACAGATACGAATTGATGGATGCGAAATTAGTGTATGTATAGGCTTGTTAAAGTGTACGTAAAAACAATGCATACTAGTAGTGTAAGTGGTAAAATAATGACGTATTAAAATAAAATAAAATTTGCATTTAGAAAATGTGTGATGGAAAAGGTTATTTGCGCAACATTTCCATGAAAATGTTTGATTGTTACTTCTTCGAAAGCAATGAAAATGACATTTTTTTTGTGTGTTAATATAGGGTGCAACAATAGAAACGATAGTACTACTGAAATCAAAAAGAGAATTAATATGGTTAAAAGATGTCTTAATGGAATATGAAAATATATATATGAAATAGAATTTAATCAAAAGAAAAACAAAAGGTCTATTGTGTGTGTGTATAGAAGTTTTTTAAGATCAATCATTATATATATTAACTTATGCGTGTGAAACTTGGTCCATGTCTCGAACAGATGAGAACATAAGAAGTATGTATAAAAGGAAGATTTTAAGATTTAGTTTTGGAGGAATTCAGAAAAATCGAATGTGACGAAGAAGATCACATTTCGAGTTCTATAAATCGTATAAAGAATCTGACATTGTTAACTTCATCAAAATACAATGAATTAAATGGGCAGATCACGTTGTCAGAATGGACGAAGACCGCACCAATAAAAAAGTCTTCAATGCCCAACCAATTGGCACACAGAGAAAAGGCAGGCCAAATTCTTAGATAGATTGATGACTTAAAAAAAGATCTCCTAGTTTTGAGAACTAAGAATTGGAGAACACTGGCAGGAAGAAGGCAGGCCTGGAAAAGGCTTCTTTAAAAGGTCAAGGCCCACCCTGGACTGTCGAGCCACTGAGGAAGAAATATAGGGCAGCATAATTTTACACAATTTTACTACTAAATATTGCTTTAAGTACACGCTTCTGAATTTCACTAGTACTAGGGTGGGCAAATACCAGCCCGTGGGGAACATGTGGCCCCCAAAGAGTTTTTTTGTGACCCGCCAAGACAGCCAGAAAAAGAACCAACCAAATGGACAGAAAATATTCTCTACATTTAGGTCAACATATATTTGTGAGCAAAGTTGTTATTGCATGATGATCAACAAGAATAAATATAAACGTAAGATGGCTGACATTAACTTTTACTCTGTGATAAGAATTTCAACCGGGCGATCTTTTTTCAAAACAGTTGTAGAAAAGTGTGATAGGATACATTTGTCATATTAAACTGATTCTAAAGTTAAATGGGCTCTCAGACATGAAGTTAGTGCAGGGGCGGCTCTAGGGCCGGACAAACCGGACCACTGCCCTGGGTGGCATTTAGATCGAAATTGAAAAATATTTTTTTTATGTTACAAAAAAATTGATATATTTTCTTAAATATTATTGGGTGTGAATTTTGTATTTCTCATTCAACATACCTTATTTCCTTAATTTGTACTCTGCATGTTTAATGTCAGTTTTCTTTTATATTGAAACTTGAAGGGTTCGTGATGGGAATATATCTTAAATCATGAAATTTGATATGTTTACACATTTTTCACTAGTAACTTTCTCCCTAACCATGAGTGGGGTCACAACGAACATTCCTTTTTCCCATACTATGCCCGGTGTCAGCCATCCGAAACGGGACAGGGGTAATAAGTGTTTTTTATTGATAGAGAATCACAGGAAATGTATCTTAGTCTTGAGTGTAGTTACTAAAAGTCAAAATAAGCGCTTGTGATGCCCACCATCAGTAGACACTTTTTCGAAGAAATTGGCCTACTGAAATGGGGGATTCCTTCTGTTACATTTTACTCATTTCGAATAATAACATGTAATTATGTTCTTCATTTCGAATTATTTTGTATTTTTTAAGACTTAAAATAATATATATAATGGTTATGCTGCCTTTTTGTTCTCCAAAATTATTCTAGTTTTAGAGGTATGTATCTACGTGAACAATTCATCTTTTTTTCAATTATAATTTTTTTTGCTTCGGTAAGAGGGGCGGCATTTTTCATTTTTGTCCGGGGCGGCAAAACTGCTAGAGCCGGCCCTGATTAGTGCAATAAATAAATTGAATAAAACTGCCACTGTTTTATTTAACATATTTATTGATTTTGATATGATATAATGCATACGTTTCTGAGATGAAAAGTTAACCAAAGCATGCCATCATTTTAAAAATGCGACCTTACGGTATCCTCCGCTTCCACAATGTAGCTCTCGAGCCAGAATAATTGCCAACCGCTGCACTAGTAGATACGACTTTTTGTTTCCTCTCGTAAAAAGAAATCACAATCTATTTCTTATGCTTCAGTAACATTTATTTTTTATTCTAAGTAAAAAAAAAATAATTGCTTAGTTTTAAGGTATCCGACTACTTGCGACAACCTTTTTTAAAAAAAATGGAGACATGGAGATTTTTTTGTGGTTTTTTTAAATCGAACCTCTATATAACGAAGTCGCTAAATCCCGGAAAAAAAGTTCGTTTGTATGGAAAATGCGTTATATAGAGGTTCATTTTTTAATATACTTTATAAACCACATAAAACAAATTTTAATTCATAAACACTATATATTAAATAAAGTAATTATTCACACCTTTTTTAAAATTAATATATGTTTATTTTATACATCTTACCCATCAAGGAAAAAAAAAGAAAGAAAGAAAGAAAAACTGCAAGGAAAACAAGAAAAAAGAATGCACTGTATGAAATACACTGTATTTTCAATATTAAGAAAATATAATTTTATATTAAAATTAATGAATTTTGAGGACATTTTCTAATTTAAAGCAAACAAGTAATATTAAGCATACATTATTTTATAACTAGAACACGGGGACTCAGGATAACTCCACTGAGTGTGAAAGGGGATATCGAAGATGTTTCTAGTGAACTGGACAATGGGGGTTAAAGGTAGATAAAACGTCCAGAACTCTATTGCTCTCGGTGAGTTAGGAAGAAGATTTATGACCACCATAAAATGTGTTAAAGCGAGAATAACTTGAAATGTTCGGAAATACTTAGAAAATAGGGAGAAAAAAAATTTAATCACAGAAGAAAAAGTTCGTTATATAGAAAAAGCACTTCGCTACAGAGAGGTTACTATACGAAGAAAGTTGTGAAATGTTCAAGGTTCCAGGAAAAAGTTCGCTATATAGAAACATTCGCAATATAGAGGATCGACTAATTAGTACATTTTTTTTTTTTAAAAAAAGGTCTGAAATTAAGAAGAGAAAAATAAATTATTACTACTAAAATAGAAAAAACGGGGTAAAAATTGACAAAAAATTACATAAACGGGGCCCGCTCTGTGCGAATAGTAAATGAACAAATTCTCAATTTTTCATTTTTGATGTATTACTTTGCTATTCCTTTTTGGAATGACCTTCAGGATAAGAGATATTTTAATTTTTACAAAAACTAGAGTACTTCGTCTTAATGATTATATGAAATTGTTTAAAAAAGCAGTGATTATATTCACATAAAGAACTGTAAATTTTGTAATAAAACACAGTGATTGATAAATCTGAAGGTTAAAACACTTCTACTGTTATACAGAACACACACAAAAAATTTCAGCAAATTATTTTAAAAACTTTTTGAGCAATCGCTGTCCCAGTTTGAGATTTTCGAAAAAAAAAAATACATTTCGAGTAAAACGCATTTTAAAGTTTGACATTTTATGTAAAGTTATGGTATCTGCATTTACTAAAACACTTGTAGTTTTTGTTCTAGTCAATGGAAAATAAGAAATTTGGTGTTTTTATAAAGCTAATAAGATGGCCTATAAAACAAAATCATAAAAAAAAAAATTGTCACTTTTTAAAAATAATCATGATTTAAGGGTAGTCGGATATCTTAACCACAAAATAAAAGCTTTTCTATTCAGAATCAAGAAACTAACAATTGAAAATAAAAATTTGAGAAATTGATTTAGTCTTGGAAATTTATTGGCTCGATCAAGCTATGTGTATTTCATTGTTAATTTTGCTTCCCAATATGCATAACTTCGATAAAAGATATTGTAATTGATTAATTGTTTATTAATGTTGTACGAGGACTACTGAATACGGACTTCTTATATTTTGAACCATGGCCATGTGACAGTGACGTCATTCGAGCGTATTTATTCTTAACCAAGACATAATTAGAAAAGGAATATTAGCTGGATTTTTCACGATGTTTGTAATGTGAAATCTTCTCAAAATATAAACTCGAACTACTCTGAAATTTGCATAATTCACCTGCCACTGTTTCTTTGTGTTGTATTTTAAATGTCACTCTTAGTATATAGTCTTACCTAAACTGAAACTATCAGCAAAAACCACAATTGACATTAAAACATACGCAATTAGTTTGGAAAAGTAATTATTATTCGTGTTCTACTTGAGAGAATAGAAATTATTCGATGTATTTGCTCAGAAAGATCAAAAATCTTTTTGACAAAATCGAGCTCTGCCCGGGGCATTAAAAAAACTCTCTCTCTCTTTATATATATATGCTCTCGCCTACACGCCTCTTTTATTTCTGTTACATTTATATTTGACTATAAACTTATAAAAAAGATTAATTATGAAATCCAAATAGTACTTATAAATCAAGTTCTTTGCAAGAATCAGAAATTTCTGAATGTGATGCTACAGAGGTCAAAGGAAAAATATTTTATTCATTATAATATTATTGAGAAATGCTTCATTGCTGAAGGGATTTGTCTGAAAAATACTGTCAATCACTCCCACGCTGTCTAGGAAAGAATTTTTTTGTTTATTCTTGACGTGGAAAATCACTGAACATAATCCCGTATTTTACCCAAAAATGTGTTGTTTGAGAGCCTTGGAGAGGATCTCATTGAGAAATATTTTGTGCTCTGCAAATAATCTTTGTATATTTCTAAGACCATTTATTCTAGAGAAAATTATTGTTATTGCATTGCTATAGGCTTTTGAATTTTTTTGCGATAGGAAAATATAATGAAAAAAGGCTTTCAGTTTTTTTAAAAAAAAATAGTTTTATGTTATTCTTTTAGGATGGAATGTTATGTTATTCTATTAGGATTTTTGTGAAGGAATATTAGTTAAGTTTATACATTTTTAGAAAAGCGAAACGAAATTCAAATATAAATAGTTTTATTCAAAATAGATAAAATAGGTACTTAAATGCAAAAGATGTTGGTGACCTATCCACTATTAGAATTCTCAAAGAAATTTAATCCTATATATATCATTTTATATAAAAGGTTAGAAACATTGTAATACTTTTTGTAGTCCTACAGTTAGTTTTGCGTTTACTTTTCACTAAGTATTTAACAGAGGCTTTTTAATCCAGTTGTGAAAGGTTTCAAATTTTATGGCTGAGTGAAATTTTCTTTCTCATTCTACCTACTGTCATATGAAGTAATGGGTTACTACTTTTTTAATTCAATTAGGCTTCAGAGTACTTCAAAACTAAGTTTGAAAGTCAAAAGAATAAATTGCCAGTTCTGGAATCCTACTGGGTTGAGGGGATGCTTATTTCCAATCATTGATTTCTGTTAGGAATATCAGGAAATTTGATATAAACTATTATAAGTTTGTATTTTTATCATATATAATATATATATTTTAAAAAGGTTCTTCCATTTCTTGAGTTATAATATTTTTTTCGTGCATATTTAAATTGTTTCATGTAAATAAAATTTTTATTTAATTTTTATAGTAAAATTTTTATTTATTTCAAAATAAATAAAGTATTTGGCTCTTTGAAGGTTTTTATTTGAATTGCTGTAAGAGAAAGAGAAAAAAATACGTGCTGAGCGTAAGTTTTTCTTAAAAAAGCTCTTCGAATAATTTACTCTTTTTCAGAGGTGGAAACTTTTTAAATTAACTGCAAGAATGATCCTAAGCCCATTAGTAGTTTTTTACTAAGCGATTACAGTATATTCTTGAAATCTCTTTTTGTCTTCTAAGCAAAACTTCACTGACAAGGAACAATTTGAAAGTGCAAGTACTAAATAACTACAATAAATGACAGAAAAACTATCTTAGAGTAATCTTTATTGCTAACTTTAGATAATTTGTTGTAGTAATATTTTGATTATTTTTTGTTGCAAATTTTGTTTTTTTATGTATTCTCTTAACACAGTCGACTCTCGCTAATTTAAACCTTCGATAATACGAACCTCTCGCCAATTTGAAGTATATCCTCGGTCCCTGCAAAAAAAAAAAGCTCTTGATATTTCGAACTAAAACACTATGTTTTGGTATACTCAGTATTTCGAAGTAAAATCTGTGGCTGGCCAGACTACAACAGGCGATAATTCAAAGTTATCTTATAAAACTCTCGACAATTCGAACACTCACTATCATGTACAGTCCTTTCGCAAACAGGTTGGAGTTTACAAGTTTTGTTATCTGTGTGTCTCCCCTGAAAAAGCTAAAACTGGCTTTGGACTACAATAACACAGAAAGTGATGAAGACGAATCGAAGGAGTTGACTCCGATGACTCTACAAGAAGCTAAAGTATTACTAAGCAAACTAAGCAAATTTTTCTTTTCACATGTTGACGCGGACGTTTTTTAAGGTATCCGACTACGTTCGGAACCGTGATTTTGCAAAAGCGTATAAATGGATAATATTTATGATATTTAGTGTCACTTAGATTACAAAATGTATATAAAATTGTTTTAAGAATAGTATTACAATAAAAAATTATTTAAGTACAATATTATGACAAAAAATGAACATAGAATGACCCATTTTCAAAATATTCTCCTATTGTGAAAAAGGCTTCTATTCTAATAATATTTTGCCTGTATATAGCTCAGATTTCTCTACAGAGTCTCAAATAGAATTTTTGAAATATATAACTTAAAAGTGGGTTTATCCATATTTTATGACAACAGAGGGGAGCAATTTTAAGAAAAAAACGCCTATAATTATTTCAATTGGTGGTAACTCTGAAAATAATGTGAATTTTTCAAAAATCCTAGTTCAGACTCTCTGGAGAAGTCTTTACTTTATATATGAGCGCGCGCGAAATATTATTATTTAAGAAGCCTTTTTTATAAAAGGAGAACATTTTGAATAAAGATTATTCTAAGTTAATTTTTTGCCAAAATATTGTATTTAAATAATTTTTTTGGTCAAAATATCCTTAAAACAATTTTATACACATGTTCTAATCTAAGTGATACTAAATATCTTGAAAATTATCCATTTATGCGCTTTTTTTAATATCACGGTTCCGAACGTAGTCGGGTACCTTAAGCTTCATTTATTTTGGAAAAATCTATTGACAAAGTTAGATTGAATGCCATAAAACAACAAAAAAAAAAGATAACAGATTTTTTTATGAAAAAAGATTAATTATGTACAGAATGTATTATTTTATTAATCACTTTTAATACATAAATGTATTAACTTTTTTATAATATTTATACTGTATAATGTATAGTTTTTAAAAACACTTTAAAATAATTTCATACATATG
Source organism: Trichonephila inaurata madagascariensis (assembly GCA_019973955.1). Classification (NCBI taxonomy): domain Eukaryota; kingdom Metazoa; phylum Arthropoda; class Arachnida; order Araneae; family Nephilidae; genus Trichonephila; species Trichonephila inaurata. The sequence goes on along the minus strand of BMAV01025048.1, from coordinate 36,127 downwards.
TACAAATGTTGTTTTACTACATAGTTTCAAATTTAAATATGTTAGAAAAAAATTTCTCTTTGTGTATTTTGGGAGTTTTTTTTCTAATCTCTTGATAATTCGAAGTTTTTTGTTGGTCCCTTGAACTTCGAATTACCGAGAGTCGACTGTATAAATGTAAAAATTCAGGAAGAAGGAGTTAATTATTGATCAATGTTTTTGAATTAGTAGCTAGAAGGCAGAACTTAGTCTCAATTTTATCAGAAATTTTTTTATTCTTAGGAGGTGAGGTACCCCCTGTCCACTTAACGGTGGACCAGCCCCCATTGTACAAATTATATAACTGTTCATACTAATTGCTCAAATTAAAATTCTTTCTTGGCACTCTCATTCAGTTAAATTCATCATTGAAGTAGCATCGTCCAACACTTCATTGACAAATTCCTTAGATTTTGTTAAACCTGCTGCTTCCTGGAAAATTAAGTATTTAGTTCCTTTAACTTTTGCAAAGTCTTCGTATGATACAGAGCCCTCTTCTCACGCAACGATTCCAGTCCTGGCAATCTTAACGATTTTTTTCTGCGAAAGCTTGTAGCAATGTACCATCGCAACCTTAATGATAACATTATATGAAAGAAGTACATGGTTGCCGATTCAGAGGTTACGACACATGCGAAATCGTTTTACCAACTTGGCAAGTAATTTTGAACGCTGGCGTTGTTCCGATAGTACGTAATAAATTTATTACAGCATGACGAAAACTTTTTTTTTCAATCTTTTCAACTTTTCAGTGAGATTTTTGTTCAACCTTAATTTATAAATGAAGTTGTTTTATTTCATTGTTATCTATCATATTTATTTAGCAGAATGTTCTTTCATTGAAACCTTTCTTAGATATCTTCTAAGTTTATTGTCAAATATCTCTAGCCTGATTAAAATGCTTATCAGCTGTTTCTTTTGCCTCGAACCACAACTATACAGTCAATAATAATTAAAAATAATAAAATTTATATGAGTAGTGAAGTTTTCCGAATATAATAGTATTCTAAACATTTTACTACACAGCTTTTAATATATTAATAATAAGCGAAGTATTAACAATTCCCACTTTGTTTCCGTATTATTGCTCATATTCAAAGGTAGATATTTTTTGAATTTTTTTTTAAAGTTAATCTGCCTAACAATAAAATTTTTACGAGAAATACGAAAAAGGAAACATACTCAACTAAAGTTCCTTTAAATGCTGATTTCTTTTATATATTAAATACATATAACTGAAAATACTTTTTTAAAATTTGAAAAAATTTCACCCCTTTTTTCCACACCGATCCTTGGATATCATTTTTCTAGGGTATCTACAAACTTTATTTGATCGCCATATACTTTTAAGCAATTGTATAGAAAATTTCGACTTCAATGTCTTAAATAAAATTATTCAAAAGCCTGTTCCTTGTTTTGCATATATGAAAAATCCCATACAAATTTTAATATTTTTTGCGTAAGTAAAACACGATTTTGAGAATTTATAAAGAAAATATTTAAAAAACTTTAACATGCAGAAAAAAAGAAAAATGCCCTAATAAATATGCATAAGATTATTAGAGCATTCTTACTTGGCATTTGATTTATATTTAAATTACTCGCTCCAAAAAGGTTTGCTCACTGTTGTAGACTATCATATTAGAAGTAGAACAAGTATCTCTATTTTGAAATCAGTAGAAAGAATAATCAATACTACTATAAAACAATAATACACTACACAGTATACGCACGTATGTAGAAAATAGTAATCTGCATAATGGTTGCAAAAGATGATGGTCAGCTACATTATAAACCAAGAAAATGACCTCGTCTGTAGACAAAATATCCATTCTTTGATATTATAGACAGATTGAACACGTAATGTGGTTATGAATACTTACGACGACACCACTTTTAGCTGTAAGATTTTGCTTATATAAATGGATACTCTGATAAAGAAATATGTTCCGTAAGTGAGGTAAATGAGTCCAGTTTTATTATCCGCTCCCAAAAGTTTCCAGGCTGAAAAGACCTTCACATATTTTAATGGAGTTACTCTGCTTTTTTCTCTTTTTTATGAGTTCTTTTAACATCTTTTAATTCTTTATATATATATGAATAGAGCGAGCGAACGACAGAGAGAGTATTACATCTGTGTTAATTTTTTTTTAAGAAACTTTCTTTATGCAATGAAAATTTTTATTTTAAAGTATCCGACTACGTTTGCAAACGTGATTTTAAAAAACCTCATAAATTGATATCTTTCATGATATATAGTGTCACTTAGTTTAGAATACATGTATAAAAAAATTTTTAAGGACTTTATGACAAAAAATAAATAAATAAAAAAAAATTATTTAAATACAATATTTTGGCAAAAATTAACTTAGAATAACCTTTTATTCAAAACGTTCTCCTTCTATAAAAAATGCTTCTATAATAATAATATTTTGCTTATATAAAGTAAAGACTTCTCTAAAAAGTCTGAACTAGGAATTTTGAAAAATTCCCATTATTTTCAGAGTTACTACCAATTGAAATAATTATAGGTGTTTTTATCTTAAAATTTCTACCCTCTGTTGTAGTAAAATATGGATAAATCCACTTCTAAGTTATATATTTCAAAAATTCTAGTGCAGCCTCTGTACCGAGGTCTGAGCTATATGCAGGCAAAATAATATTATAATATAAGCACTTTTCATAAAAGGAGAATGTTTTGAAAATGGGTCATTCTATGTTCATTTTTTGCTAAAATATTGTACTTAAATAATTTTTTATTGTTATAATATTCTTAAAGCAATTTTATATACATTTTCTAATCTAAGTGACACTAAATATCATAAATATTATCCATTTATACGCTTTTGCAAAATCACGGTTTCAAACGTAGTCGGATACCTTAATAGAAGATAAGAATATTGTTAAAAGAACGTGAAGTTCATTTTTTTTCCTTTCGTGGTTTCTTCTTTCCAAACACAAAAAGATTAAAAAAAAAAATCCTAATAAAGTTATAAGATTAGATTTCTTTTTTAAAAGAAAAAGTAGCGAAAATTCATATTTATCATTTTGCATTAGTAGTTACTAAGATTGTTTGGGAAAAGATGGGTTATAATGGAAGGCCTCCGCCACGAAGAGTGTAATGACTGTAATATATGAGGATGTTGGGGAAAAAATAAATTAAGGCGCATATGAAAGAGGGGAATTATTTGTATCAGCTTTTATAAATATTTTAGTTTTATCTGCTCTTTCTTATATTCGTTACACTGACCACCTGGAAGCATAATTTTGAAATCTTCCAAAAAAAATTATGCCATTACTTATAAAACACTTTCACACGGTTTTTGAAGCAAAAATAGAATTCTTTTTCGAACACATAATCAAAAAAGGCTCTTTCTAGATTAAATAGTACTTTTGAGCTATGTAATAAATAATCAGAATAAAGCAACAAATATATTGCATTGATTATAAAATTTTCATAACTGAAAAAGTTCGTTTTAGTGATAAGACTGCCATGGGATTTAAGCGAAGTGCAATTATAAAATAAAACTAGAATAGTATAAACAAATAGATTTTAATTTTTTAAAATTTTTCGTTGTTTATATGTTCAGTATTTACAGCATTTTCACAAGAATTAAGAATAATAATTTTTATTAATCAAACACATGTACAACCTTCAGCTTGAGACAAAAAACAAAACTAAGCCTTGACTGGAGGGAAGCAAAAGATAAGTATAAATCGAGGAGGGGGAGGGATAAGATAAAGTTCTAACAACCATTAAATCGCGATGTCTAACGCTATAATAGAACTAGGCTTTCTATTTAGCGTACACCAACAACTACATCCACGACGAAGTACAACAAATTTTGTATCTATCTAAGCTGTGTGTGATTCAAATAATCTCCCTTTTAATTCCTTGCCTGTTATCTTTCATCTTGATTGATTTTGACAGATCTCATATAGAAAAGTAGATTTGGTTCACTTAAATTCATGATCTCTTTTCATAATCTCTTTTCATAATCTCTTTTCATAAACTTTGGAAATTTTCGGGGAGAAATAGAATGAACAGAACAGAATAAAATCATACAAAATGATGTAATTTTCATGAGAAAAATCTCACAATGTTAAATAACAAAGCGAAAGCTGGAAATAACTTTTCTGCTCTCCTCTTTTTGTGAATGGCTAAAATGGTGAAGTTTCAATTTATTAAAAGGAGTAGTGTGTGAATATTACTACTAATAATAATGAAATCATTCATAAAATTTAATATTTCAAATAATTATAACATATTCTTATTCCTTAACAACACTTCTTAAAGGTAAAGTAATCTTAACTGTTTTTGTGTACATTAAATGTCCCAATAAATTGCAGTGTAAAAATATCTGATTTATTTCCAATAAGATTTGTCTTTAGTTATACATTACTAAAGTAAGGAAACACAAAAAAATTATATTTTTACCGAACAGAAAACCACAGAGTATTATCAGATTTAGCAGAACTTATGTTGTGGAACACTCAGAACGAAAAAAAGAATTATGTGTGTGAGATTATGTTAGTCTCCCCACGAAAGAAATTGTTGGAATGTTTTAAAGTATTTCATCCCTTTGGGCTAACTTTCTAGATTTTTTCTCGTATATATATGTAAGGAAAATTCTTTTGAAGTTATTATATCCGTATATAATGCTTATGTGTGTTCTTTTTAGTGCTCTTTCATCTTAATACTTCAGGATACCCGGACTCTTAAGCACAGTGTTTAGATATTTGGTTTCCTTAGAAATAGGATTGCTTTTATACTTTCATATAAGTACTCTGGATTTGAGGTGCTTGATTCACCCATTTAAATCCCGAAAAGAAAAATTACTCTGGAAAGAAATTTTTATTCCGCTGTTTTGAAAAGAGAGCACTTGGGGTATTTTTCTAGTCTGAATAGCTTATCGCTCTCGAAAAATTTTCTGAAAAAAAGAAACCTTTTTTTTTCGTAAGGAACGTTATATCGTAAATAATAAAGCTCTAAGCCAACGGAGTACATCCATTTTGTAGTTATATTTCGTCTACAAGTGGAGGGAAAATCTAATGCCTCTGAATCAATAAAAATAAAATTATTATTTCTACAAGTAGATTTGAGCAATAGAAAATTTGAAACAACAATACTGAACTCAGAAAATCAATTTAATCGATAAAAGCAAAATGAGTTATTTTTCAAATAAGTATAATATACTGGAGTTGATTTTCTACCATTGGTTTTATTTTCTTTTAGTCTCATTGAAGTTAACTTAGAATTCTTCTAATTTAGAGAGCATATTAATTTTAAGCAACTGCTTGGCTATGCCTCTGGCATATCTTATCCCTTAAATACCTGGATCTGGTTAGCCAGACATTTGTTAATGTTAAATTAAAATAATAATATCATTTTTAATTTCGTGTGATTACAGTAAACAATAGTACAAACTATACATTACTTTAATTTCATATAGTTAATTATAAATTTAGTTATAATTTTATTAATCTGTATAAGTTAATTGCATACGAATAAATTCTTAAAACCGTACATGTTAATACACGTTTTTTGGAACTTCTGTTTCAACATTATTTACCATTTATCTCTTTTAACATATGCAATTGGAGAAAAATTTACCAGTAGTTACTATGACAAAAATATAAGCATTATTTTTTGGAAATACATGTACAATGCATAAATAGTCTATAAGGAATTTTAAATCATTTTTCGGATTTAAAATATACCACTGAAACGCAAGACAATATTATTTCGATCCACAACATCACTTATTCTGAGAATACTATTTGTTGTTGTTCAATGCCCATGGGAAAAAAATATCGAGCTTTTTGCTGGTAGAAATCATTAAAAAATAACAATAAAAAAAAAGATTTTTCTTCTTGAAACTTTGGAGATATGGCATAAATTGTGAATAACAAAATATGCTCAATAAAATTATTTCAGTGTATGCTACAGAATAATGATAACGAAATAATGGGTACTTCAATCATTTTGATTGATATCTCTCCCGGTCCGAGAAAAGATTATCTTGCAATCAGTACTAGGTATTAAATAGAAAGGGAATTTTTTAGAGCCAATATTCTCGTATAAAATATAAAACTTGGATTTTAGTAGTGTAATATTTGGAAAAAAAAAAAACAAACTGGTCAAACACTTGTAAACTGCCTGTGTCTACCCTCAAGGAATTAATTACCTGCGAACTAGTCTTTCCCTTTTGGATCGGGCGATTATTGTGGGCAAATGCAATTTATCATAGATAGTATTCTGAAAAAATTTGTAAGCCCTATGTCTTTCAAGTTATTATTACAAAATAGATGTAATGTCATATTTTTGCTTACATTTTACTTCTATTCCTTTTTTTTTCTAGAAACTATATATCTGCTCGATCATTAATTTAGCCATTTCTCTTTCCTCATTCTTACAAAAATAACCTCACGGAAGTAAGTAACACAGCAAAAATATGTTTAAAAATTTAATAATATACGGGAATAATGATATATAATACATGTTATTTCTTTTGCACAATTCTTCAATCTTCCTAGATTACCAAGAATAGTGAGAACTAAAGAAAAAAATTACTTGAAGGATCTTCAGAATGGACTTATATAAATAAAATTAATAAAAAATAAAATGCAGCGAGGAAAAGCAAGTATTAAGTAAAAATAACATATGAAGTTGGCCTTAAAAAGAAGTGTCTTCTTAGTTTCTAGTTTTATGGATATCGCAGTTTACAATAAAAAATAAACAATTCATCTGAAGTAAAGTTTTATGTATTAAGTTCCAAATTCAAATGAATTTTTAACGTAGGAGGTTTGATTTGAATTTGGCTTCAGCAAGCATCTCAACTTTTTTTTTTTTTGTAATGAAAACCATACAAATTGATATTCCCATATTGCACACAGAATCGGGAGAGCATAATATTTCCACATCTATATAGTAAAATGGAAGTAAAAGAACAAAACTAGACATATTTTTTAAAAAATTGTGTGTGTGAATACTTCTTGTTCTTTAACATTTTAAAATATTCAAAATAACTTTGCATGTTCTATTTTAAATATCTCGGATATTAAATAGAGAAAAGCAAAGGAGATGAAGTTTTCTGTTTTCTTGAACGGCTCCATATGCTGGAAATTCAGATTCTGATGCGCCTCTGGACAGTTTATAGACCTATTAATGTTTCAGAACATATATAATTTTAGAAGCACGACTCTAAACATTAAGCCAGATCTGTTTATTATTCAAGTGAATTTCTCGTGCAGACATGTAAATTGCACCAAACGATCTCTAATTTGCAAGAGAAACCTTTCGAGAAAGAACTTTAGTTTTGAATGCGTCATTTCTGCTTTTGTTTCGCACCTGCACGATGATTAAGAGCAGATGTGATTGAACATGTGTTAGTTCAGAGTTTTATTTTAAAATAAAATCAAGAAAAGGAAGAGGTAAAGTAGGACAAGAAATATATTTGAAAATATTTACTTTTAACATTTATTTGCTTAAAAAAACATTGACATAACAAAAGTATTCGTAATTAATAACATTAGTTTTGAGTTTTTCTTCTTTAGAGGAACGATGTATATTCATTATGTATTATGAATTATTTCTTTCCACTATCCCTTTTGTATTATTCCTTTGTCTCTGCATTCTGTTTGAGATCATGGAAATTATTATCATTTATGTGAAATAAACTGCAGAATTGCATATTTACACATAGGTATTACATATTTTCGGAATTAAAATTCAGTATTTTGATACTGGGAATAAGATTAAATATTTATAAAGATTCTCAAATGCTACAAAACCCGATGAACAATATGTTAATAATTCTATAATTTTTTTTTTTGAGATACGGTTTATAAGTAAAGAATAAAAAAAAAAGAAAGTGACATTTTTAATTTTTGTAATGCGTTTGACAGAATTTTAGTATATTTTTCGAAAACTCTGACTGCGTTTTTACAACTATGTGTCTTGAATGAATAGGTTGGATTCATCTTTTAAAAATACAAATGGAAAAATAGTGTCAAGTTCAAAAAGGATCTATAGTTGTAGAAAAAAAATTATTACTTTCTTTCAGCTGAATTATCTTCACAAGACATACAATAAATTGTTTCTTAAAATTTAGAGTTAAAAACTCTTAAGATACTAAAGAAAATTTTGAAAACACAAGTTAGTGAAAATGAAAATGTTGAATAAAAAAAATAAAAAAATTTAAAAATTTATCACATTTGATTAAGGTACTTTTCATTTTGTGTTATTAAAAATTTAACTTTGAAGCAAGAACTTCTCTTGTTTACATTTAATAAAATAAGCACACAAAATAAAAAATAAAACATTTAAATAAAAATTTAACTTAATTTTTGTTGATTTAAAAATGACTTCTTACCTTTGATATCAATTCAATGCTTAAGCCATGATTAACCGAATTACGTTAATTTAATTCTTGGTAAATGGAACACTACTTTTTAATTTCGATTAATTACCAATAAAAAAAACTGTAATTGTCATTTAATGAATAAATGGCATGTTCGATAAGATAGTTCTATGCGCGATAATTTAATTATTGACTAAAAATAGTAAATTAATTAAAAGGTAAGAGTCATTAATGATGTTTTTATCACTTGTGGAGTGACATTTCTTTTAACTATTTTCGCTAAAGGGAACTAACTATGACGTATAAAGATATGGTTTTGCGGGTAATTAAGTTCATTTAGTCGGAGTTAACTTCAAGTACCATTAGCGATAAAGGAAAAACGTACAATCATTCAGTTTAGTACGCAAATTTTATTTCTTGATTATTTCTTTGCAAAAGTGTTCGTGTATTTATTTTAAAATCAGTTTATAAAATGCTGTTTGATATGGTGAGAATTTGTAACTAAAATAAATCCATTTCAACAAATATTTAAAGATTAGGCATATTTTCTTGACAACGATAAGACACTATGTTTAAATGAATAGAAATATGGATTTGCAATTTCTTTCTTACTATTAAGAAGACACTGGTCACAGATAAAAACAATTTTACAAAAACAAAAACTTTATTTAAAAAAAAAAAACATTATGAATAATTATTTATCAATAATTAAAATATATATATATATTTTTTTTAAATTAACATTTTTTTTTGTTGCGTCTAGAGATTTTAAATATTGATTTAGTCCTTTTCAATGATTAATTTTTTGCTTACGTTAATTTTTCTCAAAGTGCGTTTTTTGCTGTTTTCAAAATCTTCCTTAAGATTCAGATTTTACGTTTGAGAGCCAAAATATTTCTTATGTTGTATGTTTCTTATGTTACAATAAAATGACACAGATATGTGTTTTTAACTATTTTGATAATTTATTCAAAGATTTCGCAATTCCCACGAAGTATATTTGTAGTGTTTTTATTAAAAAAATGTAATTCATTAATTTTTCTTTTCTGTTAGGGATTCAATTACTCATCTCATAGTAGAAATTAGGTATTTTATTTTTAAACGTGAGTATATATATATATATATATATAAATATTTTTTGTGAATCTATTAAGTGAAGTGTTTTTGAATCACCTGGTGCAATTTCAATACAGTATATGAAAAAACAATAAAAAGCTTAACAAATCGAAAATTTTATTTTTGAGATTATTATAGTCAAACTTACAACAGAAGAATATGGTACATGCGTGCCTTCTTTTTTCTTATCCCCGTACATGAAACTTTTCACATTAATCTCAATTATAAGCTTGATGATTCAAAATATGCATAATCTCTTTGTCAATAAAAATTAGCCTCTAAAAAAGTCAGAAACTAGCAAATTTCTGTATGTGTGGTTACTAAAATAAAGTGAACCAAAAAAAAAAAAAAAGATAAAAAAACAAAACAAATTCGTATCTCATAAAAAGAAAAAAATTTGAAGTGTAATAAGAAATTGGTGAACATAAAATACACATTCGAACATTTTCATTAGTTAAATTTGATAAACATTGATTCCTAGATAATAATGTGTATATTTGAAACAACATATTGAAGGAAAAATATGACTGGTAAATATAATCTCTATGTTTGGAATCAATTCATTAAACAGTTTCTCATATTAAATTGACATTTGCTATGTGATATTTTTAATAATTACGATCAACAAATATTGACACAACATACACATTGAACAAAACAAAATATAAATTTTAAATTGTTCCGAATTTGGTGATGAGAAAAGAAAAAAAAAAAAAAAAGAAAGAAAGAAAGAAAGAAACTAACGAACTAACGAACGATCCTTTAGTTTTAATATTTTTTTAATTAGGAGATATATAACTAGATTTCTTAATGGAACTATAAACATAGTTCTAATTAAGCCCAATGTACATTTCACTTCTAAAATTGGCTTTAAAAACCTCGAAATTGATATTGTACATTGAAAGTTAATGTACTAAATCACTTAAAGTAGAGTTTTTGTTCCAGTCAGTGATTTCAGTTGATAGCCAAATCAATTTCTGAAAGTAAGGCTTCAAGAGGAGTTTTCCTAAAAGAGCTCTTCCTTAAAAATAAGTGATTAAAAGAAAAATGATTAGAAGAAAGCCGAGTTTCGTTGCTGAAGCGTGGTATAAGACACTAAATCCTTATTGTAGCTTGCAATGCCTTATCTTTTTACCTCGATCTCTTGTCTGAAGTTTACGGATTACGGCATGACAGATGTCTTTTCGAATGTCACTTGTGTGAAAAAGTGGTTGTCTTTTCCCTTTTGCGTTGAGTGCTTTTCCATCTTTATTTGGCAAGACGACCTAAAAAGGAAATCAAGCAGTTTTTTTCTCTCTCTCTCTCTTTTATTCTACTCTATTAGGGGGTTGGGCCAAAAATTCCGAAGTTCAGAAAGTTTAATAAGTCTCCAAAGTGTCTAATACCGAGTTCTTTGATTCAGTTAAATTGGTGGTGTGGCTACAGCGGACACATTTTTTCCCCATCTTAGAACAGATAAAGGGTGCAGATAAATAAGTAAATAAATACTTTTAAAAATCACAAGTATAAATTTAAACAGTATTTTAAGTGGCAAATCTCTTTCACGTCAGATATCGTTCTTTTTTGCCGAAGTTTTCTGTTTTTGCACTTTATTATCGAATTACAAGGATAAATACATTTTTGCCAATCAAATTTAATTATTTTTATTAAATTGTTAAGATATCGTTGTGCGGATGCATTTTAAACATGTAAGCAAATGTTATAAAAATAAAAACTTTCAGAGAAATGTTTAAAAGTTAATAATAAGTAACAGTATAATGAAGGGTATGAACGAATTTCAGGGATTTTGTGGAAAACTGTATTTTAGTGTCAAATAAATATTAGAACAGGTGCAATTGCCATAAAATTAATTAGTTTCATTAATGTAAGTAAAAATAAATACTAGAAGTAAAATATATGAAACAGATATAAGAAAATAAAAGAAAAATAAATACAAAGTAAATAAATACTAACTTTTATTATAAAGGCATACATACAGTTTTCCATTGGATTTAGTCCAACCTAGTACAAAACTTAAATATTTTACTCATTTTTCTAAATTGTTAGATGTTTTGAATTTTTTTAGTATGTTTTCAATTCTTTCATTCAATTTTACATATGGAAACGTCACAATAGGTGCAAGAATGTCCGCTTTGCCCACCCAGCTCCTCTCACGTGTCCACTGTAGCCACTGTCCGCTCTAACCACATCTGCTCTGGCCACTTAATCGTTGAATTATCGGTCTGAATAATTTCTAGAAATAATTCAATAGTTTTTAGTTCATTTAGCATCAACAGAAGAAATATACAAATCGTGATTATTAATATTACTAGGTTGTGAAAAAATATGCCTTGAAATGGTATAAAATTAACACTGTGGGTCGTTTTTATCGCATTTGAAATCAATCAGCCTTTCAATGTAAAATTATGAATGCATGCAGCAAAAATATCTGTTTCGTACAAATAAAAACTAAAAATAGCCGAATATTTTATTGCAACTAGGTCAACAAATAAAATTCTCAAATATGAAACGATGATACTCCATCAAAGATTGGTTATTTGCAGAGTTTTGTATCTATTAACACTGAAAATGCCGTACATTTTTTAAATAATGTCTACATCTCCTTCCTCTTCATATCCAAAAAGGATCGTATTCAAAACTTCGTATTCAATGGTACCCTATGTTCATGTATACCGAAAATAAGTCATAAAGTAAATCCTTTGGAATTGTGCAAGAAAATCATTTGGAAAATTGGTTTAATATTCGAAGATGAAGAAAAAAAAGTCACTACAAATAACTGTACTTATTTCAAGCATCAAGTTTAAGAATTTATATAAATAAATATCTACTATACTTCTAAGCTTTCCCAAGCTGATTGTAAAGAAAAACCGATTAAATTCTAAGAAAAGTAATTTTGATATATATGCAACGAATACTAAACTTTCAGCAAGACGTTGGCTAAATATGTCATTTTTGGAAATATAATCACACAGCATATGAGTGAAAGGATACTAACATTTAGCACAAGTCCTCAATCTGTTAGGAGCCTCAAACTCTTGACAATAAACTATTAAGTCAGAATAATAATAATATAAATAAAGTAAATTAAGCCCAACCTTTAATCTTCTGTGTAATTAAAAGAAAATACATATCGAAACCATACTATGGTGCTAAAAATACTCGTGATAACTGATACAAGAAATCGAATGGAGGTACTGAATAATGTCAAATTTGTTTAAATCTGAAATTTTGAGTATTTCAGAATAAAAATGTTCATACAAAAACTGATAACTTTAAGTTGTCAAAGCAGATTTATGATGTATGCATTTCATGTTCTTTCATCTTGTCTGTGTTGTTGAGGTTACGTTATTTAAATCGAACCTATATGTGTGTGCTCTTTTCTTCTAACTTAGTATCAGGATTCCGAACAATTTTATAAAAATAAATTATAGTTTAAAAAAACTAAAATGCACGCGTTTTTATGGTTAACCGAACCAAAAAGTAAAAAAAAAAAAAAAAAATAAATAAAAAAAATAAAATTCTTAATATAATAAAAGGATTTACGAGAAAATTAATGTCATTGTGGTAAAAGTTTGGGGTGCTCGATATCAATTGTGATAATTTCTTACTAGTTCTATTCTGAAATGCTGAATTAATGTAAAAATGTAGTACAAGCACTCCACGCTTTTACCACAACGACATTAATTTTCTCGAGTATCATTTTACAATATTAAGATTTTTTTTTTAACTTTTTAGTTCGATTAAACATAAAAACGTGTTTTTTAGTTTTTTTAAAAATTATAATTTATTTTTCATTTTTTAGTTCAATCTACAATAAAAGGACGTTCTTTTAGTTTTTTAACCTATCATTTTTTCATTGATGAATTAATTTTAAATGCGTCATTTTTTAGAATCTGGAATACCCATTGGCATCCAATCAGTGCGTCGATACGGCCTGGTTTGCGAAATGTAGGATCAGCCAACTGAAGAATATCTGGAAGAGCTAAGTTTGAAATATTTCATGCGGAAGAAGGTGTAAAGTCAATATTTTCCCCTAAAGGAGCTCAATATTCTCTCTGAACTTGCATCAGCATTAAACATAAAAATATCCGCTTTGAATTGAAGGGTTTGGGAGGAATTATTTAATCCGGTGACCTCTGAATCAATTCTCAGCTGTTTAGGTAAAATGAAGCAATGAATGATGTTTCATTCCGCAGATCCGACAAAACAATTTAGAAAAACAAACTTTATGTCTGAGTCTAGCAGTTAGAGCATATTTTTTTTTTACAAATGTAAGAGTCTTTTTTTTATTTCGGTTTCAGAAAAACTAGAGAATTGTTTATATTATGGTAAGAAATTGCTGACGCATCCTATCCTTTTTCACATGAAGAACACTTTTAGGTTTGTAACTTATCTTTTAGTCTCCAAATCTGGAAATAATTAATCCTAATAATCCTGATCAGGACAATGGAACAAAATTATGAAATTATTGTATTGTCATCGGACCTTGACAAGTATGCAAATTTCCGAATTAATCTGACCTTTTAAAGTGGGTAAAAATCGAGTTCAAAGATTCCGTTACATAAGAAAGAAGCTTATAAAAGCGTGTTAATAATATACAACCACTGCAATATGCATCATCAGTTGAAACCAAACCAAATTCTGTACTTTTTGTTCTATTATATATAATGCTATGGTGAAGGAGTCTTCGTTTGGTAACTTTTTCCTTTACTTTTCATGCTGCCTCCACCAATAAATTTACCCCGTAAATTAATTTTTTTAGGAAGTTGCCGCGTAAAGCTGACCAAATTAGATGTATTCATCTACTTACTAGAATTTTTTTTTTTTCCTGTTATTTTCGTGGTCAGCTTTTTTCATGGAGCTTCCGTAAATCAACTTATTTGTTAGTTATTACTTCCCATCAACTTGAAACTGATTCATTGCGACGTACTTGACTTCCTTATTATTTCATAGCACAGCATTCTCCTCGAAATTCTTCCCATCAGTTTGTGAAGCAGCTATTGAAGGATAGGTGTTTTTAATTGCGATTATATTTGATGCACATTTCTGGAAAATATTCGTATTTTTTTGCAATGGTTTTTAAAATTTCTAAAAATTTAAGTCTACTTTACAAAACAGTATAAATCAATCACTTTTGTTGATAATTCTTAAATTAGTTTTTTTTTCAGTTTTCGTAAAACATTAACAATTTATTCGCTTATTTTTCAACAAAATCCCTTGGAATAATTTTGATGTATGGCGGGAGGCTTCGAAGATCTTTTTTTTACTAAAATTGGATTCCAAAATTTCAGACCGTTAGAGAAATAGGTTTTGTACTGTTGCCCCACACTAGGTTCTCGGAGAAAAAGAAAAATGATTTAAAAAGTATGTAGATTTGATTTAATTTTTTGGCAATCCAAAAAAAAAAAAAAAAAAAAAAAATAAGATGATGTGGCAAGAGGTATATGAAAACAAACATTAACTTAATTTGAAATATGCTCACAATTTTTTCTGAAGCAGGCCACATGCTTGTGCTTAATATTGAAGTCAGCCCAAGATAATACATTTAGGTTTATGCAGTAAATTACCTCCAGATGGCAGAGACAATTTAGAAAATCAGCTCTAGAAGTAAATTGAACATTCTAAGCAATATTAGGAATAAAGGACCTAGTATAAGTCATCATGTAATGTTTGTGAAGAAATAAAAGTAAGTATAGCGCATATTATTTTTCTTCCATGTTTTTTCATACTTTTAAAAGAAAATGATGAGTTCTAGCATGAAATATTTTCTTTTGAAGAGTTTTGTTTACTATTATGCAACCTCTGACTATAAAGTTTGGTGAATAGTCCTGTGTGTAACATTAGCTAAATGAAATATTAATGAAAGTTACCGTACTGATCTTCGAAATAGTCACCTCTCATAACTATGCACGCCGAGATGTGTTATATATATCCTCGAAACTTTGCAAAAAGTCTTCATTCGAGATGGATTTCAAAAGTCTCCTCATGTTTCGTTGGATGTCAGGAATATTGTCAAAACGTTTTTCTTTTCAAAGCGAGTTTGAGTCGTGGGAATAAGAAGTCCGAAGGATTGAGATCTGGCGAGTATGAAGGATGTTCAATTTGCTCCACCCCCTTTTTTGCTAGGAACTGTTTGACGATATTGGCTTTGAGAGGGCGAGCATTGTCGTGAACAAAAAACCATTAATCTTGTTGTGCGTACTGAGGTCGTAACCTGCGTAGACGTTTCATGAAACGGGCCAAAACTTCAATGTACCTTGCAGCATTCATAGTTGTTCCCTCAGGCAGAAATTCTTTGTGGATAATGCCTTGACTATCAAGATAGGTGATACTCACTTTCTCATTGTTTTCGTCACTGTCCGAGTTCGCCGGTCTTCCACTACGGGGGTTGTCAGAAACACTGTCTCGGCCTTGTCGAAAATGGGAGAAGACACATTTCATGGACAGTGTTTGATCTTCATAAACACGTACCAACATTGCATAAGTCTCTTTCGGTGTCTTGCCAAGTTTAAATTGATCTTTTGTTCATTCATTTTCCTGTTCTCAGTTAAGAACCAACGCACTACACAAGCACTTTATAAAACAAGTCTTACAGGGAACACAAACGACACTCAACAGAACAACGGTCGGGGCAGATGGCCAACACCTGTCACTACGGATGTGTAGCGTTTTGTTCTGCCTGTGTTGCCAGATCGGTCGTTCTGACTTCATTCACCGAACTTTATTGTCAGTGGGTGTATATTCTTTACTAATGAATTATTGAATACTGTACATAAAATTTATGAAATTAATATACTAAATAAAATAAAATTATTTTTAAATTTATGTTTTTGTGAATGTTCTTGTATACAAATTTGTGTGAATTCATCAAATTTTGTTCACTTTAATCCCTTACAGTCTTTATGCACATCTATACCTTTACAGATAAATTTAAAATAATTCCCTTATTTTCAAAAAAATATTCACAAACGTTTAAAGCAGTGTTTTAACTTAGTAATTTTTCAAATATTATTTGCAACAACAAATTACACGCATGAGGAAGCGGATATTTAATAAAAGTTATGTTTAAAGATCATTAAAAAAACAAAAACCAAATGAACATTGCAGAAGAACAAACTTAATTTTTATAACAGCAAACTTCGAAATTAGAATATTTGAGAAATGCATTATTTTAAATGAAGTAAAAAAGTATTAATAAAACTCAGTTTTTTTTTAAAAAAAAAACGAAATAATTATTACGTATTAAGATACTTAAATGTTACTCTTTTTCTTACCTTGTTTATACAACAGTTTAAACTACATAAGTAAAAATAAAGAGAGAGTTTTTCTCATTCCAAACTTTTTAGAGATTCATTTATTTATTATTTCTTTTGAAAATCTCTTAAAAAGACAAATCCCAAGCTTTCCTTTTTTTCTATAGTTTTAATTAAATAAGTATTCAAAGGCAGCACAAATTTTTAATGCCTGTAACTCCAAATGTAAATATTTGAAATCATATCTCAAATTCCAAGCATTTTTAAAAAATCAGGACATTTTGAAACTGATAAAAAATTTTGGAAAATAAAGCATTTCTTAAAATTTTTTAGCTCGAAATATTTGACAGTTGTAGAATAATAATTCATGCATATTTAATATAAAAGAAAATGTAATCGTATAATTAATTTCGCAAAGAAATACACTGTTAAAAAATGCTGTTTCTACATATTTGGTTGGTTTAAATGATTTTAAAAACTTTGACAAGATATTTTCTATTTTCACTGTTACCATTATTAAAAAAAATTATTTGTTTTCGTCTTAGAACGAAATGCTTTAGTATTTTTTACTCAAATTCATTCTTAGATTTCATTG